>CM076533.1:2136785-2331785 GCA_038429875.1 Poecile montanus
ACTCCCCCAAAATCACCCAAAATCATCAAAAATCATCCAAAATCACCCAAAAATCACCCAAAATCACCCCAAAATCACCCAAAATCATCAAAAATCATCCAAAAATCACCCAACCCCCCCCAAAATCACCCAAAATCATCAAAAATCATCCAAAATCACCCAAAAATCGTCCAAAATCACCCCAAAATCACCCAAAAATCATCAAAAAATCATCCAAAATCACCCAAAATCACCCCAAAATCATCAAAAAATCATCCAAAATCACCCAAAAATCACCCAAAACCCCCCCAAAAATCACCCAAAATCATCAAAAAATCATCCAAAATCACCCCAAAATCACCCAAAATCATCAAAAATCACCCCAAAATCACCCAAAATAATCCAAAATCACCCAAAAATCACCCAAAATCACCCAAAATCATAAAAAATCACCCAAAAATCACCCCAAATCACCCAAAATCATAAAAAATCACCCCAAAATCACCCAAAATCATCGCCCCTGGCACCCCGACCTGAGCCCCCAAAACCCCCACACCCCCAAATCACCCCTGGGACCTCCAAACCCACCCCCCGAGCCCCCCCCGATCCCCCTCTCGCCAAATCCCCTTCAAAGGCCCCGAAATCCTTCCCAAATCCCCCCAAATTCCCCCCCAAATCCCCCCAAACCTCCTCAAACCCTCCCGAATCCCCCTCAGATCCTCCCGAATCCCCCCCAAATCCCCCCAAACCTCCTCAAATCCACCCCGGATCCCCCCCAGACCCTCCCGAATCCCCCCCAAATCCTCCCGAATCCCCCCCAGATCCTCCCCGGACCCCCCTCAAATCCTCCCCAGATCCTCCCGAATCCCCCCCAAATCCTCACCGGACCCCCTCAAATCCTCCCCGGACCCCCTCAAATCCTCCCCAAACCCCCTCAAATCCTCCCGAATCCCCCCCAGACCCTCCCGAATCCCCCCCCCGATCCCCCCCCCAGCTCCCCCCGCAGCCCCCCCCGCAGCCCCCCCAGATCCCCCCGCAGCCCCCAGCCCCACTCACGGGCACGGGCACGATGTGGCTGGGTGCGGGCAGGGCGGGGACCCCGCGGTCCCGCAGCAGCACCCGCAGATGTTTCGCGTGGCGCTGGTGGGAGCGGCGGAGCGCGGCCCCCTCGGGACCCCCCAGAACGCGCAGGGCCGCCAGGGCCCCCCCGACCACCGGGGGCGGCAGCGCCGTGGTGAAGATGAAGCCGGGCCCGAAGGAGCGAACGGCGTCCACCAGAGCCGCGCCCCCCGCGATGTAGCCCCCCACGGCACCCAGAGCCTTCCCTGCGGCACCGGGGGCACCCCGGCGGTCAGCGGGGACCCCCGAGCGACCCCAGACCCCCACAGAGCCCCCCAGAGCCCCACAGAGCCCCCCAGAGCCCCACAGAGCCCCACAGAGCCCCACAGAGCTCCCCGAACCCCCACAGAGCCCCCCAGAGCCCCCCAGAGCCCCCCAGAGCCCCCCAGAGCCCCCCCAGACCCCCACAGAGCCCCCCCAGAGCCGCACAGAGCCCCCCAGAGCTCCCGAACCCCCCCAGAGCCCCCCAGAGCCCCCCCAGAGCCCCCCAGAGCCCCACAGAGCCCCCCAGAGCCCCCCAGAGCCCCACAGAGCCCCACAGAGCTCCACAGAGCCCCCCGAACAGCCACAGACCCCCACAGAGCCCCACAGAGCTCCCCCAGAGCCCCCCAGAGCCCCCCCAGAGCCCCCCAGAGACCCCCAGAGCCCCCCCAGAGCCCCCCAGAGCCCCCCAGAGTCCCCCCAGAGCCCCACAGAGCTCCCCGAACCCCCCCAGAGCCCCCCAGAGCCCCCCAGAGCCCCCCCAGAGCCCCCCCAGAGCCCCCCAGAGTCCCCCCAGAGCCCCACAGAGCTCCCCGAACCTCCACAGACTCCTCCAGACCCCCGAAATTCCCGCAGCCCCCCCGAACCTCCACAGACCCCCCGAACCTCCACAGACCCCCCGACACCCACAGACGCCCCCCCAAACTCCCCTCTGCCCCAGCGCCCACCCCCGCTCTTCTGCCCCCCTCATTTTCGGGGTCACTTCCCCCCCCAGTCCCGGGGTGTCCCCCCAGTTTCGGGGTCCCTTTTCCCCAGTCTCGGGGTGTCTCCCCAGTTTCGGGGTGTCTCCCCCAGTCCCGGGGTGTCTCTCCCCAGTTTCGGGGTCCCTTTTCCCCAGTCTCGGGGTGTCCCCCCCAGTCTCGGGGTCCCCCCCCAGTCCCGGGGTCTCTCCCCAGTCCCGGGGTGTCTCCCCCAGTCTCGGGATGTCCCCCCAGTTTCGGGGTGTCCCCCCAGTTTCGGGGTGTGGTCCCCCCAGTCCCGGGGTGTCCCCTCACCCACCGAGGGTCCCCGACACCACGTCCACTTTGCCGGTGACTCCGTCGCGCTCGGCGATGCCGCCGCCCCGGGGCCCGTAGAGCCCCACGGCGTGAACCTCGTCCACGAAGGTCAGAGCGCCGTGGGCGTGCGCGACATCGCAGAGCTCGGCCAGGGGGGCGATGGAGCCTGGGGAGGGGGTTCGGGGGCGCTTTGGGGGGGTTCGGGGGCGCTTTGGGGGGGTTCGGGGAGTTCTGGGGGGATTTTCGGGGGATTTTCGGGGGATTTTCGGGGGATTTTCGGGGTGAGCCGCTGTAACGGCAGCACCGGGGGCGCGCTCCAGTCCGGGGGGAATTTGGGGGGGTTTGGGGGCGTTGAAAGGGGTTCGGAGAGGTTTGGGGGGATTTTGGGGGGGTTCAATGGGGTTGAGGGAGATATTTGGGCATTTGAGAGGGAATTGGGCGGATTTGGGGGGATTTCGGGGGCATTAAGGGGGGCTGAGGGATGTGGGGAGGATTTGGGAGGGATCGGGAGCATTTGGAGAATTTAGGGGAGAACTGGGGAGAGCTGGGGGGGAATCGGGGCCAGAATGGGGGATTTCGAGAGGGTTTGGGAGGTACAAGGGGATTTAGTGGGATTTGGGTGGACGAGGGGATTTAGGAGGGGATTTTGGGGGGGAATTTGGGGCATTTGGAGAGGGTCGGGTGCTCGGGAGGATTTTAAAGGACTTGGGGGGAGCTGGGGAGGATTTCGGGGGGACACGAGGAGATTTAGGGGGGATTTAAGGAGGAACTGAGGGGGATTGGGGAGATTTGAGGGGATTTGGGGGGATCTTGGTAGGAACTGGGAGGGATTTGGGGGCGAACCGGGGGGAACTCCGGGGCTTTTGGGGTGCCCTGGGGGGTTTTGGGGTGCCCCGCACTGACCATCCATGGAGTGCACGGACTCAAAGGCGACGATTTTGGGGACGCCGGGGGGGCTGCGCCCCAAAAGCTCGTCCAGGTGCTGGGGGTCGTTGTGGCGGAAGATGTGTTTGGGGGCCCCGCTGCGCAGGATCCCCTGCACCATCGAGGCGTGGTTCCCCGCGTCCGAGAAGATGTGGCAGCCTGGGACACCCCAAAACCTCTCAGCACCCCAAAAAAAACCCCCTCAAAACCTCCCCCCACCCATCGGCACCACAAAAACCATCCCCAAACCCCCCCGGAGCCCTCAGCACTCCCCAAACCCCCCCAGATCCCCCGAACACGCTCAGGGTTTTTGGGGTCCTGTGGGTTTTGGGGTCCAATGTTGGGGTTTTGGGGGGGCTCGAGAGAGGAGCAGATTTTTGGGGTTCCCGAGGGGAGGTGTTTTGTGTTCCCAAGATGTTTGGGGGACTCCCACGAGGTTTTTTGGGTCCAGGACTTTCAGAGTTCCCCCATAATCTTTTTTTTGAGATGTCACGAGGCTTTTTTGGGTCTGAGATTTTTGGGGCTTTGGTGAGGGGGCTCCCCGTGATTGTTTTGGGCTGCCCTGTGGATTTTTGGGGTTACCAAGAGGATTTTTCGGGTTCTCACACCGAGTTTTGTAGAATTTCAAGAGTTTCGTCTCCCCACCGGGGGGGTTTGGCAGGAATCTGAGAGGGGCGGGGGGAGACTTGGGGAAAGTTTTGGGGGATTTGGGAGCAGCTGCGAGGAATTTGGGAGGATTGTGGGGAATTTAAAGGGATTTGGAAGGGGCTTGGTGGGGATTTGGGGAGGATTTGGAGGGGTTGGGGGAGGTTTCTTTGGGGCTTCCACGGGGTTCATGGACCCCACTCGGGTTTTCTTTCCTCCCCGTGGATTTGAGGTGCTCTGGAGGATTTGGGGTGGGATTTTTTCTGGTTCCCACGGGATTCACGGACCCCACTCGGGTTGTTTTTGCTCCCCGTGGATTTGAGATGCTCTGGAGGATTTGGGGTGGGATTTTTTCTGTTTCCCGCGGGATTCACAGACCCCGCTCGGGTTTTTTTTCCCTCCCCGTTAATTTGAGGTGCTCTGGCACATTTGGGATGTTTTTTTTCTGTTTCCCACGGGACTCACGGACCCCGCTCGTGTTTCGGGGGCCCCGCTCGTGTTTCGGGGGGCCCCGCTCGTGTTTCGGGGGCCCCGCTCGTGTTTCGGGGGGCCCCGCTCGTGTTTCGGGGGACCCCGCTCGGGTTTCGGGGGTCCCGCGGGTTTCGGGGGCCCCGCTCGGGTTTCGGGGGTACCTGGCAGCAGCCGGGCCAGCGTGGCGAGCGCGGTGTCGTTGGCGGCGAAGCAGGAGGAGAAGAGGCAGGGCGCGGGGCTGCCGGTGCAGCCGGGCCAGCGCCCGCTCCAGCGCCCCGTGCAGCGGGGCCGTGCCCGCGATGTTCCGGGTGCCCCCCCGCGCCCAGCCCGTGAGCGGCCAGCGCCGCCCTGGGAACCGGACCGGGGGTTCGGGGTGAGAACCGGACCGGGGGAACCGGGACCGGGGGTTCGGGGGGTGAGAACCGGGCCGGGGGAACCGGGGGGAACCGGACCAGGGGTTCGGGGATGAGAACCGGGCTGGGGGGAACCGGGGGGAACCGGACCGGGGGTTCGGGGTGAGAACCGGGCTGGGGAACCGGACCGGGGGTTCGGGGGTGAGAACCGGGCTGGGGGGAACCCGGGGGAACCGGGACCGGGGGTTCGGGGGGGTTCGGGGGGTGAGAACCGGGCTGGGGGGAACCCGGGGTAAACGGACCAGGGGTTCGGGGGTGAGAACCGGGCTGGGGGGAATCCCGGGGGGTTCGGGGGTGAGAACCGGGCTGGGGGGAATCCCGGGGGTTTCAGGGGGGTTCGGGGGGTGAGAACCGGGCTGGGGGGAACCCGGGGGAACCGGACCGGGGGTTCGGGGGGGTTCGGAGGGTGAGAACCGGGCTGGGGGGAACCGGGGGGAACCGGACCGGGGGTTCGGGGGGTGAGAACCGGGCTGGGGGCAATCCCGGGGGGCTCAGGGGGATCTGGAGCGGATTTCGGGAGGATTCGATGCGGTTTTGGGAAGGATTTCGGGAGCTTGAAGGAATTTTGGGGGGATTTTGGGGATTTGAGGGGGCTCGGAATGAATTTGGGAAGAGTCGGGTGAGATTTAGGGAGGATTTTGGTGGGAATTTGAGGGGGTTTGGGAAGGATTTCGGGTGGGTTTGCGAAGATTTCGGGGGAAATCCGGGGGCTTGGAGGGGATTTGGAGATTTAGGGAGGATTTGGGGGGTTTGGGAGGGATTTGGCGGGGGCTGGAGGGGATTTGGTTGGATTGAAGGGGATTTGGGAGGTTGGCAAGGATTTGAGGCGGATTTGGGGAGGATTTCGGGGCTTTGGGGAGGATTGGGGGGGATTTAAGGAGATTTCGGGGATTTGAAGGGATTTGGAAGAGGCTTGGCAGGGATTTGGGGAGGGGGGTTTGGGGGGGATTTAGAGGGGTTGGGGAAGGTTTAGAAAGAATTTGGGGGATTTTAGGGGAGGCTGCAGGAGAGACAGAGAGGATTTAAGGGCATTGAGGGGGATTTGGGAGATTTTTTTTGGGGGAGATTTAAAAGGGATTTACAGGGATTTAAGGACATTTAAGGCAATTTGGGGATAATTGAAGAGGATTTAGGGAAAACTGAAGGGGATTTCAGGGGATTTGGGGGAAATTGAAGGGGATTTGGGGGAAATTGAAGGGGATTTCAGGGGGTTTGGGGGAAATTGAAGGGGATTTGGGGGAAATTGAAGGGGATTTTGGGGAAATTGAAGGGGATTTGGGGGATTTGGAGGAAATTGAAGGGGATTTGGAGGAAATTGAAGGGGATTTCAGGAGATTTGGGGGAAATTGAAGGGGATTTCAGGGGTTTTGGGGGAAATTGAAGGGGATTTGGGGGAAATTGAAGGGGATTTCAGGAGATTTGGGGGAAATTGAAGGGGATTTCAGGGGTTTTGGGGGAAATTGAAGAGGATTTAGGGAAAACTGAAGGGGATTTCAGGGGATTTGGAGGAAATTGAAGGGGTTTTCAGGGGATTTGGGGGAAATTGAAGGGGATTTAGGGGATTTGGAGGAAATTGAAGGGGATTTGGGGGAAATTGAAGGGGATTTCAGGGGTTTTTGGGGGAAATTGAAGGGGATTTCAGGGGATTTGGGGGAAATTGAAGGGGATTTGGGGAAAATTGAAGGGGTTTTCAGGGGATTTGGGGGAAATTGAAGGGGATTTGGGGGAAATTGAAGGGGATTTGGGGGAAATTGAAGGGGTTTTCAGGGGATTTGGGGGAAATTGAAGGGGATTTGGGGGAAATTGAAGGGGTTTTCAGGGGTTTTGGGGGAAATTGAAGGGGATTTCAGGGGTTTTGGAGGAAATTGAAGGGGATTTGGGGGAAATTGAAGGGGATTTCAGGGGTTTGGGGGTTCCCCACCTGGCCGCCCGCAGCACCTCGGGGTGGCGGCTCATGCCCAGGTAATCGTTGGAGCACCAGAGCTGGATCAGGCGCGGGGGGGGACCCCACAAAGGCGGTCGGGGGGTGCTGGGCCCGGCGCCCCCACGGCCGTGAACTCTCGGTAGGTGTGGGGAGCGGCGCAGCCCCGCCAGGCGCCCCCCAAAAACCGCCTCGTACGGGAAGGCGTCCTCTGGGGGGGGCAGGGGGTCAGGGGGACACCCCGAGACACCCAAAGCCCCCCCGAGCGCCCCCCAAACCCTCTCGCTGCGCCCCCAACCCCCCCTAAACTGACCTGGAGCCCCCCCAAACCCCCAAATCCCCCCGGAGCCCCCCCCGAACCCCCAAATCCCCCCGGAGCCCCTCCAGAACCCCCAAATCCCCCCGGAGCCCCCCCAAACCCCTCACCGGGCAGATTCTCCTCCAGCCGCCGCTCGGGGGGCTCCTCGAGGGCGTCCCCCAAATCCAGCAGCCAATCCAGGGGCTCTGGGGGGGGTCAGAGGTCATTGGGGTGTCCCCAGCGCCCGGGGGGGGGGGGGGCGAGGGGGGGGTCCCCAAATTCCTCACCCGGCTCGGGGGGTGTCACGTCCTCCTGCAGCTCGGGGGCCGCGCGCTGGACAAAGGGGGGCTCCTCCCCCTCCAGAGCGATGAAGGGGCACTGGGACCCCTCGGGGGGGTCACCTGGGGGGGACAGGGCGGTTCAGCGCCCCCAAACCTCAAAAAAAAAACCCCGCAACTCCCCAAGATTCCCTCAACCCCGGAAAACTCCCCCAAATCCCCCAAACCACCCCCAAACTCCCCCCAAACTCCCCCCAAAGCCCCAAAAGCTCCCCCATCCCTCCCCAAGCCCCCAAAATTCTCACAACCCCCCAAAACTCCTCAGCCCCCCCAAACTTCCCTAAAACCCCTCCGGAACTCCTCGACCCCCCCAAAACCTCCCTAAAACTCCCCAAAGACCCCAAAGCTCCCCCCTCACCCCCCCCCAAAACTCCCCTCGCAGCCCCAACCCCACCCCAAACCCCCCTAAACCCCCCCCGAAACCCCTGAACGCCCCCGGAGCGCCCCCAAAGCGCCCCCAAAGCGCGGGGGGGCTGTCGGGGTCCCCCCCCCGGTTTTTGGGGTACCTGGGTGGGGGCGGGCGGGGGCCGTGGCCAGGGCTCGCAGCAGCCCCGGGTGCCGGGCCAGGACGGGGCAGCGCAGCAGGGCTGACATCGGGCTGGGGGGCACAGCCGGGGGGCTCGGGGGGGCTCGGGGGGGCTCCGGAACCCCAAAACACCCCCGGGACCCCCCAAAATTCCCCCGCTCGCTGTCATCGCTTTAACGCCCCCAAAACCCCGAAAATCCCCCCGAAACCGCTCGGGAGGGGAAACCCGGGGGGTCCGGGGGGAGCTTGGGACCCCCAAACCCCCCCGGACCCCAAAAACTGCTGGGGGGGGAGGGGGAAAGAAAGGGGGACCCCCCCCACCCCTCCCCGAGCCCCCCAAATTGCCCCCCCGCCCCCTCACCCAGCGCCCCCCGCACCCTGAGCCGATTTTTGAGGGGGTTTTGGGGTCTCTTGAGTGGGATCGGGGGGATTTTGGGGGGGTCCCGGCCCCAGCATCCCCCGAACCTGCCCCTCCCCCCCAGATCAGCCCCACCCAGGGGCCTCCGCCCCATTTTTGGGGTTTTGGGGGGTGGGTGTGGCCCCTCCCCCCCCTTTATCAGCTCGCGACACCCGGAGGTCACGTGACCCTGCCGAGGAATTGGGGTGTCCCCACCCCTCCCCCCCCCCCCGGCCCCCCCAAACCTCCCGGGACGGGACCGGGGCAGTTCGGGGGCTCTGGGGGGCTCTGGGGGGTTCTGGGGGGGTTCTGGGGGGTTCTGGGGGGGGTTCAGGGGGGCTCTGGGGGGTTCTGGGGGGTTCTGGGGGGCTCTGGGGGGGCTCTGGGGGGCTCTGGGGGGGTTCTGGGGGGAATTGGGGGTGCAGGACCCCCCCGTCCCTCTCCCTCCCACCGCCCCACGATGTTCGGGGGCTCCGGGGGGTTTTGGGGGGTTCTGGGGGGGTTTGGGGTGTCGGAAGCCCCCCAATTTCCCTTTAGTCGAATCCAGCGGTTTTTGGGATGTTTGAGGGGGGTTTAGGGGTGCTGAGCCCTCCCCCCAACAGTTTCTGGGGGTCGAGAGGGAGTTTTGGGGGGGGGTGGAGCCCCCAAATTCCTGAGGCTTCTCAAGGGAGGGTCCGGGAGCCCCCCCAGCCCCCCAAATTCTCCCCGAATGCGATCCAGGCACTGGGAACCCCTCAGGTGCCTCTTCCCCACACTTGGGGGTCTCCAGTCCCCCAAAATTCCCCCCCGAACCCAGCCCAGCCCCCCCGGGGGGGTCCCGGCCCCTCCGAGCCCCCCAAAACCCCCCCGCGCCCCCCGCCCCCCTCACCTGTTGTCCCGCACTGAGGACGAACCACGAGCTCTGAGCTCCCCAAAACCGGGGCTCCCCAAAACCCGGGGCCCCCCCAAACCCGATAACCCCGGGGGCGGGGCCTGCGGGGCTGAGGCTCCGCCCACTGCCCCGCCCAACACCCCAAATCTCCCCAAATCTCCCCAAATCTCCCCAAAATCCCCAAAATCCCCAAATCCCCAAAATCCCAAAATCCCCTGAACGTCCCCAAAATTCTCCAGCTCCTCAGAGCGCCCCAAACACCCCCAAATACACCCGAACCCCCAAAGGCCCCGAACCCCCCGAACCCCCCCGAACCCCCGAACCCCCCCCGAACCCCCCCGAACCCCCCCGAACCCCCCAAAGCTCCCCCTGAACCCCCGAACCCTCCGGAACCCCCGAACCCCCCAAAGCTCCCCCCGAACCCCCCGAACCCCCCCGAACTCTCCCGAACCCCCGAACCCTCCCGAATCCCCCCGAACTCTCCCGAACCCCCCGAACCCCCCCAGCAGCCCCAGCTGTGACCGAGGGGCGTGGCTTTGGGGTGGGCGTGTCCATCCTCATTGGGGGCGTGTCCATCCCCATTGGGGGCGTGGCTTTGGGGTTGCCGGGACACGCGGGGCTCCCCCATTGTGGGCGTGGCCGCCCGGGGCTGGGGGCGGGGCCTCCGCGCAGGGGGCGGGGCCGGGGCGGGGCCAAGGCCGCCATGTTCACCCGGGGGTCCCGGCGGCGGCGGCCGCAGCGAGACGTGAGGGGCGGGGGGAGCTCGGGGGGCCGGGGGGCTCTGGGGAGGCTCTGGGGGGAGCTCGGGGGGCCGGGGGGCTCTGGGGGGGCTCTGGGGGGGCTCTGGGGGGGCTCTGGGGGCTCTGGGGGCGCTCTGGGGGGCTCTGGGGCACTCTGGGGGGGGCTCTGGGGGCTCTGGGGGCTCTGGGGGCTCTGGGGGGGCTCTGGGGGGGCTTTGGGGGCTCTGGGGGCTCTGGGGGGGCTCTGGGGGGGCTCTGGGGGGGCTTTGGGGGCTCTGGGGGGGGCTCTGGGGGCGCTTTGGGGGCTCTGGGGGGCCTTTGGGGGCGCTTCGGGGGGCTCGGTGTCTCCGGGGTTTTGGGGGGCGGCTGAGGGCGCGGGAGGGGGTTTTGGGGGGCTGTGGGGGGCAGCAGTGCCCGGGATTGGGGGGGGGTCTGTGGCTCGGGGGTCGCAGAGGGGGCTGAAGGGAAGGGGCTGTGGGGGAAATGGGGGACACGGGGGTGGGTTTGGGGGGGCTGTGGGGGTGAATGGTGGTGGTCGCACCCCAGGCCTCTGTGATCCGATTTTAGGGTTCCCCCCCACCCCCCCACGACCCCGTTTCGAGGGCTCCCCCCGCCCATCCCAGACCCCTCTTTTGGGATTTTCCCCTGACCCCTTTTTGGGATTTTCCCCAGACCCCTTTTTTGGGATTTTCCCCAGACCCCTTTTTTGGGATTTTCCCCAGACCCCTTTTTTGGGATTTTCCCCTGATCCCTTTTTTGGGATTTTCCCCTGACCCCTTTTAGTGCCCCCCAGCCCCCATTTGTGGGATGTTGCCCCCCCCTTTTTGGGGCGCCCCTCCCAGCCCCCCGAGCCCGTTTTTGGGGTGCGACCCCCGCCCGTTTCTGTCCCGCAGGGGGAGGATCCGGAGCGGGGCCGGCCGTGCCGGGCGTGCCGGGAGCTCTGTCCCGGCTTCCAGGAGCACCCATGGAGGTGAGGCCAGGACGGGATTTGGGGGTGTCCCCGGGCCCCCCCCGGGCTGCCAGGGGGATTTTGGGGTGTCCCTGAGCCCCCCCCGGGCTGCCAGGGGGATTTTGGGGTGTCCCTGAGCCCCCCCCGGGCTGCCAGGGGGGTTTGGGGTGTCCCCCCCGGGCTGCCAGGGGGGTTTTGGGGTGTCCCCGGGCTGCCAGGGGGATTTGGGGGTGTCCCCGGGCTGCCAGGGGGATTTGGGGGTGTCCCCGAGCCCCCCCGGGCTGCCAGGGGGATTTGGGGTGTCCCCGGGCTACCAGGGGGGTTTTGGGGTGTCCCCGGGCTGCCAGGGGGGTTTTGGGGTGTCCCCCGGGCTGCCAGGGGGGTTTGGGGTGTCCCTGAGCCCCCCCGGGCTGCCAGGGGGGTTTTGGGGTCTCCCCGGGCTGCCAGGGGGGTTTTGGGGTGTACCCCCGGGCTGTCAGGGGGTTTTGGGGTGTCCCCGGGCTGTCAGGGGGGTTTTGGGGTCTCCCTGGGCTGCCAGGGGGGTTTTGGGGTGTCCCCCGGGCTGCCAGGGGGATTTGGGGGTGTCCCCGAGCCCCCCCCGGGCTGCCAGGGGGATTTTGGGGTGTCCCCGAGCCCCCCCGGGCTGCCAGGGGGGTTTTGGGGTGTCCCCGGGGCTGTCAGGGGGGTTTGGGGGTGTCCCCCCGGGCTGCCAGGGGGGTTTTGGGGTGTCCCCCGTCCCCAGAGCTCCCTGTCCCCCCAGGAAGATCTGCCAGCACTGCAAGTGTCCCCGGGGGGAGCACGTGGGAGGGGGGGTCCCCCCGGCCCTGCAGAGGGTCCTGTCCCGGCTGCTCCCCGACTCTCACCCCGCGCCCGGCTCCGAGGATTCGGGGTGCTCGGCCGAGGAGTTCGCCTGGGCCCCCCCCGGCCTCAGCCCTGACCAGGTGAGCCCCCGGTGCCCTGAGCAGGCCCCAACCTCCCCTGGGACCCCCCCATAGAGCCCCGACCTCCCCTGGGACCCCCCCATAGAGCCCCGACCTCCCCTGGGACCCCCCCATAGAGCCCTGACCTCCCCTGGGACCCCCCCATAGAGCCCTGACCCCCCGAGGGCCCCCCCCATAGAGCCCTGACCCCCCAGGACCCCCCCATAGAGCCCCAACCTCCCCTGGGACCCCCCCATAGAGCCCCAACCTCCCCTGGGACCCCCCCATAGAGCCCCGACCCCCCCCAGGACCCCCCAAACCCCCAGCTGAACCCGTCCCACAGAACTGTGAGACCCCCAGGACCCCCCAAAACCCCTCCCGGGGGTACCTCTGACCCCCCCGTAGAGCCCTGACCCCCAAAGGGCCCCCCCAAACTCGGGTACCCCGGTCCCACACAGGCCCCGCCCTTCCAGCCACACCCACTTTAGCCCCACCCCCTCCCCTGCAGGTGACTCAGGGCTCCTCCCACCTGCCCCACCCCACCCTGCTCATCGTGCCACACCCCCCTAAGCCCCGCCCACCGAGCCACACCCCTGAAACCACACCCATGATAAATAATGAGCCCCACCCCTTGTGCCACACCCCCCTAAGCCCCGCCCACCGAGCCACACCCCTGAAAGCCACACCCCTGATAAACAACAAACCCCACCCTGCTCATCGTGCCACACCCTGCTAGGCCCCACCCACCGAGCCACACCCCTGAACCACACCCATGATAATGAGCCCCACCCCTTGTGCCACACCCCCCTAAGCCCCACCCACCGAGCCACACCCCTGAACCACACCCATGATAAACAAACCCCACCCCTTGTGCCACACCCCCCTAAGCCCCGCCCACCGAGCCACACCCCTGAACCACACCCATTATAAACAAACCCCATCCCTTGTGCCACACCCTGCTAGGCCCCACCCACCGAGCCACACCCCTGAACCACACCCATGATAAACAACAAACCCCACCCTGCTCATCGTGCCACACCCTGCTAGGCCCCACCCACCGAGCCACACCCCTGAAACCACACCCATGATAAACAAACCCCACCCCTTGTGCCACACCCTGCTAGGCCCCACCCACCGAGCCACACCCCTGAACCACACCCATGATAAACAACAAACCTCACCCCTTGTGCCACACCCTGCTAGGCCCCACCCACCGAGCCACACCCCTCTGAAACCACACCCATGATAAACAAACCCCACCCCTTGTGCCACACCCCGCTAGGCCCTGCCCCACCACACCCACTGTGCCCCACCCATCGAGCCCTGCCCTGCATGCCCCGCCCTGCTAAACCCCACCCCCAGGTGTCTCAGTACTGTCACACCTGCCCTGTGAGGCCACGCCCCATGTGCCCTGCCCCGCTAAGCCCCGCCCCGCTAAGCCCCGCCCTGCTAAGCCCCGCCCCCAGGTGTCTCAGTACTGTCACACCTGCCCTGTGAGGCCCTGCCCTGCTAAGCCCCGCCCCGCTAAGCCCCGCCCCCAGGTGTCTCAGTACTGTCACACCTGCCCTGCTAAGCCCCGCCCCGCTAAGCCCCGCCCCGCTAAGCCCCGCCCCGCTAAGCCCCGCCCCGCTAAGCCCCGCCCCCAGGTGTCTCAGTACTTTGCGGCGCTGCCGCCTGCGCTGGTGCCGCGGCTGCGCAGCCCCGGGGAGCGGCAGCGGCTGCGGGAGCTGCTCCGGCAGCTGCCCCCGCACGACCTGGAGGTGAGGGGGGCTGGGGGGGGGCCTGGGGGGGCCGGGGGGGCCTGGGGGGGCCTGGGGGGGCCGGGGGGGGCCTGGGGGGACCTGGGGGGGGCCTGGGGGGGCCGGGGGGTCTCCGTGGAGTGCGGCCCTGGAACGTCCTGAGCTGCTTTTCTCCCCTTTTTTGTTTTTTTTTAAGGCGGTTTTGGGGAGTTTTTGGGTGGCACAATCAGCGTGGGGGTGTGATTTGGGGGGCTTTGGGGCGGTTGAGCTATTTCAGGGTTATTTTGAGGTTTTTGGTTTGTTTTGGGGTGTTTTTCGGTTGTTTGAGTGTGGCTTTGGGGTGTTTTGGTGTTTCTAGGTGGATTTGAGGTATTATTGGGGCGATTCGGGGGATTTTTGGGGTGGTTTGAGGTGTTTCCGCCCCTTCCCAGCCACAGTTTTGCCACGACCTGGACGAGGTCGAACGTCGGGAATTGAAACTTTTCGCCCAACGCCGGAAACGGGAAAATTTGGGCCAAGGGAGCGTCCGACCCCTTCCCCTCACCAGCGCCGGGGCCGTCTGCCAGCAGGTGGGGGCACCCCAAAAACCGACAGCCCAAAAATGGGGAGGCAGAGGGTTTGGGAGGGCTGGGAATAACGATGGGGGAACCCAAAAATACGGGAGAGAACCCCGAAAATGTTGGGGGAGAAACCCAAAAAATGAGTGGGGAGCCCCAAAGAGTTTGGGGCGGGAGTGAGAAACAAGGAGTGGGACCTGGAGATTTTGGGGGGACCCCAAAACCAGAGAAGGGAAACTTTAAAATAGAGATGAAGGATGCCCAGAATGGAGGAGACCAAAAAAAAATTCAGGTGGGACCCCAAAATGGGTGGAGAAACCCCAGGAATGGGAATGAGTGAGGAATCCCAAAAAGGGGGGGTGGGGACCGAAATATTGGGGGGGAACGCCCAAAAACAGGGAGGGGCAGCGTAAAAATCGGGATGAGGGATGGCAGAACCAGGGTGGGAGCCTCTGAATGGGGGGGTCGGGTCCCCACACTCCCGGGGGGCCCCCCTGAGCCCCCCAATGCTCGGGGTGCCCCCCTGAGCCCCCCAAAGCTCGGGGTGCCCCCCTGAGCCCCCCACACTCCCGGGGAGCCCCCCTGAGCCCCCCAAACTCCCGGGGTGCCCCCCTGAGCCCCCCACACTCCCAGGTGCCCCCCTGAGCCCCCCAAACTCCCGGGGTGCCCCCCTGAGCCCCCCACACTCCCGGGGAGCCCCCCTGAGCCCCCCACACTCCCAGGTGCCCCCCTGAGCCCCCCAAACTCCCGGGGAGCCCCCCTGAGCCCCCAAACTCCCGGGGTGCCCCCCTGAGCCCCCCACACTCCCGGGGTGCCCCCCTGAGCCCCCCAATGCTCTGGGGGCCCCCCTGAGCCCCCCAAACTCCCAGGGTGCCCCCCTGAGCCCCCAAACTCCCGGGGGGCCCCCCTGAGCCCCCCACATTCCCGGGGTGCCCCCCTGAGCCCCCCACACTCCCGGGGTGCCCCCCTGAGCCCCCCAATGCTCTGGGTGCCCCCCTGAGCCCCCCACACTCCCGGGGTGCCCCCCTGAGCCCCCCACACTCCCGGGGAGCCCCCCTGAGCCCCCCACACTCCCGGGGAGCCCCCCTGAGCCCCCCAAAGCTCGGGGTGCCCCCCTGAGCCCCCCAAACTCCCGGGGTGCCCCCCTGAGCCCCCCAAACTCCCGGGGTGCCCCCCTGAGCCCCCCAATGCTCGGGGTGCCCCCCTGAGCCCCCAAAGCTCGGGGTGCCCCCCTGAGCCCCCCACACTCCCGGGGTGCCCCCCTGAGCCCCCCACACTCCCGGGGTGCCCCCCTGAGCCCCCACACTCCCGGGGTGCCCCCCTGAGCCCCCCACACTCCCCGGGGTGCCCCCCTGAGCCCCCCACACTCCCGGGGTGCCCCCCTGAGCCCCCCACACTCCCGGGGTGCCCCCCTGAGCCCCCCAAACTCCCGGGGAGCCCCCCTGAGCCCCCCGTTTGTCCCGCAGTGCGGGGGCCCGGTGCGGGGGGGGGGCCCTGGCGGTGTTCGCGGCGCGGGCGGGGCTGGGGCTGTGCTGGCACCCCCAGTGCTTCCAGTGCCACCAGTGCCAGCAGCCGCTCGTGGATCTGGTGTATTTCTGCCCCGGGGGGGCCGGGGGGCGCCTGCTCTGCGGGAGGCACCACGGGGACTCCCTGCGGCACCGCTGCCCCGGCTGCGACGAGGTGGGGGCACGGGGGGGGCGGGGGGGGGGCGCTGGGGGTGGTTATGGGGTGGATGTGGGGTGGTTATGGGGTACTGGGGGTGGTTATGGGGTGGTTATGGGGTGCTGGGGGTGGTTATGGGGTGGTTATGGGGTGGTTATGGGGTGGTTATGGGGTACTGGGGGTGGTTATGGGGTGCTAGGGGTGGTTATGGGGTATTGGGGGTGGTTATGGGGTGGTTATGGGGTGCTGGGGGTGATTATGGGGTGCTGGGGGTGGTTATGGGGTGGTTATGGGGTGCTGGGGGTAGCTATGGGGTGGTTATGGGGTGCTGGGGGTAGCTATGGGGTGGTTATGGGGTGCTGGGGGTGGTTATGGGGTGCTGGGGGTGGTTATGGGGTGGTTATGGGGTGCTGGGTGGTGGTTATGGGGTGGTTATGGGGTGCTGGGGGCGGTTATGGGGTGCTGGGGGTGGTTATGGGGTGCTGGGGGCGGTTATGGGGTGCTGGGGGTGGTTATGGGGTGCTGGGGGTAGCTATGGGGTGCAGGGGGTGGTTATGGGGTAGCTATGGGGTGCTGGGGGTGGTTATGGGGTACTGGGGGTGGTTATGGGGTGGTGGGGGCGGGGGGGGTGCTGGGGGTGGTTATGGGGTGCTGGGGGTGGTTATGGGGTGGTTATGGGGTGGTTATGGGGTGCTGGGGGTGGTTATGGGGTGGTTATGGGGTGGTTATGGGGTGCTGGGGGTGGTTATGGGGTGCTGGGGGTGGTTATGGGGTGGTTATGGGGTGCTGGGGCTGGTTATGGGGTGGTTATGGGGTGGTTATGGGGTACTGGGGGTGGTTATGGGGTGGATGTGGGGTACTGGGGGTGGTTATGGGGTGGTTTTGGGGTACTGGGGGCGGTTATGGGGTACTGGGGGTGGTTATGGGGTGCTAGGGGTGGTTATGGGGTGGTTATGGGGTGCTGGGGGTGGTTATGGGGTGGTTATGGGGTACTGGGGTGGTTATGGGGTGCTGGGGGTGGTTATGGGGTGGTTATGGGGTACTGGGGTGGTTATGGGGTACTGGGGTGGTTATGGGGTATTGGGGGTGGTTATGGGGTGCTGGGGGTGGCTATGGGGTGCTGGGGGTGGTTATGGGGTGGTTATGGGGTGCTGGGGGTGGTTATGGGGTGCTGGGGGTGGTTATGGGGTGGTTATGGGGTGCTGGGGCTGGTTATGGGGTGGTTATGGGGTGGTTATGGGGTACTGGGGGTGGTTATGGGGTGGATGTGGGGTACTGGGGGTGGTTATGGGGTGGTTTTGGGGTACTGGGGGCGGTTATGGGGTACTGGGGGTGGTTATGGGGTGCTAGGGGTGGTTATGGGGTGGTTATGGGGTGCTGGGGGTGGTTATGGGGTGGTTATGGGGTACTGGGGTGGTTATGGGGTGCTGGGGGTGGTTATGGGGTGGTTATGGGGTACTGGGGTGGTTATGGGGTACTGGGGTGGTTATGGGGTATTGGGGGTGGTTATGGGGTGCTGGGGGTGGCTATGGGGTGCTGGGGGTGGTTATGGGGTGGTTATGGGGTGCTGGGGGTGGTTATGGGGTGCTGGGGGTGGTTATGGGGTGGTTATGGGGTGCTGGGGGTGGCTATGGGGTGCTGTGGGAAGTTGGGGGGTGGTTGGGGGGCAGTTATGGGGTCCAAGGGGTTCTTTGGGCGCTGGGTACCCCCCGATCCCCCCCAGCTGATTTTTGGGGGTGCTGGGCTGAGGGGGGGGCAGTTATGGGTCACTCCGGGGGTCCATGGGTCACCGATGGGCCCGGGGGGGTCCCGGGGGGCTCTGTGGGTGCTGACCCCCCCTCTGTGCCCCCCCAGCTGATTTTCGGGGGGCGCTGGGCCGAGGCCGGGGGGCGCCGCTGGCACCTGCGGCACCTGCGGTGCCTGGAGTGCGAGGGACCCCTGGACCCCCAAAACCTGCCCGGGGGGGGGCAGCCCCTGTGCCCCCCCTGCCGCGCCCGCGGCGCCCACCTGTGCGACACCTGCGGGGACCCCATCGGTGAGGGGCTCGGGGGGTCCCTGGGGGGGCTGGGGGGGCTCGGGGGTCCCAGGGGGGGCTGGGGGGGCTGGGGGGGTCCCGGGGGGGCTGGGGGGGTCCCCGGGGGGGGCTGGGGGGTCCCCGGGGGGGCTGGGGGGGTCCCAGGGGGGGCTGGGGGGTCCCCGGGTTGGGGCTGGGGGTTCGGGGGGGGTCAATGGGGGTCCTGGGGCTGTTGAGAAGATGCTGGGGGGAGTCAGGGGACCCCAGAGGCCTCCAGGTGCTTCTCAAGGGGTCCCGGGGGGTCCCGGGGGATTGGGGGGATCCTCCAGGGGTCTCCAAGGGGCCCAGAAGAGATCCCGGCCCCCATTTGGGTCACGGCCCCCCCGCATCCCCTCTGCCCCCCCCCCAGAGCTGTGGGTACCCCACGTCACCCTCAGGGGCAGCAGTGGCACCCCCAGTCCCCCCCTGTCCCCCCCAGTCCCTCATTGTCCCCTCACTGTCCCCCCCCATCCCTCACTGTCCCCCCCTGTCCCCAGCCCTCCAGGCCCCCCACGTCTCTCATGGGGGGCAGCACTGGCACCCCCTCCCCGGCTGTTTCCGCTGTGCCCCCTGTGGGCTCCCCCTGCTCGGCCGCCCCTTCCTGCCCCGGGGGGGGCAAATCTTCTGCTCCCCCCGCTGCGCCCAGGGACCCCCCCGCGCCCCCCGCAGCGCCCCCCAACGGCGCTCCTGGGGCGGGGGACCCCCGGCAGGTGAGGGGGGCACTGGGGGGCACTGGGGGGAACTGGGGGGGAACTGGGGGGCACTGGGGGGCACTGGGGGGCACTGGGAACACTGGGGGGCACTTGGGGTGAACTGGGGGCACTGGGGGGCACTGGGGGGCACTGGGGGGGAACTGGGGGGCACTGGGGGGGAACTGGGGGGCACTGGGGGGCACTGGGGGGGAACTGGGGGGGAACTGGGGGGCACTGGGAACACTGGGGGGGCACTGGGGGGCACTGGGGGGGCACTGGGGGGGCACTGGGGGGGAACTGGGGGACACTGGGGGGCACTGGGGGGCACTGGGGGGGCACTGGGGGGCTGCAGGGACAGGGAGGGGCGTTGGGGAGATCCTGGGGGGGCTCCGGGCACAGCAGGGGGGTCTGGGGGGGCTCGGGGGGGTCTTGGGGTTCCCGGGGAGGATCCTGGGGGGGCACTGGGAGCACTGGGGAGACTGGGCCGGGCGGGGGGGGTTACTGGGGAGACTGGGCCGGGCGGGGGGGGGGTTACTGGGGGGGTCACCGGGGCTAACCGGGCCCCTCCCCCGCAGGCTCGCAGCCCCGGTTCCGCCGGGGGGGCCCCCATCGCCACTCGATGCCGGAACTGGGGGCCGCCCCCCGCCCCTCCCCCCCCTGCCCCCGCCCCCCGTGTCCCCTCCCCCCCCCGGGTCACCTCTCGCGCTGCCCCTCCCCCCCCCGGGCTGTGCCCCTCCCCCCCCCGAGGGTCCCCCCCAGGTTTGGGGGTGCGGCGGGGGAGGGGCCGCCCCCGCTGGCCTTCATCCTCCTCCTCCTCCTCCTCCTCCTCCTCGTGGGAGGGGCTGTTCCTGGGGGAGCCCATCCCCCTCCCCCCACAGCTCCGCCCCCCTGGAGCCCCCCCGGGCCCCTCCCGGCCCCCCCAGCCCCGCCCCCGCCCCCGCGGCTGCCGCTTGGCCTGACCCCCCCTCCCCCACCCTGCCGTGACCTCTGACCTCTGCCAGGAGCCGCTGACCCCTCTGTGACCCCTGGGTGACCCCTCTGTGACCCCTGGGTGACCCCTCTGTGACCCCTGGGTGACCCCTGACCTCTCCCGTGACCTCTGCTGCCTCTCCCGGGGTTTCCGACCTCTCTTGGTGGCCTCTCCACCCTCAGGGACTCCTGGTGACCTCTGCTGGTGACCTTTGACCTCTGCTGGTGACCTTTGACCTCTGCTGGTGACCTTTGACCTCTGCTGTCCTGTGGGGCCTTTGGTGCTGACCCCTGACCTCTGCCCCCCACTCGGCCGTGACCTTTGCACTGTGACCCCCCCGTGACCCCCCCGTGACCCCGCGGCTGCCTCAGGGACCCCTCCCCCCCCCGGTGACCTCTGACCCCAGGACAGAGCTGAGAGCTTCAATAAAACCCAAAAACACAAAAAACACAAAAAACACAAAAAACACAAAAACCCAAACCCGCAGCGAGCGCTGGCCCCGGTGTCACCGCAGCTCCGGGGGGGACCCAGGGTGGGCTCTGTGTGACTGCGGGGGCTGCAGGGCCCCTGGCCGTCCGTCTGTCCGTCTGTGTCTGTCTGTCCGTCTGTGTCCGTCTGTCTGTCTCATGGGGCCCGTGTCCATCTGTCTGTCTGTCCGTCTGTGTCTGTGTGTGTCTGTGTGTCTGTCTGTCCGTCTGTCTGTGTCCGTCTGTCTGTCCGTCTGTCTGTGTCTGTGTGTCCGTCTGTCTCTGTGTCTGTCTGTGTGTCTGTCTGTCCATCTGTGTCCGTCCGTCTGTCCGTCTGTGTCTGTGTCTGTCTGTGTCCGTCTGTGTCTGTCTGTCCGTCTGTCCGTCTCACGGGGCCCGTGTCCGTCTGTCTCTGTCCCTCTGTCTGTCTGTGTCTGTCTGTGTCCGTCGGTCTGTCTGTCTCTGTCCCTCTGTCCGTCCGTCTGTCCGTCTGTCTCTGTCCGTCCGTCTGTCTGTGTCCGTCTGTCTGTCCCTCTGTCTGTCTGTCTGTCCGTCTGTCCGTCTGTCTGTGTCTGTCTGTCTGTCTGTGTCTGTCCGTCTGTCCCCTCTGTCCGTCTGTCCCTCTGTCCGTCTGTCCCCTCTGTCCGTCCGTGTCCCTCTGTCTCTGTCCGTCTGTCCCTCTGTCTGTCCGTCCGTCCGTCTGTCCCTCTGTCTGTCTGTCTGTCTGTCTCTGTCTGTCCCTCTGTCTGTCTCTGTCTGTCTGTCCGTCTGTCCGTCCGTGTCCCTCCGTCTGTCCGGTGCCGCCGTTTCCCGGAGCTGCGGAAACCCCGCGGAGACCGCGGCCCCCCCCAACATGGCGGCGCCCGTCTGGGCCACGCGCGCGCCCGCCGCGGTGCCGCGCGCTGATTGGCTGAGCGCCCGTCCCGCCCTGTTGGCTGATTGGTCGGGGCGGGGTCACGTGGTGAGAGGCGCGGCGGCGCGGCACGGCGGTTACCGGGGCAACGGGGGCGGGGCCAAGGGGGCAGCGCGGTCACGTGAGCAGCTCGACTTCCGGGGGGATCCGGGACAACCGGGACCGAACCGGGATCGTACGGGGGTGACCGGGACCGAACGGGGGTAACCGGGACCGAACCGGGACCGTACGGGGGTAACCGGGACCGTACTGGGGCAACCGGGACCGTACTGGGGTTACTGGGAGGTTACCGGCACTGCCGGGGGCATCCCGGGGGGTTCTTGGGGCGCTCCGCGTTTCCCGGGGACGCTCAAGAACGTCGAGATCGTTCCGGGATTCCCGGTGGGAGTCCCGGGGCTCTCCGGGGTTACCGGGAAGTTCCGGGGGGCATTCAGGGGGTTCCTGGCACGTTCCGGGGTGTCCCGGAGGGATCCGAGCTCTCGGGGGTCTCCCGGGACTGACCAGCCCCGTCCTGTGCCCCCGCAGCTGGGTCCCGGTGCTCCCGGTGTGTTCCCGGTGCTCCCGGTGTGTTCCCGGTGTTCTCCCGGTGCTCCCGGTGTGTTCCCGGTGCTCCCGGTGTTCTCCCGGTGTTCTCCCGGTGCTCCCGGTGTGTTCCCGGTGCTCCCGGTGTTCTCCCGGTGTTCTCCCGGTGCTCCCGGTGTTCTCCCGGTGTTCCCGGTGTCCCGGTGCCGATTCCCGGTGTTCCCGGTGTGTCCCCGGTGTGTCCCCGGTGTGTTCCCGGTGTTCTCCCGGTGTCCCGGTGCCGATTCCCGGTGTCCCGGTGCCGATTCCCGGTGTCCCGGCCGGGCGATGCCGCTGCCCGTGGCTCTCCAGTCCCGCCTGGCCAAGCGGGGGCTGCTCAAGCACGTGGAGCCCGGTGAGAACGGGGGGGGGTCCCGGGGGTCCCGGTGAGAACGGGGGGGGTCCCGGGGGTCCCGGTGAGAACGGGGGGCTCTGGGGCAGGGCCGGGGGTCCCGGGGCTGGGTGTGGCTCTGGGTGTGGCACTGGGTGCTGGGTGTGGCTCTGGGTGTGGCTCTGGGTGTGGTTCTGGGTGTGGTTCTGGGTGTGGCTCTGGGTGCTGGGTGTGGCAGTGGGTGTGGCACTGGGTGCTGGGTGTGGTTCTGGGTGTGGCAGTGGGTGTGGCTCTGGGTGCTGGGTGTGGCTCTGGGTGCTGGGTGTGGCTCTGGGTGCTGGGTGTGGCTCTGGGTGTGGCAGTGGGTGCTGGGTGTGGCTCTGGGTGTGGCAGTGGGTGTGGCTCTGGGTGCTGGGTGTGGCTCTGGGTGTGGCTCTGGGTGTGGCAGTGGGTGTGGCAGTGGGTGCTGGGTGTGGCAGTGGGTGCTGGGTGTGTCTCTGGGTGTGGCAGTGGGTGCTGGGTGTGGCTCTGGGTGTGGCAGTGGGTGCTGGGTGTGGCTCTGGGTGCTGGGTGTGGCTCTGGGTGTGGCTCTGGGTGTGGCAGTGGGTGTGGCAGTGGGTGCTGGGTGTGGCTCTGGGTGTGGCAGTGGGTGTGGCAGTGGGTGCTGGGTGTGGCAGTGGGTGTGGCAGTGGGTGCTGGGTGTGGCTCTGGGTGCTGGGTGTGGCTCTGGGTGTGGCAGTGGGTGTGGCTCTGGGTGCTGGGTGTGGCTCTGGGTGTGGCAGTGGGTGCTGGGTGTGGCTCTGGGTGTGGCTCTGGGTGTGGTTCTGGGTGTGGCACTGGGTGCTGGGTGTGGCAGTGGGTGTGGCAGTGGGTGCTGGGTGTGGCAGTGGGTGCTGGGTGTGTCTCTGGGTGTGGCAGTGGGTGGGGTCTCACCCTGCCCCGCCCAGAGCCCGAGGAGGAGATCATCGCTGAGGATTACGACGACGCCCACGTGGATTACGAGGCCTCGCGGCTCGAGGGGCTGATGCCGCCCTGGTACAAAGTGATCGACCCCACCTGGTGAGACCCCTCCCCACTGTGGGGTTACAGGGGCCGTGGGGACCCCTGAGGGGGCTCTGGGGACCCTGTGGGGACCCTGTGGGGCTGTGGGGGCTCCATGGGGGCTGTGGGGACCCTGTGGGGGCTGTGGGGACCCTGTGGGGGCTCCATGGGGGCTGTGGGGACCCTGTGGGGGCTGTGGGGGCTCCATGGGGGCTGTGGGGACCCTGTGGGGGCTGTGGGGGCTCCATGGGGGCTGTGGGGACCCTGTGGGGGCTGTGGGGACCCTGTGGGGACCCTGTGGGGCTGTGGGGGCTCCATGGGGGCTGTGGGGACCCTGTGGGGGCTCTGGGGACCCTGTGGGGGCCGTGGGGACCCCTGAGGGGGCTGTGGGGACCCTGTGGGGGCTCCATGGGGTCTGTGGGGACCCTGTGGGGGCTCCATGGGGGCTGTGGGGACCCTGTGAGGGCTGTGGGGACCCTGTGGGGGCTCCATGGGGTCTGTGGGGACCCTGTGGGGGCTGTGGGGACCCTCCAGGGCCCAAAGGGCCCCCCCAGCCCCTGCTGCCCCCTCCCCAGCGGGCTGCCTTACTACTGGAACGTGGAGACCGACCTGGTGTCGTGGCTGTCCCCCAACGACCCCAACTCCGTCATCACCAAACCCGCCAAGAGGCTCAAGGGGAACCCAGGTGGGTCTGGGAGGGGTCCCCCAAAGCCCGAGAGGGAATTTGGGGCTCCTGTGGCGCTGCCTGAGCCCCGGTGCCCCCACAGAGCCCGAGGAGCCCCCGGAGAGGAGCCACGAGAAGGAGGAGCCGCCGCGGGAGCGCCGCTTTCACCGGCGTGAGGAACTGGCGCCGTACCCCAAGAGCAAGAAGGGTATGTGGGGGGGTCCCCTGCGATTTTGGGGGGCTCTGAGCGTTCCAGGGGCCGCCACCCCCCGAGCCTGGGCTGCGCTGACCCCCTGTGTCCCCCCAGGCAGCCGCAAGGACGAGGAGCTGGACCCCATGGACCCCAGCGCTTACTCGGACGCACCCCGGTACGGGAGGGGATAAGGCAGGGGGGGTTTTGGGGTGCCCCAGGTTTTGGGGGACCCCAGTGACCCCTCTTACGGTGTCACGGCAGGGGGACGTGGTCCACGGGGCTCCCCAAACGCAACGAGGCCAAGACAGGCGCGGACACGACGGCGGCCGGGCCCCTGTTCCAGCAGCGGCCGTACCCCAGCCCCGGCGCCGTGCTCCGCGCCAACGCCGAGGCCTCGCGCGGCAAGGACTGAGACCCCCGGAATTGGGGTCCCCCCGATCCTCCGGGACCCCCCCAAACTGGCACCGTCTGCTCCAGGAACCTCCAGAGCTCAGGGGAGCCTCTCAGCCCCGAGCCTGGGCGAGCCCCTCCAATCTCGCTGGGCTCCCTCAAACCCCAGGAACCCCCAAAGTTCAGGGGCTCCCCCGGGGCCCCCCAAGCCTGAGGGGATTCCCTCAAACCAGGGGGGACCTTTCAACTCTGCCGAACACCACGGGGTCCCTCAGACCCCCTGGAACACCCCCAAAACCTCAGAGGATCCCCCCAAACCCCTCCCAGACTTCCAGGACCTCTCACAAACCCCGAGGTCTCCCTGGGCTCCTCCTTTTGTTGCAATAAAGGCGCCGCAGCCCCCAGAGAGTGGAACCAAGGGGGGTTTATTGGGGGGTCCTGGGGGGCTGCGTCACGGGGGGGCCGTGCCTTGCACACCCACGAGGGCTCCTGCACAGCTTTCAGTCCAAGAGACGGAGCTGGCCCAGCTCCTGGCTCGGGGGTCCCTCCCCCTGGCTCAGGGGTCCCTCCCCCTGGCTCGGGGGTCTCTCCCCCTGGCTCGGGGGTCTCTCCCCCTGGCTCGGGGGTCCCTCCCCCTGGCTCGGGGGTCTCTCCCCCTGGCTCGGGGGTCCCTGCACACTCACAGGGGTCCCCACTCCAGGCTCCTGCAGCTCTGCCTTGTCCCCCTCGTCCCCCCACGAGGGTCTCCGGGCCCCCCCCCGGCGCAGCTGACAGGCCCGGGCGTAGGGTGGGGCGATGGGGGGGGCAGGGGGGGGCACGTAGGTGTAGGGCTTGTCTGGGTCCAGCTGTGGGGAGAGGGCCCAGTGCAGCCCAGTATGGACCAGTGCAGCCCAGTGCCTCCCAGTGCAGCCCAGTGCCTCCCAGTATGGCCCAGTGCCTCCCAGTGCAGCCCAGTATGGCCCAGTGCCTCCCAGTGCAGCCCAGTATGGACCAGTGCAGCCCAGTGCCTCCCAGTGCAGCCCAGTGCCTCCCAGTATGGCCCAGTGCCTCCCAGTGCAGCCCAGTATGGCCCAGTGCCTCCCAGTGCAGCCCAGTATGGACCAGTGCAGCCCAGTGCCTCCCAGTATGGCCCAGTGCCTCCCAGTGCAGCCCAGTACGGCCCAGTGCCTCCCAGTGCAGCCCAGTGCCTCCCAGTGCTGCCCAGTATGGACCAGTGCCTCCCAGTACGGCCCAGTGCCTCCCAGTGCTGCCCAGTACGACCCAGTGCCTCCCCTGAACCCACCAAAGGTAAACAGGGAGTCCCCCCGAGGACCCCACTGCCCTCCCAGCACTGCCCCACACCACAAGGACCCCCCAGTCCGTCCCAGTCCGTCCCAGTCCGTCCCAGTACCTGCAGGGGGTAGGTGCGGTCGGGGTCGTAGGCGCTCAGGTCCCCGCAGGCCACGAAGGGGACGATGACACGGGAGGGACCCGAGAGCTGGGACAGCGCCAGGCCTGGGGGTGGCATTAAATGGGGGCTGGGGAGCACCCCAAATTCCCCCTCTCCAAAATGGCAGGGACCCCACCCCTCAGAGACCCCAGAATCCTCTCGGGGACCCCAGAATCCCCTCAGAGACCCCAGAATCCTCTCGGGGACCCCAGAATCCCCCCAGGGACCCCAGAATCCTCTCAGGGACCCCAGAATCCCCCCAGGGACCCCAGAATCCTCTCAGGGACCCCAGAATCCCCCCAGGGACCCCAGAATCCTCTCAGGGACCCCAGAATCGTCTCAGGGACCCCAGAATCCCCCCAGGGACCCCAGAATCCCCCCAGGGACCCCTCAGCGCCCCTCACCTGCCTCGGGGTCCAGCAGGGGATTGTCCATGGTGGGCACGAAGCCCTCGGGGGGGCTGTAGCCACGGCACACCACGAAAGCCTCTGCAAGAAGAGGTAATTGGGGGGTGCCCCAAGCTCAGGGGGGTCTCCCCAAAGCTGAGGGGGGTCCCCAGATATTGGGGAGGGGTCTCACCAATGCTGGAGTTGCGGCTGCTGCGGGGTTTGGCGCAGGTGACGTCAGGGAAGAAGAGGCGCAGTTGGGAGTAGAGCAGGGTCACATCCTTCCCCCGGAAAATCTGGGGGAGCCAGGGGGGTCAGCACCCCCTTTCTGGGGCCTGGGGGCTCTGGACCCCCCTCATTTTGGGGGGATCCCTCCATGGACTCACTTTAGCCACAAAGGTGCCGCCTTTCTTCAACACATGGGTGGTGATGTTCAGCGCCTAAGGGAGGAGAGACCCCCCAAAAGGGGGATTTGGGGGAGTCTGGGGGGGGGGATTTTTCCCTCAGGGGTTTGGGGGCTCCCCAGGAGGCTGAGGGGGGAATTGGAGGGGGCTGATCCGCACTTACTGCCAGCAGCAGCTGGGCCTGGATGTACTCGTCCAGGTCGTGCAGCCCCGTTACTGTGGGGGCAATTTGGGGGGTCAGGGGGGCTTTGGGGGGGTTCAGGTGTTTCCCCAGGCTCCAGCCCCCCAAACTCACCGTCAGGGGCCCCGTCACAGACCACCAGGTCAGCCGGGTGCCCCTCAAAGTGCCGCTGGATCTCCTGGGCTGTGGAGGCCTGGGGGGCACAGGGGGGAAATGGGGTCTGGGTGGGGGTCTGGGGGGCAGCAATGGGGTCTGGGGGGCAGAAATGGGGTCTGGGGGGGCAGCAATGGGGTCTGGGGGGGCAGCAGTGGGGTCTGGGGGGGCAGCAATGGGGTCTGGGGGGCAGAAATGGGGTCTGGGGGGCAGCAGTGGGGTCTGGGGGGCAGAAATGGGGTCTGGGGGGCAGCAATGAAGTCTGGGGAGGAGAAAAATGGGGACTGGAGGGGGAATATGGGGACCTGGGGGTACCTTGGGGAGGGAAAACGGCGTCTGAGGGAGCCCTTGGGTGGAAGAATTTGGGTCTGGGGGTCCTGGGGGGAAATGGGGATTGGGGGTGATCTGGGTGGGAAGGGGAAAATGGGGTCAGGGAGGTTGGGAAGGGTCCCCAGGGAGGAATATGGGGTTTGGGGGGAATCCAGGGGTGTCTCAGGGGGCTGCAGGTTTTGGGAGGGTCTGCAGGAGCAGGGGGTCCCCACCTTGGTGATGTCCCCCTGGATCTGCAGCACCCCCGGGAGCGGCGCCATGGCCTGGAGATCCACGGCCACCACCTGGGCTGGGGACCCCTCGGAGCCCCTGGGGGTGTCAGGGGGGACCCTCAGTGCCCCTCCAGACCCCTGGGAAAGCCCCCCTCCCAAACTGGGATTCCCAGTCCTCCCAGTTCACCCAGCCAGACCCCACAGCAGGATTCCCAGTGTCCCCAGCTGGGACCCCCAGTCCTCCCAGTCCCCAGCCTACCATGCCCCCAGAGTAGCACCCCCACACCTCCCCATTTGGGACCCCCAGTGCCCCCAGTGTGGGACCCCCAGTGCCCCCAGTTTGGGACCCCCAGTGCCCCCAGTACCACCTGAGGTGCCGACTCAGCACTTGGCTCCAGCTCCCGGGGGCGGCACAAAGATCCACGGCCCGGTGGACCCCTGGGACCCCAGTGACACCAGTTAGACCAGTTACACCAGTGATCCCAGGCCCTGGGACCCCAGTGACCCCAGTGACCCCAGTGACACCAGTGATCCCAGGCCCTGGGACCCCAGTGACACCAGTGACCCCAGTTACACCAGTGACCCCAGTGACACCAGTTACACCAGTGACCCCAGTGACCCCAGGGACCCCAGTGACCCCAGTGATCCCAGTTACACCAGTGACCCCAGTGATCCCAGTGACACCAGTGACCCCAGTGACCCCGGTGACACCAGTTACACCAGTGACCCCAGTGACCCCAGTGACACCAGTGACACCAGTGATCCCAGGCCCTGGGACCCCAGTGACCCCAGTGACCCCGGTGACCCCAGTGACCCCAGTGACCCCTGAGACCCCTGGGACACCAGTGACCCCAGTGACCCCAGTGACCCCAGTGACCCCGGTGACACCAGTGACCCCAGTGACCCCAGTGACCCCAGTGACCCCTGGGACACCAGTGACCCCGGTGACCCCAGTGACCCCAGGGACACCAGTGACCCCAGTGACCCCAGTGACCCCTGGGACACCAGTGACCCCTGGGACCCCCATGCCCCAGTGACCCCAGTGACCCCAGTGATCTCAGTGACCCCGGTGACCCCAGTGACCCCAGTGACCCCAGTGACCCCAGTGACCCCAGTGACCCCTGGGACCCCCGTGCCCCAGTTCCCCCGTACCCTGGAAGAGCTGGAAGCGCTGCTCCAGCTGCAGCAGTTTGAAGGCGCTGCGGGCTCTCCAGCCGCCCTCCTTGGCCAGCCTGTAGTAAATGTCGCGCTTGTCCTTGGAGGAGCGGCCCATGGCGACCCTGCAAACACACGGGGTCACCACAACCCGGCCACCCCGACCCGCCCCCCGGGCTGGAGCATCACCCACCTGCGATGTCGCAGTCTCCACACAGTTCTTTATTTATGTGCCCTATTATTTATTTGTACCTTGTGCTGTTCATTTGTAGGTCCTACCCTAAACAAACCACTGTTTATACGAGAGATCCCAGGGAGATCCTGCAGCTCCAACACAAACACGGGTCATGGGGCGTCCCCCCGGGCTGTTCAAACCACTACAAACCCCTTAAATCGCATTAATTTCGATAGTTTTATATTAAACCTGACAGTCAAAACTCCCCGAGCCCTCACCGAGCCCCTGCGCATGCGCCATCCCGGCGTTCTCGGCCCTGGCGCCAGCGCAGCCCCGCCCTCCCGGCTCCCGCTCCCCCTCCCAATCCCCCGCCCCGCCCGGCCCGTCCCGCCCGCCGCGGTACCGGAACGCGCCGAGGAGGGGCCGGAGAGGAGCCGCAGGAGGAACGGGCGCGGCGGGAGCGGTGAGGGCAGAGCGGCGGCTGAGGCGGGCGCAGGGCGCGTGCGCGCGGCGGGAGCGTGAGGGGAGGGCGCACGGGGGGGGGGGGTGTGTGGGGGGGTCCTTTCGGCGGTGCGCATGCGCGGGGCGGGGCGCGAGCTGTGTGGCGGTTTCCCGCCTTTTTCTGTGAGGGGAGCCGGGACGCTGCGCGACGCCGGAGCCGGGAGAGGTGGAGGGGTTTTCTCCCTTTTTCTGCGAGGGGACGGGGAGTTTCTCGCCCTCGAACATAAAGAGATAGGGGAGGGTCTACCTTCCTTTTTCTGTGGGCGAGGTGGGGGTCTCCCACTCTTTTTCCATGAGGGGAGAGGATTTCCCAGCTTTTCTCACCAGGCGGGAATCGTGACGGGAGAGGGTTTAGGGCACGCTGGGAGCTGTAGTCTGCAGGGCTTGGGGATCCATTATGGGGGCTCCCTCAGGATCTACCGACATCCCTCGAAAGAACCACTGGAACCGTAAATGCAGTAATAAAAACCCTTTATTTCCCAATATATTGCCCCCAAAAACCTCCCGCTGGCTGGGGAGGGGGAACACCCCAAAAACTAACGGAGGCACCTCAGAAACTGAGGCAGGCACCCCAGAACCCGTGAGAGGCAAAGGCACCTTTAAACCTGAGGAGGGTCTCCCCAGGAGGAAAACGAGGCACGGGTGGTTCAAGGCACTTGTGAAGGCGTTTGGTGGAGGGGCAACCCCTGAGGGACCCCCAGATCTACCCCTGTCCCACCCCGGGGGGACCCAGGCGTCGGGACCCCTCAATAATTTAAGGCTGGGGGTCCCCCTGCGGTGGGGGAGGTTTGTGGAGGTCTCCGTTTGGTTTGCTGGGTTGTTCAGGCACCGTCTGGGGATTCTGCAGGGGAACAAAGTGGGGGGATTAGTTACAACCCCAGGGACCCCCAAACCCTCTGGGGACCCCCAAGTTTCCCCCAGTATCCTCACCAGGGCAGCAACCCCTTCCCAGTGCTCCCACTCCCCACCATAAGTGAGGAACCCCCTTCCCAGTGCTCCCACTCCCCACCATAAGTGAGGAACCCCCTTCCCAGTGCTCCCACTCCCCACCATAAGTGAGGAACCCCCTTCCCAGTGCTCCCACTCCCCACCATAAGTGAGGAACCCCCTTCCCAGTGCTCCCACTCCCCACCATAAGTGAGGAACCCCCTTCCCAGTGCTCCCAGTACACACCAGTGGGGGCGGCAGTGTGGCCCTGCCGTGTGGGGAGGGTGATGTAGGCATCGTATCCCAGGAGGACCCCGGCCAGGATCCCGAACACCTGCGGGTAGAGAGGGTCAGAGAAACCCAAAGTTCCCCCGTATCCCCCCAAGCCTCCCCTGCACCCCCCAAGCCCCCTCTCTGCAGCCGAGGGGGGATCAGAGCCCCCCCAGCCCCCTGAATTCTGCCCTCACCCCTCCTGCGATGCCGGCGCCGTCCCGGGGGCCAACAAGGACGATGAGGGAGGTGATGAGGAAGAGCAGAGCCCCGATGATGCAGCGCATGAAGTCCTGGGGACACAGATGGGACTCCTCAGAGACCCCCAGACCTTCTGGGGACCCCCACACTTCCAGGGATTCCCCCCCAAAACACCCAAACTGTCTGGGGACCCCCAACCCCCAGGGGCGCTCCCTCCCTCAGCCACCGCAGGACCTCCCAAACCCGTCCCCAGCCCCCAGTGCTCCCCAAAGCCCCTCTAATCCCCCTCAGTGTCCCCCAGCCTCGCCCCACGCCCCCACTCACGGTCCAGCCCCAGTGCAGCAGGGTCAGCCGGGGGGGCAGGCGGCAGCTCCAGGCCAGCAGCACCAGTGCCGCGAACACCATCTCCACCGCAGCCAGCCCCGCGTAGCCGGAGCGCGACGCCCCGAAGCAGACCAGGGTCAGCAGGCACAGGATCTGTGGCGGCAGGAACGTATGGGATCCTTACGGCCTGGGGGGCACCCACAGCTCCTCTGAGCCCTCCCCAGAGACCCCCTATGCTGTGACAGGTACCCCGTTATACAGTCACAGCACTTAGAGAACGGGCACAGTGTGCCCTACAGATCTACAGGGAACCTACAGATCCCTGGGTCCCCTAGAGGAATAAAAAGGGACAGCGGGAGACCCTGTGTGATGCATTCAGAGACCCGTATAACACTGCCTATAGACCCCATGCAGGGCCCATATGTAACTGCTGGAGAAACACCTACAGCAGCTCTTAAACAGATCCGGAGTGAGTGATGTCCTACAGGGCCCTGCAGGTTCTGGGCTCTCACCTAAAGGCTCCTGGAACACCTCCTTCATTACCACCGGGGGTCACCTCCCGGTGTCCCGCAGCGCTCCCCACGGGCCCTCACGGCTCCCGCTGGCCCCGCGCCCGCCTCCGTGGGCGGCGGGACAAGGGCGACGCTGTGGGAGCGCCGGGGCGGGGCCGTCTCCCGGCAACGGTCACCATGGCAACGGGCACAACAGCCCCCCCCCCTTCAAGGGGCGATGGCGTGGGTGGGACCGCCACGCTGGGGGCTCTTAAAGGAGCAACTGCAGAGCCCGGAGTCCCTTAAAGGGGCCGCTCCCGCCGTGACGCGCCCGGGCTGGCGCAATAACGGCTGGCACGGCGGGCCCGGGCACCGCCCCAACCCCCCCTTCCCCCCGGGAACGGACCCAGACATCCGGGCTCCCTCCCCACCCCTTTCACACCAGGGCCCCCTGGCCCTGCCCTTTCTCACCTTCCCTGCCCCATCCCCCGTTTCCCAAGGGCGTTGTCCCTCCACGCGCCCCAAGCGGGAGCGGGAGGCGCGGGGGGAGCGCGTGCCTGCGGTGTCCCATGGCAGAGGGGACAGCGCTGCGGGGCTGTCACCCCCAGGAGCCCTGGGTCCCTCCGTGCACGTGTCGGCGGGAACCCCGAGCACCCCGAGAGTCGGGCATCCCCCCCGGAGGGAACCCGCTTTCCCGCCGCCCCCCCAAACTGGGGACCCAGGTGCCACGGTATTCCCGATCCCTTTCAAAACAGGGACTCAGGCATTCCATCAACGCCCAAAATTGCGATCCTGGCATCCCGCTACTCCGCCCCTCCACAGAAATAGGGGACCCACGTGTCGTGGTGCCCCCTCAGACCCCCCAAAATGGGGATCCGCATATCCTGCTGCCCCCCTCCCAGTATTCCAGACATCCTGCCCCGCTCTCAAACCGGGGGTTTGGGCATCCTCCTGCCCCCCGGAATGAGCCCCTGGGCGTGCGCCCTCCCGAAAGAACCCGGGTCCCGAGTCATCCTGCCCTCCCTCTCCAAACAGGGACCGGGGCATCCCGATCCTCCCCGCGGCCCGGGCAGGAGCCGGGTGTGTCCCGGTGCGTCTCCCCTCCCGGGGGTCCCCGGCGCCCCCGCCCGCGGTGCCCCCGCCCGCGGTGCCCCCCGTGTCTCACGATCTCGCCGATGAGCACCAGCCCCTTGCGGGTGCGGCTGAAGGCGAGGCAGGTGCCGGGGCAGCTCTGGGCCCCGCTGGACTCCATGGCGGGACCGGGCGGCACCGAGCGGGCGGTGGCAGCGGGGGGGGCCCCGGGGGAGCTGGCACCGCGCGGGGGGGGCGGGGCCTGGCGGCGCGCGCCAGCGCCCGATTGGCTGCCGGGGGCACCGGGGGCGGGGCCGGGGGAAGCCCCCGTTAGCGATTGGCAAAGGGGGAGCCCCGGGGGCCGTCACGTGACCGGGCGGGGGGGGAATCCCCCGCGAGGGGGTCCCCGGGGGGCGGGGCTGGGAGCGGGGAACCCCCGTGATGGTTGAGTAGGGGGTCCCGGGAGGAGGAGCTGGGGGTGGGCGGGGCTGGGAGCGGGGAATCCCCTGGGACCGGCGGTGGGCGGGGCTTGGCGCGGGGGAAGCCCCTGGAGGTGCTGGGACGGGGGCCCCGAGGGGGTGGGGCTTGGAGGGGGCAGGGCCTGGGGGGGTCGTAGAATTTGAGGGGCTTTGGGGGTCCCTAACGGGGTTTGGGGAGCACTAGAAGAGTCTGTGAGGGTCCCTGGGGAGCTTGGGAGGATCTGGAGAGATCCAGAGGAACCTGGGGTGGGTTTCGGGTCTCTTGGGGTCCCCAGGACGGTTTGGGGGTCTCCAAGGATGGTTTTCCCCGGGGCCGTTTGGCCTCTCTCGGTTTTGGGGTGACTCAGCCGGATGTGGGCAGCGCCCTGCCCGCCGGATGCTGCTGATGGAAGGGGAGGGGGGCGCGGAGTCTTCACGGGAAATGACTCAGGGAGGTACCGGGGGGTCCCCACATTTATTTAACACCCTCAAAAATGGGGGGGGGACACAAAACCTCCGTGCGGCCCCCAGAACGCGGGGAGGGGGCTTTGCATAGCTTGAAGGGCGTCCCCGCCAAAATGGGGCCACCAAAATGACCCCCCGAGCTGGGGGTGGCCCCCTAAAGCACCAAAAAATGGGGTGCGGTGTGGGGGGGCATCTCACTGACGTCGCCTTCCATTTGCAGGGGCTCCAGGGGACAATCGGGGGGAGTCAGGGGTGCAGCCCCCCCACGAGGCAGAAGCAGGGCTCCCCCCGCGGGGAGCTGCCCACGCACAGCCGCAGCACCCCCCGCGCCAGCGGGTTTGGGGGAGCCCCTGGGGGGAAAGGGAGGGGGGCGTCACTTCCCTGGGGGGGGACAGGACCCGACCCCCCCCAACCGGGGGGGGGGAAGCTTGGGGAGCTCTGGGCTGTACCACTTCTGCAGTTGGTGGGGGGGCACTGGGGTATCTTACTGAATTTGGAGGGGCAATGGACTGTACCACCTGATTGGGGGGGGCACTGGGATATACCGGTGTGTTTTGGGGGGCTCTGGGCTGTACCACTGCGCTGGCAGGGGGGTGATTTGTACAGCTGTGTTTTGTGGGGGTCCCTGGATGTCCCAGTGACTCAGGGGGGCTCTGGGGTGTCTCCCTTAGGGGCAATCCCACCCTGTCCCCGTGTGTCTGGGGGTCCCGCCCTGTCCCCACTGACCGGGGGGGCCCCATGGGGACTTTGGGGGGCGGAGCAGGGTCTCACCGCGGGGGCGACGCAGCAGCAGGCGCAGGCGGCTGCCCCCGCCCCGGATCCGGGCCAGCGCCTGCGCGTGGCTCATCCCGGCTGTGGGGGCCCCATTGATGGCCAAGAGCTCGTCACTGACCTGCCCCCCCCAAGGGACCCCCAAAAGTTACAGACCCCCCCAGACCCCCACAACCCCCCCAGACTCCTTAGAAGCCCCTCCAGAGACCCCTGTTGCTCCCCCCAGGACCCCACATTACCCCCAAACCACATCCCCCAACCCCCAGCCACACCCAGGAGCCCACAAACCCCCCTGAGCCCCCCCAGTTCCTGACAGAATCCTGACAAGCCCTCACTGCCCCCCCAGCCCCTATTGCTGCCCTCTCCCCATGCCCCTCCCAGCTCCTTTCACCCCCAATATTCCCCCCGGGACCCCCAGAGCCCCGCAGATCCCCCGTACCTGGATGCAGCCGCAGCGCTGGGCCGGGCCCCCCTCACGCAGCCCCCGCACGAAAACCCCGGCGGGGCCCCCCCGGAGGCTGAACCCGAAACCCCCCGGGCCCCGCGGCAGCTCCACTGCGAATGGGACGGGGTCCTGGGCCCAGTAACACCAGTTACACGCCAGTTACACGCCAGTTACACACCAGTTACACACCAGTTACACGCCAGTTACACGCCAGTTACACGCCAGTTACACACCAGTTACACGCCAGTTACACGCCAGTTACACCCCAGTTACACACCAGTTACATACCAGTTACACGCCAGTTACACACCAGTTACACACCAGTTACACGCCAGTTACACACCAGTTACATACCAGTTACACACCAGTTACACACCAGTTACACACCAGTTACATACCAGTTACACACCAGTTACACGCCAGTTACACCCCAGTTACACACCAGTTACACACCAGTTACATGCCAGTTACACACCAGTTACACGCCAGTTACACGCCAGTTACACACCAGTTACACGCCAGTTACACACCAGTTACACACCAGTTACACGCCAGTTACACGCCAGTTACACACCAGTTACACGCCAGTTACACACCAGTTACACCCCAGTTACACACCAGTTACACACCAGTTACATGCCAGTTACACACCAGTTACACGCCAGTTACACACCAGTTACACGCCAGTTACACACCAGTTACACGCCAGTTACACACCAGTTACACACCAGTTACACGCCAGTTACACGCCAGTTACACACCAGTTACACGCCAGTTACACACCAGTTATACACCAGTTACACACCAGTTACACACCAGTTACATACCAGTTACACACCAGTTACACGCCAGTTACATACCAGTTATACACCAGTTACACGCCAGTTACACGCCAATTACACGCCAGTTACACACCAGTTACACACCAGTTACATACCAGTTACACACCAGTTACATACCAGTTACACACCAGTTACACACCAGTTACACACCAATTACACGCCAGTTACACACCAGTTACACGCCAGCTACATACCAGTTACACACCAGTTACACGCCAGTTACACACCAGCTACATACCAGTTACACACCAGTTACACGCCAGTTACACACCAGTTACATACCAGTTACACACCAGTTACACGCCAGTTACACACCAGCTACATACCAGTTACACACCAGTTACACGCCAGTTACACACCAGTTACATACCAGTTACACACCAGTTACATACCAGTTACACGCCAGTTACACACCAGTTACACGCCAGTTACACACCAGTTACATACCAGTTACACACCAGTTACATACCAGTTACACACCAGTTACACGCCAGTTACACGCCAGTTACACACCAGTTACACGCCAGTTACAAACCAGTTACACGCCAATTACACGCCAGTTACACACCAGTTACACGCCAGTTACATACCAGTTACACGCCAGTTACACGCCAGTTACACACCAGTTACACGCCAGTTACATACCAGTTACACGCCAGTTACACGCCAGTTACACGCCAGTTACACACCAGTAGCACAGCGACAACGAACCAGGAACACACGGGTTCCACACCAGTAACTTACACACCATTAATAGAACATTAATGCACCAGTATCACACCAGTAACTGGCCATTAACACACCAGTATCACACCAGTATCACACCAGTATCACACCAGTATCACACCAGTAACTGGCCATTAACACACCAGTATCACACCAGTATCACACCAGTATCGCACCAGTATCACACCAGTAACTGGCCATTAACACACCAGTATCACACCAGTATCGCACCAGTATCACACCAGTATCACACCAGTAACTGGCCATTAACACACCAGTATCACACCAGTATCGCACCAGTATCGCACCAGTATCACACCAGTATCACACCAGTATCACACCAGTAACTGGCCATTAACACACCAGTATCACACCAGTATCACACCAGTATCACACCAGTAACTGGCCATTAACACACCAGTATCACACCAGTATCACACCAGTAACTGGCCATTAACACACCAGTATCACACCAGTATCACACCAGTATCACGCCAGTATCACACCAGTATCACACCAGTATCACACCAGTATCGCACCAGGCAGCTCCAGTGCAGACAGAGAGGAGGGGGACGGGTGTTCCCGTGGCCCCAGTAAACACCAGTTGCATACCAGTAAACCCCCCAGTGCCCCTATGCAGCTGCATCCCAGCCCTCCCCATTCCCTCCCACTGCTCCCAGTATCCTTCCCAGTTCCCTGCCAGTGTTCCCAGTCCATACCTGTGGCCAGGCCAGGCTGCAGCCCGGTCCCCTCCCAGCACTGCTGGGGCTCCCCAGCTCCTCACCTGGAGGGAGAGAGGGGTGGGCTCGGTGCTGCCATTGCCTCCCAGTATATCCCAGTAACACCCAGTATAGCTGAGTAGCCAGCAGGGCTCTCTGGCCCCCTGCTCCCGGGGCCAGCAGCCCGAATCCCCCTGCCCGCCCAGTGCCCCCAGTGCTCCCAGTACCAGTGGGCAGCAGGTCCCGGGGTTCAGGGCCCACGAAACTGGTGGCAGCCACGGGCTCAGGGGGGGCTCCAGGGCCTGTGAGGAGGGGACAGGGCATCAGTGCCTCCCAGTGCCTCCCAGTGCCTCCCAGTGCCTCCCAGTGCCTCCCCCAGTGCTCCCCAGTCCCATGCCAGTCCTTCCTTCCCCGTGCAGCCCAGTTCCCTCTGTGCCTCCCAGTCCTTCCCAGTATGCCTTCATCCTCTTTCCCAGTCTCCCCAGCCTCTTGACTCGCCCTGCCAGTGCCCACAAGCCCCGTTCCAGATCTCTGTGCCCCCCAAACCCTCTCCCGTTCCTTTCCAGTGCTCCCAGTCCCTCTCCGAGTCCCTCCCAGCACCCCCAGTCCTCCCCCAGTCCCTCTCCCAGTGCTCCCAGTCCAGACGCACCCAGGCTCCGCAGCAGCAGCAGCAGGTCCCCGTCCTGGGGCCGGATCTGGGGGGGTCCCCGCTGCCCCCAGGGTGGGGGGGGGCTCGGGGCGGGGGGCGGCGGGGGGGGGCGGCTGTAGCGCAGCACGCAGGAGCCCCCCACCACCACCACCACACTCACTGGGGGGGGACCCCGAGTCAGGGACCCCCCAGAACTCGGGAAACCCCCAGGTGAGACGGGACCCCCCCCAAAGGACACGGGGGCAGGGCAGGGACCCCCAGAGGGGACACGGGGACCTCCCAAAAGGTGGGACCACCCTGAAGGGCTTGGGACACCCCTGGGGGAGGGAACACACCCCTGGCAGGGACCCCCCTCCCCCCCAGGGGTGACTGACCCCTCCTGGGCTTGGGGACACCCCAAATCCCGCCCCTCCCCCTGCTCACCGCTGGGCCCTGGCGGTGCCTCCGGGGGCGGCATCGGGGCTTGGGCCCCCCCCGGGCTGTGGGGGGGCTGCACCTGAGGGCACCAGTGCTCCCAGTAACCTCCCAGTGCTGTTTGTATCTCACCCAGTTCCCTCCCAGTTTGCCCCACATCATCCCAGTGCCCCCCAGTGCACCGCATATCCCCTCCCAATGCCCCCCCAAGCTCTCCCAGTGTCCTCCAGCCCCTTCCCAGTGCTCCCAGTCCAGTCCACACCATCCCAGTTCCCCACAGAACTCCCAGTGCCCACCCCCAGTGCATCCAGTGCCCCTCTCAGTGTCCCAGTTATCTAACCAGTCTCCCCTAGCACTCCCAGTATGACCCCCAGTGTTCCCAGTATCCTCCCAGTATCTCCCCTGAGCTGCCAGCATCCCCATGACGCTCACAGCACCCTCTCAGCCCTCCCAGTATGTCCCCAGTATCCTCGTGTCCCCCCAGTGCTCCCAGTTCACCCCAGTCCTTCCAGTAACCCCCCAGTGCTCCCAGTTCACCCCAGTCCTTCCAGTAACCCCCCAGTGCTCCCAGTTCACCCCAGTCCTTCCAGTAACCCCCCAGTGCTCCCAGTTCACCCCAGTCCTTCCAGTAACCCCCCAGTGCTCCCAGTTCACCCCAGTCCTTCCAGTAACCCCCCAGTGCTCCCAGTTCACCCCAGTCCTTCCAGTAACCCCCCAGTGCTCCCAGTTCACCCCAGTCCTTCCAGTAACCCCCCAGTGCTCCCAGTTCACCCCAGTTCGCCCCCGGCCCCTCCCCCTCCCCTCGGGTACCGCCGCGGGGTCGCCACGGCAACGCGCGCGAGGCCGGCGGGCGCGAGCGGCGGTGGGACGGGCTGATCGACGGGCAGATCCGCCAATCAGCGTCCTCCGCGCGAGAAGAGGAGGCGGGACATGCTCCCGTGATAGCACCGATAGGTGGAGGCTCCACCAATCAGCGGCCGCAAAGTTCGCGGGGCGGTGGCGGAGCAAAGGCTGCTGGGAGTTGTAGTCCAGCTCAAGCAGCTCTCTCTCTCTCTCCCACAGGGCCCCGCGGCGGAAGATGGCGGCGGGCGATGGCGCGGCGGCGGCCGAGGGCACCGCGGGGCCGGGGCCGGGGCCGGGGCCGGGGCCGGTGTCGTTCGCTTTCAGCCGCAGGGCGGAGCGACGGCGGCCGCTGCCCGCGGGACCCTGCGCGGAGCCCGGCGCCGGCGGCGACACCGACAGCGACACTGACTTCCTGACGGCGGTGGAGGACCGGGAGCTGCTCAGGTGGGCGGGGAAGGGGGCGGAAAGGCGGAGCCCGCCTTTCAGGGCTCCTTCGGGGCGGGGCTCGTGGCTGGGGCGGGGCTCCGGGTTAAAAACATTAAAAGTTTTAGCGGGTGGGGCTTAGAGCGGCTGCGCCCCTCAGAGATCCCGCTGGAGGCGGGGCTTGCTGTGGGGCGGGGCTTGCTGTGGGGCGGGGCTTGCTGTGAGGCGGGGCTTGCTGTGGGGCGGGGCTCGGTGTGGGGCGGGGCTCGGTGTGGGGGCGGGGCTCGGTGTGGGGCGGGGCTCGGTGTGGGGCGGGGCTTGCTGTGGGGCGGGGCTCGGTGTGGGGGCGGGGCTTGCTGTGGGGCGGGGCTCGGTGTGAGGCGGGGCTCGGTGTGGGGCGGGGCTTGCTGTGGGGCGGGGCTCGGTGTGGGGCGGGGCTCGGTGTGAGGCGGGGCTCGGTGTGAGGCGGGGCTTGCTGTGGGGCGGGGCTCGGTGTGAGGCGGAGCTCGGTGTGGGGCGGGGCTTGCTGTGGGGCGGGGCTCGGTGTGGGGCGGGGCTCGGTGTGGGGCGGGGCTCGGTGTGAGGCGGGGCTTGCTGTGGGGCGGGGCTCGGTGTGGGGCGGGGCTCGGTGTGAGGCGGGGCTTGCTGTGGGGCGGGGCTCGGTGTGAGGCGGAGCTCGGTGTGGGGCGGGGCTTGCTGTGGGGCGGGGCTCGGTGTGAGGCGGAGCTCAGTGTGGGGCGGGGCTTGCTGTGGGGGCGGGGCTCAGTGTGAGGCGGGGCTCTGTGGGGCGGGGCTTGCTGTGAGGCGGAGCTCAGTGTGGGGCGGGGCTTGCTGTGGGGCAGGGCTCGGTGTGGGGCGGGGCTCGGTGTGGGGCGGGGCTTGCTGTGGGGCGGGGCTCGGTGTGGGGCGGGGCTCGGTGTGGGGCGGGGCTCGGCGTGGGGCGGGGCTTGCTGTGGGGCAGAGCTCGGTGTGGGGCGGGGCTTGCTGTGGGGGCGGGGCCTCAAGTGCTCATAGATACGGAGGGGGCGTGGCCCGGGGCGGGGCTCGCCGCGTGCCGCTGCCTTGGGGGCGTGGTTTCCTCCGGGAACGCCCCTTTGCTTAAAGGTGCCACGGTGTTTGTGGCTGAGCCTCTGGTCCCGCCCCCAGCACGCGGCCGGCCCCGCCCCCCAAGAAAGAGCTGGTGATCCCCCTGATCCCCCCCCACCGCTGGAGGAACCTGGAGCCCCCCCGTGCCGACACAGGCCCCGCCCCCGCCGCTGACTCCGCCCCCAACACAGCCCCCGCCGGAGACCCCCCGGACCCCCCCTCGGTGGAGGCTCAGGCGGTGCAGGAGCTGCTGCAGGGTTAGTTTGGGGTCCCTGGGGGGCCGGGGGGGCCCGGCTGTGCCCCCTGAGCCCCCCCCGACTCCCCTGACCCCACAGAGGCTCGGCAGAGTCAGGAGCAGCCCAACGGGGACTCGGGACCCCCCATCTCCATCCCCCTCCAGCTGCCTGACAAGGACATTGCCACGGGGCCACAGCCGGTGAGAGACCCCTAGAGGTGCCCCCCAAACATCCCCTCAGGACCCCCAGAGGGACCCCTGAGCCCCTCAGAGTGACCTCCCCATCCAGAACTGCCCCCAGACTCCCCTGGGGATCCCCAAATCCTTCCCAGGGTCCTTCCAACCCATCCTTATCCCCACAGTTCCCTCCCCAGCCCCAGAGCTGCCCCCAGGTTCCCCCCCCAGCTCCACGACCCCCCGTGCTGTCCCCAGACTGCCCAGGACTACGAGGCCGTGCCCGTGGGGCAGTTCGGACTGGCCATGCTGCGGGGGATGGGCTGGAGCCAGGGCCAGGGCATCGGGCGCACCTTCCCCAGGTGAGTGAGGGCACCCCAGAGCCGAGGGGGACACCCCTGAACCCCCTAAAGCCGGGAGTGACTGGGGGGGAGCACCTGAGCACCCAAAGATGGGAGCAAGTGCTGAGACAGGCCTGAGGCAATGAGTGCACCTGCCCCAGCTGGGGGAGGGACCCCAAACTGCTGGGGGGGTCACCCTGGAACCACTGAAACCCCCCCAAAACTTGGAGGGACCCCTGAACATCCCAACCTCGGGGGAGAAAGGCTGCAAGGGGAAGCTCTGGCCTTCCATGGTCCCCTGTCCCCCTCCCAGGGTGAATTTTGGGGTGCCCTGACCCTTCCCCCCCCATAATTCTGGGGTTCTCTGCCCCCCTTTTCCTCCCCCCAGGGTCGTGACCCCACTGGAGCACCGGCCACGCCCGCGGGGGCTGGGGCTGGGGGCTGAGGCCGCCCCCCCGGGCGCCCCCAAAGCCGGGGAGCCCTCCCAGGGGGGCCCGGCCGTGGGGGACCCCGTGCGCGTTGAGGCCGGGCCCCACCGCGGCGTGGAGGGCAAGGTGAGACCAGTACAAACCAGTACAAACCAGTACAAACCAGTACAAACCAGTGCAAACCAGTACAAACCAGTACAAACCAGTGCAAACCAGTACAAACCAGTACAAACCAGTGCAAACCAGTACAAACCAGTACAAACCAGTACAAACCAGTACAAACCAGTGCAAACCAGTGCAAACCAGTGCAAACCAGTACAAACCAGTGCAAACCAGTGCAAACCAAACCAGTACAGACCAGTACAAACCAGTACAAACCAGTACAAACTAGTGCAAACCAGTACAAACCAGTACAAACCAGTGCAAACCAGTACAAACCAGTACAAACCAGTACAAACCAGTGCAAACCAGTACAAACCAGTACAAACCAGTACGGCTCTGTGGGCCAGCACTGGGGGTGTTGGGCTGGCTGGGACTGAGGGGGGCACTGAGGGGGCTGACACCCCCCACTCCTCCCAGTATGGCACTGGGAAGCACTGGGGAGAACTGGGACGATGCTGGGTGGGCACTGGGGGTAACTGGGAGGCCCTGGGAGGGTAACTGGGGTTACTGGGAGGCTGCTGGGAGGTGTCTGGGCTAACTGGATGGTGTGTGACTGGTGGGTAGGGAGGTTACTGGGAGGTGACTGCGTGTTGTTTAACTGGGAGGTAACTGGGAGGTAACTGGGAGGTAACTGGGAGGTAACTGGGAGGTAACTGGGCTGACTGGGCCCCCAGGTGGAGGCGCTGGACCCCGAGACCGGGCGAGCCCTGGTGCGGCTGCAGCTTGGGGGGCAGGTGGTGGCCGTGAACCAGCACGGGCTGAGCCCAGTGAGCACTGGTGAGTGTCCCAGTACAGACCAGTAACCCCCGTGCCCCTCCCCACTGTCCCCTGCAGCCTTCCCAGTAACGCTGGGGTCAGTCAGTGTGGGCTGTGCCCAGTGAGTGCCCCAGTTCGGACCCGCACATCCCAGTAATCCTCCCCCTTACCACTGTAACTCCCAGTACTCTCCAGACTGGTTTGTGCCCAGTCTGAACTGGGGAGCCTCCCAGTAACCTTCCAGGGTGTCCCAGTGCCTCCCAGTAACACCTCAGAATACCCCAGTAAGCCCCAGTGCCTCCCACTACGTCCCAGTTTCCCTCCAGTAACCTCCCAATCCCCCCCAGTCCCTCCCAGTTTCCCACAGAATCCTCTCCCAGTGCCTCCCAGTAGCTCCCAGTTCCCCACAGGTGCCTCTGGCCGTCCCCCCCAGAAGGGCTCGGAGGAACAGGGTGGGGAACCCCCGCGGGGAGGGGGCTCCAAGCGGAAGGAGCCCCCCGAGAACGAGAGGTGAGGAGGGCTGGGGGGGCTTTGGGGAGGGGGCACCCCGGGGGTCTCATTTTGGGGGGTCCTGAAGCCTTGTGGGGGCCCATTGGGGGGTGTGACTGAGTCGGGGGGGGTCCCCAGCACTTTGGGAGCTCTGGGGGTTCCCGAGCCCCCCCGAATGACCCCGTCCCCCCCCAGGGCTGGGAAGCAGCCGCGAGGGGCCCCCCCCGCGCCCCCCCACTGGCTGCACCGGGACCTGCGGGTGCGCTGCGTGGACCGGGCCTTCCGCGGGGGCCGCTTCTACAACTGCAAGGTGGGACAGCCCCAAATCACACCCCAAATCCTCTGGGGACCCTGCAGTCACCACAAAACCTCCCTCTGTACCCACTCAGTCACCCCTGGGACCCCCAAAATCCCCCCAGGGGCAGCCCAAAAAATGGGAAATACCCTAAAATGGCACATCCCCCAAAGCCACCCCCAGGGGACCTCGAAACCACCCCAGGGACTCCCAAAAACATCCCCACAGGCCCTAAAATCTCCCTGCTGCAGCCCCAAAAACTCCCACGGGGCCTCAACATCCCCCAGGGAACCCCAGGAACTCCCTTATGGGACAGCACATTGCCCCTGTGGGAGCCCAGAATCTCCTGGGGGCCCCTGAAATCGCCCTGGGACCCCCAAAACCACCCATGAAACACTCCTGGGACACCGCCTCCCACTGTCAGGGACCCCAATGACTGTGTAGGGTGACCCAGGACACCCCAAGGGTTTGGGAGGGGGGTCCCTGCCCTCCCCCCAGCTCCCCCTGGACATCTCTGGGTGGGATTTTGGGGGTGCTGAGTCCCCGGCCCCCCCAGATGCAGATCGAGGACCTGCTGGCTCCCGACACCTGCGTGTGCCGCACGGACGACGGGCGCCTGGTGGAGGGTGAGACCCCCCCCGAGGGGAATTTGGGCACGTCCCAACCCCCCCCCGACCCCCCAAACCCCTCTGGTACCACCAGACCCTTCTGAACCCCCCAAATCACCCTGATCTTCCTGACCCCCCATATCCCTGACCCCCAAAACGCTCCCTCCCATGGCCCCCATAACCCCTGAGCCCTCCAAACCCATCTCCTCCGACCCCCCCGTCAGCCCCCCGATGACCATGGCACCTGTGACCCCCCGATCCCCCCAGTATCCTCCAGTACCCCCCAGTATCCTCCAGTACCCCCCAGTACCCCCCAGTACCCCCCAGTATCCCCCCCAGTATCCCCCCCAGTATCCCCCCCATTGCCCCGATCCCCCGTGACCTCGGGGACCCCCAACGCCTCCCGTGACCCCCCTGTGCCCCCCAGGCCTGCGTGAGGCCTCTCTGGAGACCGTGGTGCCCCGGGGCAGCTCTGACCGTGTCATGGTGGTGCTGGGGGAGCACAAAGGGAAGGTGAGCGCGACCCCCGCCCCAGCCCCCTCAGCCCCGAGCCCCCCTGAGCGCCCCGAGCCCCCCTGAGCGCCCCGAGCCCCCCTGAGCGCCCCACTTTCCGCAGGTGGGCCGGATCCTGGAGCGGGAGCCGGAGCGCGGGCGGGCGCTGGTGCAGCTGGGCCGGGATGCGGCCCCGCAGGTGCTGCCGCTGCCCTACGACTCCATCTGCCATTACCTGGGGGGCAGCGACGACGACTGAGACCCCCCAAAACCTCCCACCAGCTTCCGGCCGCGGCTTCAGGGGAATAAAACCTGTCCGAAGGAGGAGCGGCTGCCTCGCTTGTTTGAGACCCCCGTGGTTGTTGTTGAAAGGGGGGCGCTCCCCTCACGGTGACCCCGAATCCCCCCCGAAGGCCCCGCGGTTCCGGTTCCCGCCGCGCTTCCGTTCTGCCAGCTTCCAAGATGGCGGCGCTGGTTGCTATGGGAACGGCGCGCGCCGCTGCCCGTTTCCAACGTGGCGCGTTGCCAGGCAACGGCCCCGCGCTCCCTCCGCCAATCAGCGCGCGCGGCTGCCCAGGGCCGGCCTTAAAAGCGTGACGGCTCTGCTCACGTGACCGGAAGTCCGCTCTGGCCCGGCGGTGTGAGGCGTCTCGATGGTTTGAGCGCCCTGCGGTTGTGGCCGGGGGGTTTTGGGGTCTTTGGGGAGTCCCGAGGGGCGTTGGGGACCCCTCGTTACCCCCTTTCTACCCCCGAGGCGGCTCCGCTACCGCCGGCGCGCCCCGCCATGGCGCAGGCCCGGGGGGTGAACAGCCTGCGCTTCAACCAGGACCAGAGTGAGTGGGGGGGCCCAAATATCCCCCCGAACCCCGAAACCTCCCCCAGCACCCCCCAAGCTCCCCCTCGGGACTTCAAACACCCCACCCGGCATCCTCGAACCCCACCCGGAACCCCCAAAACACCCCCGGGACCCTCAACCCCCGAGCTGGCCCCGGGACCCCAACCCCGGCCCCCTCCGAGACCCCCAAATGCCCCCGGGACCCCCAAATCCCTCAGGTGCCCCCCGGGACACCCCCAGAGCCCCCTCACACCCTCCTGGGATCCCCCCGACCCTTCTGGGAACCCCCAACGTCCCCCAGGTACCCCTAAATCCACCCGAGGCCTTCCCAAATCCCCCAGGGCCCCGCAGAGCCCCCTCAGACTCACCAGGGACCCCCAAACCCCCCCGGGGGTTCCCCCAAACCCCCCCGGGGGTTCCCCCAAACACCCCCCGTGTCCCCCAGGCTGTTTCTGTGTCGCGATGGACTCGGGGGTCCGGATCTTCAACGTGGAGCCGCTGATGGAAAAGGGGCACCTGGGTGAGGGCCCGGGGCTTTGGGGTCCCCCTGCCCGGGGCTTTGGGGTCCCCCTGCCCGGGGCTTTGGGGGTCCCCCTGCCCGGGGCTTTGGGGGTCTCCCTGCCCGGGGGGGTCGTGGAGGGGGCTCGGGGTCTTTGGGTGCAGAGGAGGAGCTGGGGGAGGAGGTTTGGGCTGCTCTGGGGTCAGGCCTGGGAGGGTGCTGCGGCATTTTGGGGGGCACCTAAGCCTGGGGGGGTGTTTGGGGGTCTCTGGGTCTGGGGGTGGTGGCAGTTTTTTTTTGGGGGGGCGTGTTTTGGTGGCCCCTACTTCGAGGAGAAACATTTTTGGCCGTGTTTGGGGATATCCTTAAGGCAGAGATGCGGTTTTGGGACATCTTGGGCTATTTTGGGGTCTCCCAGGCCTAGCGGGGGGAGGGCTGAATTTTGGGGGAGTCCTTTGGCTTTTTTGGGGAGTCTCTCCTGTTCGGGGGTGTTGCTCTGCTGTGGGGGGATCCCTGAATTGGGGCTGTCCCCCCAGATGCGGAGCAGGTGGGCAGCGTGGGGCTCGTGGAGATGCTGCACCGCTCCAACCTCTTGGCCCTGGTGGGCGGGGGCAGCCACCCCAAGTTCCCCGACGCCTCAGGTGCGCCCCAAAACCTGGGGGGGTTCCCAGATTCCCTGACAGATCTCCCAAAACCTGGAGGTCACCCAAAATCGGGGTTGTCTCCAACGCCCTCCTGGAGGGGTCCCCGGTTCTGGGGGAGCCCCCCGGAGCCCCCCTGATGCCCCGGCCCCCCCAGTGCTGATCTGGGACGACGCCCGCGAGGGGAAAGACAAACTGGTGCTGGAGTTCAGCTTCCCCAAACCAGTGCTGGCCGTGCGCATGCGGCACGACAGGTACTGGGAGCACTGGGAGGGACTGGGAGCACTGGGAGGGGCGGTGGGGGGCACTGGGAGCACTGGGAGGGACTGGGGGCACTGGGAGGGGCGGTGGGGGGCACTGGGAGCACTGGGAGGGACTGGGGGCACTGGGAGGGGCGGTGGGGGGCACTGGGAGGGACTGGGAGCACTGGGAGCACTGGGAGGGACTGGGAGCACTGGGAGGGGCGGTGGGGGGCACTGGGAGGGACTGGGAGCACTGGGAGGGGCGGTGGGGGGCACTGGGAGGGACTGGGAGGGACTGGGAGGGGCGGTGGGGGGCACTGGGAGCACTGGGAGGGATTGGGGACACTGGGAGGGGGCCGCAGTGGTGGTGGTGGTGCTCATGCAGTGCGCTAGGTGGGACTGGGGAGGGTAACTGGGTGAACTGGGAGGACTGGGGGGTAGCTGGGGGTCCCCTGAAGCCCCCCCGTGTCCCCAGGCTGGTGGTGGCCCTGCAGAGCCGTCTCTACGTGTTCTCCTTCCCCCACCGCCCCACCAAGCTCTTCGAGTTCGACACCCGTGACAACCCCAAAGGTGGGGCACCCCAAAAACCGCAGGGACACCCCAAAAACTGGGGGGAAGCCTGAACTGGGGGCGCCTGAGAACTGGGGGATCCCAAACGGGGGGAGCCTGAAACGTGGGGTGGACCCCAAGAATCTGGGAGGGACCCTAAAACCTGCAGGGACACGTTTGGGGGGTGGTTTGAGGGACCCCAAAGCCCCACCAGGGGATTCCCCAAAATTCGGGGATGCCTCAAAACCCCAGATGGACCCTGGGACCCCAGGGGGTTTGGGGAGGGGGGATTTGGGGGGGACCCAGGTGTTCAGGACAAGCTCCCCCCGTTCTCTTTGTTGCGGGGGGGGTTGGGAGGGATCCCAAAGTCCCAAGGGGGGGCACAGGAATCCAGGGGGAACCCCAAACTTTCCCCCAGGGGCTACTGAAAACACAGGGAGGGATCCCAATAAATGAGGGGGAGCCTGGAACTCCAGGGGAACCCCAAAACCTTGGGGGAACCCTGAAACTCTGGGGGGCCCCAATGTCCAGGGGGGACTGCGATGTTCTGGGGGGGATTTTGGGAGTCCCTGGGGTCCTGGGAGGGAGCAGGGACACTCCAATGTCTGGCTCGTCCCCCAGGGATTGTGGATCTCTGTCCCAGTTTGGAACGGGCCTTACTGGTGTTCCCAGGACACAAGTGCGGGAGCCTCCAGCTGGTGGTGAGGGACTTACTGGGGATACTGGGAGGGACTGGAGGGGGCTGGGAAAGGCAGAGAGGGGGACTGGGGGTCACTGGGACGGGGCTGGAGGGGTCTGGAGAGCACAGGGAGTGTACTGGGAGCACTGGGGTGGTACTGGGGAGCACTGGGGTGGTACTGGGGAACACTGGGGGATACTGGGGAGCACTGGGGTGGGACTGGGGAACACTGGGGGATACTGGGGAGCACTGGGGGTCCCTCACCCCAATCCCCCCCAGGACCTGGGCTCGGCCAAGCCGGGCACGTCCTCGGCACCGGTGACGATCAACGCGCACCAGAGCGAGGTCGGCTGTGCCGCCCTGAGCCCCACGGGGACCTTGGTGGCCTCGGCGTCGCGGAGGGGGACCCTGATCCGCCTCTTCTGCACCCAGAGCCGCACCCGCCTGCTGGAGCTGCGCCGCGGCACCGACCCCGCCACGCTCTACTGGTGCCACTGGGAGCACTGGGAGGGACTGGGGGCACGGCGCGGGGAATGGGAACTTCCAGGTGTCCCGTGCTCGAGCTGAGCCGGTGTCCAGACCCTGTCCCACTGTCCTGGGGGCGCTGGAAGGAAATGGAGGTGGATCTGAGGATCTGGGGGACCTCGCCCCACCTGATTTTGGGGTGCTGCCCCCTCCCTGCCCTGTTTTAGGGGTTCCTCTTTGCCTGGTTGAGCTGCTCCTGCAGTTCTGGTGGTGCTGGGGGGCTGTGGGTGGATCTGAGCATTCGGGGGCCCTGAGCAGGTTTTGGTCCCCCATCCCTGACGAGGTTTTGGGGTGTTTGTCCCTCCCCAGCCTGGCATTCAGCCCCGACTGCTCCTTCCTGTGTGCGGCGAGTGACAAAGGCACCGGCCACGTCTTCGCCCTGCGGGACACTCGGCTCAACCGGCGCTCGGCGTGAGTGGGGGGGTCAGACCGGGGGGGCAACACCCCAAACCCCCCACAACCCCTCTGAACCCCCCTTGTCCCCAGGCTGGCACGGGTGGGGAAGGTGGGCCCTGTGCTGGGCCCCTACGTGGAGTCCCAGTGGTCCCTGGCCAGCTTCACTGTCCCGGCCGAGGCCCCCGGGGTCTGCGCCTTCGGCAGGGGCGGCCGCAGCCCCAGCTCCGTCATTGGTGAGTGCCCCAGAAACACCCCCAAAATACCCTGAGGGACCCCAAAATACCCTGAGGGACCCCAAAATACCCCTGAGGGATCCCAAAATACCCCTGAGGGACCCCAAAATACCCTGAGGGACCCCAAAATACCCCTGAGGGACCCCAAAATACCCTGAGGGACCCCAAAATACCCCTGAGGGACCCCAAAATACCCCTGAGGGATCCCAAAATACCCTGAGGGACCCCAAAATACCCCTGAGGGATCCCAGGACCCTCTGGGGTTTGTGTCTTTGGGAAAGAAGGGCGGGCAGCCCAAACTGTCATCAGTGACTCCTCCCAGAAACATCCCCAAAATATTCCCCTGGGACCCAAATACTCCCTGGGAACCCCCAGTGTCTTACCCAGGACCCCAAAATACACCCGAGGAACCCCGAACCCACCACAGATACACTTTAATGCCCCCAGCACCCGGTCCCCACCAAGGCACCCTCAAACTCCCCACCCTGAGATGCCGGATTTCCCCCAAAAGCCTCCTGTGACCCCCCCAACCACCCCCCTGACTCTCCCAGGAACCCCCAAGCCTCCACTAAAACCCTCTGGGACCCCCCCAGGGACCCTCTCTGCACCCCTGAACCCCCCCGTGGAGCCCCCATGACCCCCCAAACCCTTTCCCAGCCGTGTGCGTGGACGGGACCTTCCACAAGTACGTGTTCAGCCCCGATGGGAACTGCAACCGCGAGGCCTTCGATGTCTTCCTGGACATCTGCGATGATGACGACTTCTGACCCCTCACCTTGCGCCCCCCAAACCCCGGGGGAGCCCCCAAAACCTCCCAGAAAACCCCAAGTCTCGCCCAGTCTCTTTATTGGTGTTTCGGCATAACAAAGGGGGTTTATAAAACTCTCAAAAAAAGGGGAGTGGGATACAAAACTGGGGTCCCCCCGCGTGCCCCGGCTGCGCCTGGGGCCCCCCCACGGTGATTGGGGGGGGTGGTGTCCCCCCCTCTGCCCCTCCCCCCATCCCTGGGTCTGGCCCAGCCTTTGGCCCAGGGGGGGTTTGGGGGTCCCAGGGTGCTGGTGATGGGGGGGGGGAATGGCACGTGTGTAGCCCTTTAAGAGTGGGGGGAGGGGTGGGGTGGGGGGTCGTGGGGTGGGGGAGGGGCTCAGAAGGAGGCGGTGGGGGGGGTCAGTGCCGAATTTGAGGTGGTAGATGAAGGTCTTGGTGGGGAGCAGCACCTGGGGGGGGTGGGAGTGTTAGACAGCCCCCCCCACATTCCCTGGTGGTTCTGTGCCAGCCCCCCCCACCCTCCTCATTCACCAGTGGTACAGTCCAAAGTGGGACTGCCCCCCCCATACCCTGATCCCTGATGGTTCACCCCAATCCCCCCCTACTCCCCCCCTTCCCAATGGTTCTTCCCAACCTTGTCACCCCCCCTCCCTCCCGTTCTGCAGTGGTTCAGTCCAGCACCGCCCCCCCCCCAGCAGTTCATTGGTTCATCCTGGTGTCCCCCATTCCCCTGCAATGGTTCACCCCACACTCACGGTGCTTTATCCACTGTTACCCCCCCCGCTAACAATGGTTCGTTCCTAAAGCCCCCCCCAGACCCCCCCGTGCAGGGAGAGCCCCCCCGGGACCCCCAGGACCCCCGGGACCCCCAGGACCCCCGGGACCCCCGGGACCCCCAGGACCCCCGGCCCACCGGGTGGGTGACGTAGCCCCCGCAGGGGTAGCACCAGGCCGCCAGGTCCCGCAGGCTCAGCACCAGGGGGTGCCCCGAGGCCCCCCCGTGTTCCAGCATGTGCCCCCCGATGTAGCGCCCACACAGCACCTGAGGGGCACAGGGACTCTGGGGGAGCAGGACAAGGGGCAGGGGACAGTTCTGGGGTGCAGGGGGTGGATTTGGGACGCAGGACGAGGTTTCTGGGGTCATCTGGGGACATTCTGGGGCACTTTGTGAATTGGAGGAGTTGGGAGCAGGAAGTGATTTCTGGCTGCTTTTGGGGTTTGGGGGTGACCTGGGCTGGGGTTCGGTTGCTTTCAGGGCCCAGGCAGTGCCGGGGGTGGGTTGGGGGTGCAGGGAGTGTTTTTGAGGGTCTCTGACCTGGTGGCAGCTCAGGCACAGCCAATTCTCGCGGCGGCTCCCGCAGACCCCGCAGGGGGGGGGCAGGATGTCCCCGAGAGCCCCCTCGGCCGGAGGGGGGGCCACGGCCCCCAGGTGGGGACAGTCCAGGAGGGGCGTCACGGCGTAGAGCGCTCCCTGCCAGCCCGGAGACACGAGTGTGAGTGCTGCTGGGGCCCAAAATCCTCACGCCCCACATCCTCCTCCCCAGATCTACTCCCCACTTCCTCCTTCCTAAATCCCCCCCCAAAACCCACCCCAAACCTCCCCTAAAACCCTGTCCCCAAACCCCCTCCCGAAATTCCCCCTCCCTAAAATCCCTCTTCCCCAAATGTGTCATTGCCAGAAACCCCCTCTCCCAGACCCCCAAACAACCCCTCCCTACAAAAATCCCTTCCCTACAAAAATCCATTCCCTACAAAAATCCCCTCCCCAAACACCCTCCCCAAACCCCCTCCCCAAACCCCCTCCCCAATCCCCCCCCACCTCCTCCAGCTCTTCCTCCTCCTCCCAGCAGGGGGCGGCAGCGGCCGCGGGGGCGTGGCCCAGCGGAGGCTCCGCCCCCGATCCCGCCTTGGCCCCGCCCCCCGGCGCGTCCCCGAGCTGCAGCGCCCCCAAGCGGCGAATGGCGGCGTCCAGGGGGGGCGAGCCCGTGACGTCATCGGCGGTGGATGTGACATCATCGCTGCCGTGCCCCTCCTTGGGGGGCTCAACTGGGGGAGCGAGAGATTGGTTGGAGGAAATTTGGGGGCGTTCCCGAGGGGCTCCAATGGGTGATGGGGCTGGGGGGGCCCCATGGGGCTGGCTTGGGTTCTGGGTGAGGGGACCCATTTAGAGTTGGGGGTCCCGGGAGTGTTTAGGGGTTCAGGGCTGAGAACTGGGGGGCTCAAGGGGGTCCTGGAGGTCCCTGTAGGTCTGGGATAGAGTTTGGGGATCTGGGGGGACAAGGTCGGGGTCCTGGGGGTGTTGGTGGTCCCGGGGGGCATTTGAGGGTCTCAGGGATGTGGGGGGGGATATTTTGGGGAGGGGTCTCACCACGAGGCAGCTGCAGGCAGCTCCAGGAGCCCCGCTGTGCTCGCAGGGTGCGGCTCAGGGCCCTCAGCGCCACTGGCTGGGGGGTCCCGGGGGGGGGCAGTGTGGGGGGGTCCCCAAGCAGGACCCCCAGGCACTGCCCCACCCCCTCTGCCGTCACTGCCAGGTTGTACCCGCCCTGCGAGACCCCAGAGTCAGAGACCCCCGGCCCCCCCCGGTTACACCCCCCTGTCGGATCCCCAGCATCCCCCCAAGGACAGCCCTGTCCCCCCAGTGACTCCCATCCCCCCCGGAGGGACCCCCAGACCTCCTCTGCCCCCCTAAACCCTGACTGGGACCCCCAGGCCTTCCCCAGACCCCCCAACCCCCAAAGAAACCCCCCGGGGTCTTCCCATCTCCCCAAAGAGGGTCCCCAAGACCCTCCCAGGGTCTCTCCAACCCCTCACAGGGACCTCCATACCCCCCCCAGGGGGACCCCAGACCCCTTTGGGCACCCCCTCACCTCAAGCACAAGCACGAGCCGTCCCCCCGCCAGCCCCCCCAGCAGATGGGTCATGAGGCCGAAGGTCTGGGGGGACACCAGGCACCCCCCCAGGGGGTCCCCCCGGCCCGCGTCGAACCCGGCCGACACCAGCACCAGCTCTGGCCCAAACTGGGGGGGCCGCGGCCGTCAGGGGGGGCACAGGGGGCGGGACAGCCCCACCGGCCCCCCGAAACACAACGGCTCCAAATAGGGGGTACAGACCCCCCCCAAATGGAGCCAGGACCCCCCCAAAATGTCACAACAGCTCCCTCATGGGACCCAAACCCCAAAATGAACCCAAGACCCCCCAAAAAGGATTCCCAGAAAAGCTCAACCCGCTGAAATCATATCAGACTCCCCAACCAACCCAGAACCCGCCCCAAAATCCTGGAGGGACCCAGGGCCCCCCGAAAGGGACACGACCCTTCCCCAGAGAGACCCAACCACCCCTGAAATGGACCCATATCCCCTCCAGACAAACCCAGATCCCCCCCACAAAGGGTCCCACCCCTCCCACAGGGAGACCCTGCCCCCAAAACAGCCCCAGCCCCCCTCGCACTGCTCCCAGCCCCCCAGCAGCCCCCCCTCACCTGGCAGGCCACCGGCAGCACCAGGCGGGTCAGGGCCGCCAGGTACTCGGGGTCCCCCACGCGGGGCCCCCCCCAGCCGACGTTCAGGGTGAAGCCGGTGCCAGGACCCCTCCCCCGGCGCCTCGGGGACCCCCCGGCCCCCCCCGGGAAGAAGGAGCCGTCATGGCGGTGCAGGGACATGTACAGGACACTGCGGGGGGCAGGGGGGGGTCAGGGACCCCAAAACCTCTCCCCAGAGCATCCCAAAATCCCCTCGGGATCCCAAATCCAACCCAGAGGATCCCAAACCCCCCGGCACCCCAAAATCCCCTGTGATTCTAAAACTAACCCAAAGCAGCCCAAACTCCCCGCAGCACCCCCAAAGCCCCCAGACCCCCCTGACCCCTCCCCAGCACCCCCCGGATCCCCAGAGTCCCCTCCCCAGGACCCCCAACATCCACAGGATCTCCCCCAGAACCCCTGGGACCTGCTTGAGACCCCCAGACCCACTCAGCACCCCAAGCATCCCCAGCCCCCCTCACCTGGGGTCCTCTTCGAAGATCTCCTGGGTGCCGTTGCCGTGGTGAACGTCCCAGTCGAGGATCAGCACCCTGGGGGGCACAGCGGGTGTTGGGGGGGGGGTGGGCACCCCGGGGGGGTCCCCGCAGCCCCTGGTCCCCCCGTACCTGAGGGGGGTCCCTGCCAGGCGCTGGGCGTGGCGCACGGCCACCCCCACGTTGTTGAAGAGGCAGAAGCCCCCGGCAGAGCCCGGGCGGGCGTGGTGGCCGGGGGGACGCAGCACGGCCAGCGCCGAGCGCACCTGGGGGGCACGGCAGCGTCAGGGGGGCATTGGGACCCCCAGAACTCCATAGGGACTCCACAGACCCCGCTGTAACCTCCCCAAACCCCACAGAGACCCTCAGATCCCACAGGGACTCCTGAAGTCCATAGAGACCCACCCCCCATCCTCACAAAACCCTGAAACCACAGATCCTCCTAAATCCTGTAGAGATCCCCAAACCCCACTGGTACCCCCAAACCCCACTCTGATACCAAATCCCACAGACCTCTCCAAACCCTACAAACACCCCCAAACCCCTCTGAGATGCCCCTGACCCCACTGCAACCCCTAAACCCTACAGACAACCCCAAACCCCACAGAAACACCTCCAACCCCGTAACACTGCCCCAACCCCACAGAACCCCCAAACCCCAACGGGAGCAGGGCAGCCCAGCAGGGCTCAAACTGCTTTTCCCCCCGTGCCCACCTGGCCCCGCAGCACGGCCCCCACGGCGGCACAGGCCCCGCCCGCGGCCAGGCGGGCACAGGTGTAGGACTGGGGGCACAGGTAGAGGCTGTTGTAGCGCTGGGACAGCGCCCGCAGCTCCCGCGGGGACAGCGACGGCGTCCGGGACAGCGTCCGCACGTGGGCACGGCTGGGACCCCAAAACACCCGGGTCACCCCCAATTCCCCGGGCAGGGACCCCAAACTGCCCTGCCAGAGATTCCCGAACCCCTCCCTTCAGAGACCCCCCAAATCCCCCCCTTGGGGACACCCCCAACCTCCCCCGAACCCCTCAGTCAAGAACCCCCCCAAATTTCCCGGTCAGGGACCCCTCCCCAGAACTCCCCCAAGCCCCCCCCGGCCCTTCCTGTTCCCCACTCCCGGGCCACCCCCACGGACCCCCAGCCCCTCACGTGTGGCAGGCGTGGAGCTGCCGGGGGCTCGCGGGCCGGGAGGGCAGCGGGAGGCAGCGCTGGGCCAGCCCCAGCTCCTGCAGGCGCTGCAGAACCCGCGACAGGCGCTGCGGGCACTCGGGGTGCTGGCTGCGGACACCCAAAAACACCCCACGGTCACCTAGAGCACCCCAAACCCACCCCGGGCACCCCCAGCCCCCTCCCTCACCTGTCCCAGGTGTTCCTGTGCTCCTCCATGCGGGGGTCGTAGACCAACCCCACTCGGGCTCTTGGCGGTGGCTCCGGGGGGGTCTCTGGGGGGTTCCCATCCCCCTCCAGCTCCTCCTTTCCTTCATCCTCATCCTCGTTCTCCTCCTCTTCCTCCCCTGCTTCTACCTCTGCTTCTTTCTCCTCTTCCTCCTCTTCCTTCTCCTCCTCCTCCTCTTCTTCCTCCTCCTCGATCTCTGCGTGATAGAGAGCACCTCAGGGGGGCCCACCCAAAATACACTCACACCCAATTTTGGGGTCCCCCGTGGAGATTTCGAGGGTCCCTGAGGGTCTGGGGGTCCCCAGGGGAGTTTGGGGATCCCTGAGGGGCCTTTGGGGCCGTCTGGGGGGTCCGTGAGAGGAGCCAAGATGGCAGCGAGCAGAGACATGGTGGCCTGGCAGCCACGACGGCTCCTCAGCTCCTGCTCCGAGGCCTACGCTCAGATTTTGGGGGTTCAAAGGGCCTCCCCGGGATTTCAGGGTGTCCCCCTCAGACTCTGGGTCCCCTCTCACCGGTGCTCTGCAGGCAGCCCCAGTACTGCTGGTGGATGCTCAGGGTGCGGGCGATGCTGGCCAGGCCGCTGGGGGAAGATCGCTGTTGGGGGACTGGGGGCACCCCCAAACCGCCCACAGCACCTCCGTGACTCCCCCCAAACTCTCGACCCCCTTGAAGCTCCCCAAAACCCCTCTGAGAGCCCCCAAGTGCTCCCCCGAATCCCCTCCAGCCCCTCAAACAGCTCCCCAAGGCTGAGCTCCCCAAATACCCCCCAGTCCCCCCAAACCCACCCAAGGCTCCCCCAGAACCCCAAAGCACCCCACAGCTCCCCCCATCTCCTCCAGCCCCCCAGAAAACCTCCCCTTTAACCCCCCCAAGCCCCCTCACCTGGGGGTGGGGGTGATGGGCCCGGGGGGGTCCCCGGGGTCCCCCAGCAGGGTCCGCAGGACGGCCCCCACCCCCCCCGGGGATGCCCCCAAATCCGGCCCCCCCTGTGGAGAGGGGGGTCAGGGCGAGCTTCACGGAGCTCTATGGACCCCCCAGCACGGTCCATACAGCCCCTGCAGCCCCCCAAAACAGCCCCCCCAAAACAGCCCCCCAAAACAGCCCCCCAAAACAGCCCCCCAAAACAGCCCCCCAAAACAGCCCCCCCAAAACAGCCCCCCAAAACAGCCCCCCAAAACAGCCCCCCAAAACAGCCCCCCAAAACAGCCCCCCCACAACAGCCCCCCCAAAACAGCCCCCCCAAAACAGCCCCCCAAAACAGCCCCCCAAAACAGCCCCCTGCACTGCCAAGCCCTACAGGCCTTAACACCCCTGGAACAGCCCCCACAGCCCCGCCTGTGCCCCCCCATGGCCCTAAACCTTCCCTGTAACCCCCCAACACCCCCTGTGACCCCACAGATCCCCCCAACACCCCCTGTGACCCCACAGATCCCCCCAACACCCCCATAACCCCTTGTAACAGGGAACCATCTGGAATTCCCCCAAACCGCCCATGGGACTCCCACGGATGCCCCTATGACCTCTATGAGGACCCCACAGCCCTCAGACCCCTCCCCAAGGACCCCCACAGCCCTCAGACCCCTCCCCAAGGACCCCCACAGCCCTCAGACCCCTCCCCAAGGACCCCCACAGCCCTCAGACCCCTCCCCAAGGACCCCCACAGCCCCCCTCACCTGCAGCAGCAGCAGCAGCCGCCCCCTCCCCAGGGCCGAGAGCAGGTGGGTCAGGAGAGAGAACCCAGCAGGGGAGACCCCCAGGGACCCCTGGGGACACAGGGGGGTGAAGGAGCTCCCGAGACCCTCAGAGACCCCCCAGAGAGCTCCCACAGTGCCCTTTAGACCCCCCCTTTAGACTTCCCGGGGCTCAGAGACAACCACAGCCCCCCCACCCCGAGTTCCACAGACCCACAAAGATCCCTGTGGAGCCCCCCAGAGACCCCTGGGGCCACCAGGAGGCTTTGAGACCCCCCCAGAGCCCCCCCCGAGCCCCCCCCGAGCCCATCCGTACTGACAGAGTGCCACAGACCCCAGAAACCCCCCCCAGCACCCCATAAACTCCCCAGACCCCCCCGTACCCCCAAATCCTCCAGCGAAGCCTCGACCAGGACGAGCTGGGGCTGGAACTGAGGGGCCACCGCAGGGTCACAGCACGATGGGACCCCCAAATCCCCACAGGGACCTCGAGTCCTACACAGGGACCCCAAAACCCTGCCCAGGGACCCTCAACCCCCCGAGGAACCCCCAAACACACACAGGGACCCCAAAATCCTGTCCAGGGACCCCCAAGCCTCCCCCATAGGGACCCAAATCCCCACCCAAAGACCCTGAACACCCCCAGGAACCCCCAACCTCTCCCCCCCCCCCCCAGGATCCCCACACTCCCCCCCAGGGACCCTCAGCTCACCCCCAGCGACCCCTAAAACCACCCCCAGGAGCTGCTGCGAACCCCAACCACCACCAAGGGCCTCAACTCCCCTCCAGCCTCTGTTGGAGCCCCCAGCCCCCACCCCCAGCAGATCCCCCGGGACCCCCCAGGCCCCACCTGGAAGGCGATGGGCAGCAGGACGTGGAGGGCAGCGGCCACGTAATCGCCGTCGGTGACATCGGGCTGGGGGACACCCGAGAGACCCCCAGGGACCCTATAGAGCGCTGGGGAGCCTACAGTCCCCTCCAGAGCCCTATGGACCACCAGCAACCCTATAGAGCCCTATGGCACCCTGGGGGCCACATAAACTCTCACAGACTCCTCCAGACCCCCTGGGGACCCTACAGACTCCCAGACGGCTCTGGGGACACCATAAACGCCCCCAGCCCACACAGACTCCTGCGGGTCCCTATAGACTGCTACAGGCCCCATATCCCCCCCAGACCCATATCCCCCCAGCCCCCATATCCCCCACAGCCCCATATCCCCCCCAGCCCCCATATCCCCCACAGCCCCATATCCCCCACAGCCCCATATCCCCCACAGCCCCATATCCCCCCCAGACCCATATCCCCCACAGCCCCATATCCCCCACAGCCCCCATATCCCCCACAGCCCCCCCAGCCCCCCCAGCCCCTGTCTGCCCCCCCAGCCCCCCCAGCCCCTGTCTGCCCCCCCAGCCCCCCCAGCCCCTGTCTGCCCCCCAGTCCCCCCAGCCCCCCCAGCCCCTGTCTGCCCCCACAGCCCCCCCAGCCCCCACACCCCCTGTCTGCCCCCCAGCCCCTGTCTGCCCCCCCAGCCCCCCCAGCCCCCCCAGCCCCTGTGTGCCCCCACAGCCCCCGTACCTGCTCCCAGCGCAGCTCCACGCTGAACCCCTCCCCAGGGCCGTGGCCAGGGCTGGGGGGGGGCTCCCGGCCCCGCTGAGCCCCGAAGTACAGGACACTGCAGGGAGGGAACGGAGCGGGTGCGAGGCACGGTCTGCACCCCAGACCATGGGCCAGGGACCCCCAGTGCCCCCAGCAGGGACCCCCAGGGCTCACCTGGGATCCTCCTGGAACAGCCGAGGGAGGCTCCGGCCGGGCCGGGGGCTCCAATCCACGATCAGGACACTGAGGGTGAATCAGGGGGGTGGGACCCCAGATCCCCCCAAAACGGGACCCTGAGCACAGGGACCCACCCAAAACACCACAAAAAGGGACCCGGGGAACCAAGACCCACCTCCAAAAAGGGACTCCAGGAACTGTGGCCCCTCCCAAACAGCCCCCAGCCCCCCAAACTCCCCCCTGGGCCCCCTCGTTGGGTGCCCCCCGCTCACCGCTGCACCCCGAGGTGTTTCTGGGCCACCCGGGCGGCCACGGCCGCGGGCTCGGGGGAATCCTGGGGGTCCTGGGGGCTGGGGGGAGTAGAGAAACGGGAGAGACCCCTGTGGACCCCATGGACATCCACACAGGTTCTTACACACCCACAAGTACCCACAAAAACCCCATAAACCCCCGCATGACCCCACCCCCCTGCCCCGATGGACCCTCACAAACCTCCCCAGCCCCTACAGACCCCACATGGAACCCCCTAATGCCTATGGACCTCCCAGACCGCCCCCCCCAGATCCTTTAACTCTCCTGGACCCCCTTTCTGACCCTCCTTTAACCCCTTATTACTCCAAAACCCCGTACCCCACTTGTGCCCCCCTGTGCCCCATTTGTACCCCCCATTTTGTGCCCCCCCACCCCATTTCTGCCCCTGTACCTGATCAAGGCCACCCCATTGCGCAGGGCACCCCCCAGCACCTGCTCCAGCAGCGCCAGCGCCGCCCCCACGGCCCGGCGGGGCCCCGACCCCCCCTGTGGATATCCCAGAATCAGTGCGGGGCCCAAAAACCCCGGGAGGACCCCCAAAATTGGGGAAGGGGCCCAAAACTTCATGGGGCAGGGGCAAATCCCACAAGAAAGGAACCTGAAATGCCCAGGGAAGATCCCAAATGCCAGGGAAGATTCCAAATGCCCTGTGAGACCCCAAAATCCCTCATGGGGCTTCTGGGAAGGGACCCCAAACCTTCCCCCAGGTCACAGGGCTTTGGGGACCCCCCTGCTTCAAGGACTCCCCAAGACCCCCAGGGACCCCAAGATCGGGATGTGCTCACCAGGCTGGGGCTGTCGGGGGACTCCAGCTGCTCCACGAACAAGGGGCTGCGGGACCCCAAAATCACCCTCAGGTGCTGGCCTGGGGTCCCAGAGCCCCCCAAAACCCTGACCCCCAGTTCTCCCATCCTCCTTTCAGAGCCCCCCCCAAAATCCCAGAGATCCCTCCAAATTCCACAGGGATCCCCCCAAACCTTCCAGACACCCCTGCCCCCCATATCCCCCCCAAATCCACCCCAAAGCTCCCCCACACCCCCAGTCACTCCACCTGTGCACCAGCAGCAGCTCCTCATCGGTGGCTGGGCGGCACTGAAGGAGAATGGGGGGCATCAGGGGGGGCCCCGAAATCCCGAGGAGTCCCCAGAATCCACGGGGACCCCGAAATGGGTGAGGAACCCCAAAATAGGAGGGGACCTCGAATTTCGTGGGTCTCACCTGCACAGGGACGCAGCGCTGGACCAGCCCCTCCAGCGCCACCCAGAGCGGGGCCAGACCCCCGGGGGGGCTGCGGGGGACCTGACAGTTAGTGGGACCCCAATGTCTGGGGACACCCAGGTGTCCAAGACAGACCCCACCCTCCCCCAAAATCCAGGACAGAACCCTCGGGGTCACCCTGACATTTTTTTTTGGGGGGGGCAGGTATTTGGGATTTGGAGGGGGAATTTGGGGTGTCCAGGACCCCCCACCCCAGTATTGGGGGAACCTATGAATGAGGGAAGAGGCGTTTGGGAGGTGTGGGGACCCCAATGTCGATGGGATTGAGAAAGGGGGAATTTAGGGAAAGATTTGGAGATAAAAGCCTTGGGGGAAATGATTTTGGGGGGATTTCAGGAAGAAAAAACAGGAAGAACAGGATTCGAGGATGGAGGGAATTGAAGGAGGAACATTTGAGGGCCTCAGAGGGGTCCGTACCGGCTGTCCCCGCACTCGGCTCTGTCCTCTCCATCACTGACCAGTCCTGTTCCAGTGGGAGCTGCGACCTCTGCCCCCAAATCCTGCTCAGGGCGGGGAGGAGGGGGGGCATGGAGGGCCCTGGGGGGTCCCCAAGGTCCCCCCCATCCCAAAGGGATCCCCAAGGACTGGGACACCCACAAAAGGACCCAAGGTTTCAGTGACCCTAAAGCCCCCCCCTCCCCGCAGGGGGTCCCTCCCCCATGGGGCCGGGCTGTCCTAGAGCCCCCATCCCCCAAAGGGACCCCAAGCCCCTCTGCCCACCCTTAAAGAGACTGCAGTGTAGGGGAGCCCCCCTGGCCCCAAACCACGATGCCACAAATCAAGAGGGCCCCCCCCAAAGGGTCTCCCAGTGTCCTGGGCCTTCCCCAAAAGAAGCCAAGATTTGGGGTCCCCCCAGCACCCCCCCAACAACTGTGCCACACATTGGGAGCGCCCCACACAGAGCCCCTCAGGACACCCCAAATTTACACCCTCTCCCGTCACCAGCTGCTGCATCCCCTCCTGCAGCACCCCCTGTCCCAGGACCCCCCGATCCCATTTTTGGGGATCCCCCTTTACCAGCTGCTGAAGCTCCGCCTCCAGCCCCGCCCTCCGGCCCCGCGCGCGCCCGCGCCGCCGCGCCTGGAGCAGCGCCCCCTGCTGGGGGAGCCGCCGCCCCGCGCGGCCCTGGGCGGGGCAAGGATCAGACACGCCCAGCAAGCCCCGCCCACCGCGACTCGGAAACCCCCGCCCACCTCCAGCGAGCCCCGCCCACCGACCGCCCCCAAACCCCGCCCACCGACCGCACCCCCAAACCCCGCCCACCGACTGCACCCCCTCAAACCCCGCCCACCGACCGCACCCCTCAAACCCCGCCCACCTCCAGCGAGCCCCGCCCACCGACTGGACCCCCAAACCCCGCCCACCGACCGCACCCACTCAAACCCCGCCCACCGACTGCACCCCTCAAACCCCGCCCACCTCCAGCGAGCCCCGCCCACCGACCGCCCCCGAAACCCCGCCCACCGACCGCACCCACTCAAACCCCGCCCACCGACCGCACCCCCAAACCCCGCCCACCGACCGCACCCCCTCAAACCCCGCCCACCGACCGCACCCCCTCAAACCCCGCCCACCGACCGCACCCCCTCAAACCCCGCCCACCGACCGCACCCCCTCAAACCCCGCCCACCGACCGCACCCACGCAAACCCCGCCCACCGACCGCACCCCCTCAAACCCCGCCCACCGACCGCACCCCCTCAAACCCCGCCCACCGACCGCACCCCCCAAACCCCGCCCACCGACCGCACCCCCTCAAACCCCGCCCACAGCAAATCCGCCCTCAGGAGCCCCCCCGCCCCCCCCGCGGGTCCCGCTCTGCCGAGGGGAGGCCGCGCCCCGGGCGGAGCCGGGACCGCCGTGCCCGTTGGGCCCCGCCCGTTTGCACAGAGCGCGCGCTCCGCCGCGCGAGTACCGGGACCCCGGGGGGGCCCGGGGGAGCCCCGGCCCTGCCCTCACAGGGGTCACCCCCCGCCCCCCTCACCGGGCCCGCCCCTCTCACCATCGCAGCCGGGGGCTCTAACGGCGCGCGGGGGGGGGCATCGCGGGGGGCCTGAGGGGGACACGGGTTAGGGGGACACGGGGCGGGACAGCGGCGGGACAGCGGGGAGGGGGCGAACGGGACCTGGGGAAGGAGCTGGGCGGGAAACAAAAGGGGCTGGAGGTGGGGATAACGATGGGCGCCGGGAGCTCCATGGGCCCGGGGGGGCTCCGTGGGCCGAGGAGGGTACGGGGGGCTCCTGGGGGGCTCCTGGACGGTTTCGGGAGGTGTCCGGGAGGGCCCACAAGGGGTCGGGAGGGCCTGGGGGGTCCCGGGCGGGGCCCGGAGCCACCTCGCTCACCTGCAGCCCCGCGCGACGCTGGCGCCGGGCGCGCCGTGATGACGCCACGGGGGCGGGGCCAGGGAGGCCCGGTTCAGCCGCAGGTGGGGCGGGGCACAGCGATTGGGGCGGGGCCTAACGAGGCGGGGCAGGGCTATTTGGGGCGGGGCCTAACGGGGCGGGACACAAAGATTGGGGCGGGGCCTAACGGGGCGGGGCCCCGATGATTGACGCGGTGAAATGGCGGGCGGGGCCCGGCGGCTGTGCTGAGGGGAGCCGCCATCTTGGGAGCCGCTAGACGGTGTCACGGCAGGGGAGCAGCTGTTAATGAGGAGTTTTGTGGTTCCGCCCCGAAACACCACCCCCACCCCGCAGGGGGAGCACGATCTCCCCCACTGCCGCCCCCTCATCCCAGCGCACCCCCAAAGAACAAGGCCTGAGCCGGGCTCCGTTTTGATAGCAAACTGTACTGGAATGGCCCCGTTAGAGCTGAGGGCTGAGCCCGGGGGGGGCCGCAGCAGGGGCAGGGGGGGCCGCGTAGCCGCTGCCGGGGCCCCCCAGGAAGGGTCCGGGGGGGGGAAAGGGCAAGAGGTGCCCGGACAGGACGAGCGGCCCGAGGGCGAAGAGCGCGGCCGGGTCCTCAGGGGGGGGCTGGGGAGGGGCAGGGGGGGGCAGGGGGGGCCCCATGGAGGTTTCGGGGACCCCCCCAGGGCCGGCGCCCCCCGCCTGGCGCCGCTTCTTGCCCTTGGCCGAGACCTTCCGGTTGCGGGTCTGGATCCCGTCCTTGCGCATCGTCAGCGGCCGGTTCACCTGGGGGGGCAGAAATGGGCGTGTGGGGGGTTCCAAAACCCCGGGGGAGAGCTCTGGACCCCCCCACAGATCCCACCCCCCCCCGCCTTCAGTGATGGAGCCCTGGGGGACCCTCAAGAATTCCCTCCCAGGCCCCCTGACCCTCACTGAGCTGAGAATCTGGGAGGATTTGGGGGTTTTGGATGTCCTAGGCTGGTGCTGGGGCGATCCTGGGGTGCTGCACCCTCACCCAGTGCAGTTTGTAGTAGAGCGCGCAGGTGTCGCACACGAGGTCTGGGGCGGTTTAAGGATATTTTGGGGTGTTTTAGGGATGTTTTGGGTCTCTCACCCGGTGCAGTTTGTAGTAGAGCGCGCAGGTGTCGCACACGAGGTCTGGGGCGGTTTAAGGATATTTTGGGGTGTTTTAGGGATGTTTTGGGTCTCTCACCCGGTGCAGTTTGTAGTAGAGCGCGCAGGTGTCGCACACGAGGTCTGGGGCGGTTTAAGGATATTTTGGGGTGTTTTAGGGATGTTTTGGGTCTCTCACCCGGTGCAGTTTGTAGTAGAGCCCGCAGGCGTTGCACACGGGGTCCCCGCGGGGGCTGCGGCGCCACAGGGTCGTGGTGCTGGTCTGGCAGTTGCTGCACACGGTGCCGGCGCGTTTGCTCACCAGCTGCGGAAAACGGGTCAGGGCAAAACTTGGGGTTGGGAGCGGGAATAGAGGAGGTCTGGGGGGCTGAAATGGGATTGTGGGGAGAGGGTTTGGGCTTAATTTGGGGGTGTAAGAAGGGGTTTGGGGGGACTAAAAGGGTATTTGGAAGTGCAAGAAGGGGCTTGGGGAATTTTGGGGAGTCTGGCGTAGACTGGATGGGGGTTTGGGAGGGACTGGGGGTAACTACAGGGGGATTTGGGGGCATAAAGATGGATTTGGGGGGACTAGAGGTGGATTTGGGGGTGACTAGAAGGAGTTTTGGAGCATAAGGAGGGGTTTAGGGGGATTTGGAGAGCACTGGGGGGACTAGAGAGGGTTTGGGGGGACAGGAGTGGAATTTGGAGGAGATTAAAGGGAATTTTGGGGGTGTAAGGAGGTGTCTGGGGGAATTTGAGGAGGTTTGGGGAGGATTTTGGGAGGGTGGCTGGGGGAGAATAAAGGATTTAGGGTGTGTGGAGGGGGTTGGGGGAATTTGGGGGTCCCTGGGGTGGATTTAGGGGTCCCTGGGGATGATTTTGGGCTCACCAGGCCCTTCTTGGGGCAGATGAGGGGCTGGTTGTGCTCACTGAGCCCGTAGTTTGGGGTGATTTTGGGATTATTTTGGGGTGGGAGTTTCTGAGGCCCCAGGTGAGGATTTTGGGGTGATCTGAGGGTGGTTTTGGGGCTCACCAGGCGCTTCTTGGGGCGGATGAGGGGCCGGTTGTGCCCGTTGAGCCGGTGGTACAGCCCGCAGGCGTTGCACAGGTAGTGCCCGGTGCCGTCTCGGCGCCACAGGGGCGTCGCTGTGGCCCCGCAGTTCACGCACTCCCGTGCCTCTGCCCAGTACAGACCAGTAACCAGTACAGCCCAGTAACCAGTACAGACCAGTAACCAGTACAGCCCAGTACCCAGTACAGACCAGTACCCAGTACAGACCAGTACTGACCAAGAGAAACCCCCACTGACCCACACAGGGCAATGCCCATCCCAGTGCACCCCACAATGTCCACCCCCAGTTGGGATGTTCTGGCCAACACCAACCAGTACAAATCAGTCTGCACCAGTATAAACCAGTCTGCACCAGCACAGACCAGTACAGGCTAGTATAAACCTCTAGAGACCACTGTAGGGCACCAACCACCCACTATCCCCAAAGTTCTGACTTTCTGTCCAACATCAACCAGTGCAAACCAGTTTAGACCAGTGCAGACCAGTACAAACCAATACAGACCAGTATAAACCCACATGGACTACCAGAGCACACCCTCCAGCATCCACCCCCAATTCCCACACTCTGCCCAGTATCAACCAGTCTGAAGTACTACAAACCAGTACAAACCACTACAAGGCAATACCCACACCAGCATCTACCCCCAACCACTATAAACCCGTCTGAACCAGTAAAAACCAGTACAAGCCACTGCACACCAGTACAAACTGGTACTACCAGTACACACCAATAAAAACCAGTACGGACCAGCAAAACAACCGGGCACACCAGCAGGCCCCTCCCTGTGCGCCCCCAATTCACACACTGCTCAGTATCAACCAGTATAAACCAGTATGGACCGCTATGGAACCGCAAGCACCAGTATGGACCAGTAGGAACGAGTACAGACCACTATGGAACAGCAGGAACCAGTATGAACCAGTATGAACCAGTATCAGGCAGGAGAAAGCACAGGGCAGCCCAGCACACATCCCAGAGTACTCCTGCAGCTCTGACCAGTACAGGCCAGTACCAACCAGTATAAACCAACAACAGCAACCTCTGCAACACAACACCCACCAGTATGGACCAGTATAAGCCAGTATAACTCCACAAGCCAACACAAACCAATCTGTGCCCTAGAACACACCAGTCCAGGCCCCAGTACAGACCAGTACAAACTCCAGTAAGCTTTCCAGTGCACCCCAGTAATCTCCACCAGTCCCTCCCAGTGCCCCCCAGTCCTTCACAGTGCCCCCCATCCCAGTCCCTCCCCAGTCACCCCCCCAGTCCCTCCCCAGTTTCTCCCAGTGCCCCCTCAGTCCCTCCCAGTCCCTCCCAGTCCATCCCAGTGCTCCCAGTCTCACCGCAGGGTGGGGGCACGGGCGGCAGGAGGGGTCCCGTGGGGGGGGGGCTCCGGGGGGGCTGCAGCAGCTCCAGGAACTGGGGGGGCTCCGAGTGGGGAGGGGTCCAGGAGGGGCCCCCCAGGGACCCCCCCTCAGCCCAGGGCACCAGGGACAGGCGGCCTGGGGGACACGGGGACAGCCGTGAGGTGGGGGGTGACACGGGGACAGGGGCACAGGGGGACACGAGGGACAGTAGAGACAAAGGGGGATCTGGTCAGGGGGGGCTTGGGGATATTGGGGACAAGGGGGACATGAGGGGACGTTGGTGAGAGGGTGAGGGGGACACGGGGGGGCACGAAGGGACAGCTGTCAAGGGCCATGGGGACATCAGGGACACGGGAACATCGGGGACCAGGAGGACGAGGAACACGGGGGGGTGGGGGGGGCACAGCAGAGGGGGCATGAGGGATTTGGGGAGACAAAGGGGGTCCTGGGGGGTGGCTGGGACAGAGGGGACACGGGGGACAGACAGAGGGGACAGACAGAGGGGACACCGGGGTACCTGGGGGGGGGTATGGGGCCAGCAGCCCCCCCGGCTCCAGCCCATCAGGGCCCCCCAGCCCCAGGAATGCTCCGGCCTCGTCGGGGAACGGTGGGGGCCCCTCTGGCCCCCCCAATGCCACGAACTCCATGGGGGGCCCCAAAACGCAGATCTGGGGGGACAAGGGTGCCTGCAGAGACCCCCAAATCAGCACCCCATGCCCCAAACCCTTCAGTGCCCCCCAATCCCCAAACCACCTGTGTGCCCCCCCAAAATTGTCACCTGGACCCCCAAGCTCCCCAAACCCTAAAGTTCCCAAAATAGGGTGTGGGGGTTCCCCAACCCCTGGGGGTCACAGCCCCCCGCCAAATTCTCACCCAGACCCCTAGGGACCCCCAAACCCCAGTCCCACAATTGGGGGGGGGTCCCACACACTTGGCTGCCCCCCTAAATTAGCGCCTGAATCTCAGGAACCCCAAACTGGGGGGGGGTCCTGGATCCCTGGGTGCCCCCGAACCCCCAAAGTCCCCAAATTGGGAGGTCCCAGACCCCTGGGTGCCTCCCCAAATCAGCACCCAGACCCCTTCTCCCCTCTCCCTGACCCCCGGGGGGGCTGTTCGGGGATCCAGCCCCCCCCAGACCCCCCCAAACCCCGGGAGGGGTCCCTGACCTGGAGCCGTCGTGTCCCAGCTCAGACGGACCCGGCTGGGGAGGGGCGGCCCCGCCCTGGGGCTGGGCGGGGGGGGAGGGGCTCTGGGACCCCACCCCAGCCTGACCCCCCCTCCAACCACCTCCCACAAATTCTGGGGGAGTCCGGATCGAGGGGGGTTTTGGGGGTGGCAGAGCCCACCTGGTCCCGTGGGAGCTTGTGGGGTTTGGGGGGATTTTGGGGATTTTGGGGGGTTTTGGGGTTTGGGGGGGCGGTAACGGCACCGGGGCTGCCGGGGGCTGATAAGGCCTTATCAGATTTTGGGGCCCCGGCGGTTGGTTTGGGGGGGCCGGGCGGGGCCAGGGCCCTTTATCAGCCCCGGCCAGAGCGGGGGGACCCCCCCAGGGAGGGCAGGGCCTGCGTAAACACCGCGCCCCAAATTCAGGCTGACACCCCCAAAATTGGGTGTTTTAACCCCGAAATCAAGCAGTTCAACCTTAAATTACTATTTTTAGTCCCAGACTGGGAATTTCAGACACCAAACTGAGAATTTTAGCCTTAATATCAGGACTTGGATATTTTTTGGTCCAAAATCCTCATTTTTGGCAACAAAGTCAGTATTTTTATTCCAAATTTGGCATTTTAAGCCCCAGAACTGGAGGATTTCAACCCAAAAATGGAATTTTCAGCCTGAAAATTCTATTATCAACCCCAAAAATAGGATTTTTCAGCTCAAAACTACAAATTTCAACCCAAAGTTGGTATCTTCACCCAAAGCTAGGCATTCTAACCCAAAATTGGGAAGTTTAAGATGAATTTGTGGTTATCAAAGTAAAGCCAAAAAATTTCACTCTAAAACTGGAGATTTACAGTCTATAAGATGGGATCTGCTACCGAAACTCAGGAATTTTCACCCTAAAACAAAAGATTTTCAGGCCCACGTTTCCAAGCCCCAAAATGAGTTTTTTTTCTCCTCAACCTACTGCCCTCACCTGTGATTTGGGCTCAAATCCAGTGGTTTTGGGTCCAATCCATGCCTTTGTCATCCCTCGCCGCATTTCTGGCCCCAAATCCGACATTTTCGGCCCCAAATCCGACAGTTTTGGGTTGAATTTTCCCCATTTTTGCTGCTCCATCCACTGGTTTGGTGCTCTGGGGGGCTGCAGGGGCCCAGGGGTCTGGGGTCCCTCCAAATCCGGGGGTCTGGGTGCCCTCCCCTAAAATTCGGAGGGCCCAGCCGCACCCCTGGGGGGGGTCAGTAGGGCCCCTGGGTGGGGAGGGGTCCCAGAGCCCCGAGGGGCTCATCAGGGGTCCCCAAAATTGGGATGGGTGGATCAATGGGGGTCCCCCAGCATGGGGGGGGGGGGAATGGGGGTCTCTCAGGGGGTCCCCAAGTTTGGGGAGGGGTCCCATGGCCCTATGGGGGGGTCAGGGGAGTCCATCACAGGGTGCCCCAGTTTGGGAAGTCAGTGGGGGTCCCTCATGGTGGGGTGGGGTCCCAGGGCCCCTGGGGGATCAGTGAGGGTCTCCCAGGGCATCCCCCAAATTGGGCAGGGGTCTCAGGGCCCCGTGGGGGGGCAGTGGGAGTCCCTTGGGGGGTCCCCCAGGTTGGGGAGGGGTCTCAGGGCGGCGCGGGGAGGCAGCTCCAGTGCTGTGTCCAGGCTGAAGTCGGGGGGCTGCCGGGGCCCCCCCGGTGGCGGGGGCGGGGTCAGCTCCTGGGGGCCGAAGAAGAAGGGGTGCAGCAGGGCCTGGGGGGAGGAGAGGGGTCAGGACCTCCAAAAATGGGGAAATGGGGGGGGACCTGAGAGACCCTCCCCACTGAGGATCCTGGGGCCATCAATCCCTGAGACCCCCCGCCCCCCCAACACACCTGGGACCCTCCCCTAAACCCTCCCCAGCCCTCTGGGACACCCAGGCCCCTCCAGACCCCTCCAAACCCCCTCAAATTCCCCGAATGCCCCCCCACAGCTCTCACCAGGTGGGCTCAGGGGCAGAACCTCACCTGGTACCTCAGCAGGGCTGATCCAAGGCTCGAGACACGGCACCCCAGGACCCCCCAAGCCCCTCCCAGACCCCCAAATCTCCCCCCCTCACCTGGTGAGCTCAGGGGCGCAGGTGAGGGTGGTACCTGAGCAGGTGCTGCAGTGGGGCCAATCTGGGGCTCCAGTGGCTCCATCGTGGGGTACCCCAGAACCCTCAAAACGCCTCCAAGTGCCCCCCAAACCCCTCTGGGACCCCCCAGGCCCCCCCAGGATGCCCCAATCCCCCCCTGCCCTCACCTGGTGTGCCCGTGGCCGCAGCCGGGCCCGGTACCGCAGCAGCCGCCTCAGCAGGTCCAGCGCGGCCGCGTCGGCGCCCGGCACCAGCAGCTCCAGCGGCGGCGCCGCCTGCGGCTGGAACCGCAGCTTCGGGAAGTCCGGCAGCTCTGCCAGCTCCTGTGCCAGGACAGATGGGTGGAAACCAGTATGAACCAGTGCAAACCACTATGGGCCAGCGTAAACCAGTACAGACCACTGTACACCAGTGCACGCCAGTCCAGACCAAGACAAACCAGTCCAGACCAACAGAGACCAGTACAAACCAATATAAACCACTGCAGGCTGCCCAGGAGCTCCCAGAACACCCCAATGCATTTTTGTGGTTTCCCAGTACACCCCAGTGTATCCCAGTGCATCCCCAATGTTCCAGTTTCTCCCAGGAGCACCCCAAAACCCCTCAACACTCCCCAGCAATACCCCAGTATCTCCCAGTAACCTCCAGTATCAATCACACCGTGTCCTGAGAGCTTCCCAGTACAGCCCAGTATGCCCCAGTGGCCTCCCAGTAACCCCAAACCCACCCTGGCACCATTCCAGCACTCTCCAACATCTTCCCATGGTTTCCCATTCCCTCTCAGAAGCCACCAGTATGACCCAGTGCTCCCAGTATCCTGCACTCCCTCTCTCCCATCTCCCAGCGCCCCTTTCCCAGTGCTCCCAGTCCTGGGGCACCCCGGTCACTCAGAGCACAGCAGAGGTGCTCAGTGGCCTTTCCCCAGTGCTCCCAGTGCTCTCCAGCCCCTCTCCCAGTCACTCCCAGTGCTCCCAGTTCCCCCAGTACCGGCCAGTCCCGTGGGCTGGGCGTGCCAAGGCCCCTGAGCACACAGCAGAGCTGTTCAATGTCGTTCTCCCCAGGGAACAGCGGGGACAGCGTCAGCAGCTCCCCGAAAATGCAGCCCACGGCCCTGGGGGGACCCTGGGGTCAGGGGGGTCCCCAAATCCCAGAGGATCCCCCGAATCCCAAGGGATCCCCAAAATCCCAAAGCAACCCCCCAAAACCAGGCACCCACCACAAATCCACACCCTCGTCGTAGTGTCGGGCGCCGTAGAGCAGCTCGGGGGCTCGGTACCACCTGGAAAAGGGGACTTGGGGTGGTCTCGGCTTTTGGAGGGACACCCTGACATCCCAGGTGGGGACACCTCAAAATCCGGTACCTGGTGGCCACTTGGTGGCTGTAGGGGCGCCCTGGGGAGGGGCCCAGCACCCGTGCCAGCCCAAAATCCGCCAGCTTGAGGTGCCCAGCGCTGTCCAGCAGCAGATTGGCCGGTTTGAGGTCCTGCACCCCAAAACCGGGGTCAGGGGGGGCCCCAATACTCGGGGTACCCCCACAGTGTCCCCCAGACTGGAAACAGGGTCCTGCTGCAGCCATGCACTGGGTGTCCCCACCGAGGTTTTGGGGAGCTCCCCTCGATCTTGGGATGCCCCTGACACCCACAGCCCCCCTGCAGATATTGGGGTCCCTCTCGGGTCTTTGTGCCTACCCGGGTCTTGGGGTATCTTGCAGCTGTCTGAGCACCACCCTCTGATTTTGAGGTCCCCCCATTGCCTGGGTGTCCCCAACCCACTTTTGGGGTGCTCACGTGGTGTGGGAGGTAGTCCTGGTGTCCCCCCCAATTCAGAGTCCACTCCAGTTTTAGGGTTCCTCCCATTTTTACGGCCCCTTGTTCTTTTGGGGTCCCTCACCCGGTGCAGCAGGCGGTGGCCGTGCCCCCCCCGTTCCCGATGTCCCCCCTGGTTTTTGGGGTCCCTCACCCGGTGCAGCAGGCGGTGGCCGTGCCCCCCCCGCTCCCGATGTCCCCCCTGGTTTTTGGGGTCCCTCACCCGGTGCAGCAGGCGGTGCCAGTGGCCCCCCCCAGTTCCCGATGTCCCACCCCTGGTTTTTGGGGTCCCTCACCCGGTGCAGCAGGCGGTGGCCGTGCCCCCCCCGCTCCCGATGTCCCCCCCTGTTTTTGGGGTCCCTCACCCGGTGCAGCAGGCGGTGGCCGTGCACGTGGCCCAGCCCCCGCAGGGTCATGGCGAGCAGGGCCCGCACACGGGGGGGAGGCAGCGGGGCGGGGGCCGCACGCAGGAGCCCCCCCAGGTCCCCCACGAGCAGCTCCAGGGCCAGAACCACCGCAGGGCCCTGGGCAAAGGCGGCCCGGAGCCGGATCACCTGTGGGGACAGCAGTGGGGACATCGGGGAGGGACATCAAGTGGGGTATCAGGGACATTTGGGACGCTGGGGTCAGTGGCACCTGGGGGAGGACAGCAGAATTTGAGCTGGGTCACCTGCGGGAGGGGACACTGAGGGGTCACAGGGACATTGAAACTGGGGGGAGACACAGTGGGGTCAGGGGGACACCACGGCTGGGGACTTGGGGGAGGGGGGGGTTCATGGAGACCCCGAAATTGGGGAGGAAGAGGGGAGGCCAGGGGACCCTAAAGAAGCGGGGAAACCCTGAAATGGGGGAAAGGTTTGTGGGGCATGGGGCGTTACTGAAGGCAAGCAGGATTCTGGGGGGAGGGGGGACCCCACGCCCTGCTGGGGGTGCACTGAGGGGGCTTCGGGAGCAACAGGGACTTAGGGGAGCACAGGTGTTGGGGTCCCCCGGGGACCGGGGGTCACTCACATGAGGATGGGCCTCGATCTCCCGCAGGGCCTTGATCTCGCGCAAGGTCTGGGGGGGCAGCCCGTCCTCGGGGCGCCGCAGGGGCACCTTCTTAAGGGCCACCAGCTCCCCGGTCTGAAGGGGGACACGGGGGGCTCAGGGGGGCGCTGGGGATCCCCTGCCCCCCACAGGCCGCGCACAGCGCTCACGGCCGACAGGCCGCGGCACCCCCGGTCCCACAGCCCGAAGACACCGGCCCCCGGCCCCACCTCCCGGTGTTTGGCCTTGAACACGACGCCGTGCGCGCCCTCCCCGATGCGGCCCAGCACGATGTACTGGTCCATACTGGCAGCACTGGGCCGGCGCGGGGCATTGTGGGCCGGGGTCGGGCCTCCACCGACCCACAATACCCCGCGCGGCGCCTGCGACACCTGGTTGCCATGGCGACAGGCCCCGTCCCTGACAACGAGCTCTCTCAGCAGCCAATCGCGTTCCTAGTAATGCACTCCCTGGCAACAGGCCACGCCCCTAGCAAGCTCTCACCGCTTCCTAACCACAAACCCCGTCCCTAACAACCCGCTCAGGTCCCTAGCAACCAGACCCCGCCCCTAGCAACACAACTCATCCCTAGCAACACGGTCCAGCGCCCCGGCAACGAGGCCCCACACATAGCAACGGAGACCCTCCCCTTGGCAACCGGGCCGCGCCCCCCCGGCATCCCCCGCTCCCCGGCAACCGCGCCCTGCCCTTGGCAACGGCCGCCCCGTCGCGCGCCGCCATTTGGCCGCGCCGCGCTCTCATTGGTCGGCGCCGTCGCGCTCGGAGGCACGGCGGGCGTTGATAGGTGGGCGCGGGGGCCCCGCCCCTTTTCCCTTAGGCGGGCGGGCGGCGGCGGCGGCGCCGGGCGAGGCGCGAGCGGCGGTTTTGGGGGCATTTGGGGGCATTTGGGGCTTTTTAGGGGGTCCCGGTACGCGCCCAACCGCGCTCGGGTCGGGATGGCGGCGTTGCCTCCGCGAGAGTTCGCGGCGCAGGTGCTGCCTGGCTGCGTGGTGCCCACGGCGCGCCAGGGCCTGGCCCAGCTCTGGCCGCTGCTGCTGCTCTGCCTCGGGGCGCGGCTGCTGCACCGGCTGCGTGAGTGGGACCAGAGCGGGGGGGGACAGGGGTTTGGTGCGGGGAGAGTGTTGGGGGACATCCGAGGGGCTGGGGGGAACCGGGGCTCTGGGGAGGGTTGGGGGGATCTGGAGGGTTCCGGGTGCTGCAGCGGCTGCGTGAGGGGCCGGGGCGGGTAGGGCCGGGAGGCCGGGAAGGGTTCGGAGGGTGGGGGAACATCCGGGGCTCTGGGGGAATCGGGATTCCCGTGGCTTTTGGGGGCACGGGGGTGTCTGGGAGTTTCGGGGTCTGGGGGCATCCTGGGCAGCTGAGCGGTCCCGAAGGGTCGGGAGGAGCTGGGCGCTCCCCGGGGCGGGCGGGGTGAGAGGGGGTCTCGGGGATCTGGGTGGGCCTGAGAGGGGATCTCGGGGATCTGGGTGGGCCTGAGAGGGGGTCTCGGGGATCTGGGTGGGCCTGAGAGGGGGTCTCAGGGATCTGGGTGGGCCTGAGAGGGGAATCTCAGGGATCTGGGTGGGCCTAGGGGTGGCCAAGGGAGCCTGGAGGGGCTCGGGAGGGTGGGGGGGTTCTGGGGGGGCGGGGAAGATTCGGGGCTCTGGGCACAACCAGCGCTCTGGGGAGGGGTCCAGGGGTCACGCAGGGTTTTGGGATGAGGGGACACCCGGGAGTTTCGGGGGTGTTCCCAGGGTTTTGGAGTGCCCCCCTGACCCCTGTGTGGCACAGCTCTGCCGCGGGGGGGGAAGCACGCAGGGGCGGCAGCCGGGGGGCTCCTGGCCCTGCACCATTTCTTCGGGGCACAGGCGCTGTGGGTGGCCTTGCTGAGCGGGCTCTGTGTCCTCACCCTCCTCCTGAGCCGGGCCCGTGCCCAGAGAGGGCTCTGCCTCGCCCTGGCCGCTCTCAGCTATCTGCTTATGGGGTACGGGATGAGACCCACGGACTGGGGGCACTGGGAGGGGGGTTGGGGGTGGATTTGGGGCATTGGGAGAGGGTTTAGGGGTGCTGGGAGGGGGTCTGGGGAGCTTCTGCTTCATCGTGGCTTGTCTCAGCTACCTACTCATGAGGAACAGGGTGCTAGGGACTCCGGGGAGGGGGTTTGGGGGTGCTGGGAAAGGGACTGTGGGCAATGGGAGGGGTTTGGGGGCACTGGGAAAGGGATTGGGAGCAATGAGAGGGACTGGGAGGGGTTTGGGGGCACTGGGAAAGGGATTGGGAGCAATGAGAGGGACTGGGAGGGGTTTGGGGGCACTGGGACGATGCTGGAAGCAACTGGAAGAGAAACTGGGCAGAAGTTGAGAAGAGCTGGGAGTAACTGGAAGGGATTGAGAGCATTGAGTGGGAAGGAGATGGGGGGCACTGGGATGAACTGGCGTATTGATTGAATTGAACTGGGAGTGACTGGGAGCCCCCCCAGGGAGCTGCACATGGTGGACACAGTCACCTGGCACAAAATGCGAGGTGAGACACCCACCCCTCCCCTCTCCCTGCAGGACCCCCAGATGCCCCCCCCTGAGCCCCACAGACCCCATTCGCCCCCCATGCTTTGGGCATCTGTCCAATTTTGGGGTCCTCCCTGATTTTGAGGTCCTAAAGTGGCAGAGATGGTGATTCCCCTGAATGTGACACCCCTTCCCCCCAGATCCCCCCCACCTTTGAGGCCCCAGACCCCTGATTTTGGGGTGCCCCCAGTTTGGGGTCCCCATTGATTCTGGAGTCCCCAGGGGCACAGATGGTGACAGACATGAAAGTGACCCTCTCCCTCCCCTGGGATTGCCATTACCCCCCCTCCCGTCCGCTGATCCCCCAGACCCCTGGGGAATCTGGGACACCCCCCAGTTTGGGGGTACCCACTGATTTCGGGGTCCTCAGGGGCACAGATGGTGGTGGCCATGAAGGCTGTGTCGTTGGGCTTCGACTTGGACCGGGGGGCCGGGGGGGCACGGGGGGAGCCCAGCCCTGCCCAGGTCCTGGGGTACCTCTGCTCTCCCGGCTCCGTCGTCTTCGGGCCCTGGGAGCCCTTCGGGGCCTACCTGAGATCCGTGGAGGGGCCCCCCCTGGTATGGGGGAGGCAAATGGGGGGGTTTGGGGGAGAATATGGGGGGGTGGGGGGGAAAATAAGGGATTTGGGGGGTAATGGGGAGGTTGGGGGGAAATGGAGATTGAGGGGTCAAAGGGATTCGGGAGGAGAAATGGGGAAAATGGGAGTTTGGGGGGGAAATGGGGATGCAGGGAGAAATTGGGGGAAAAAGGGGAGTTGGAGGAGAGAAGGGGATTGGGAGGAAGGGGAATGGAGAAGAAAGTGGGAAAGAAGAGTTTTGGGGAGAAGAATCTGGGGTTGGAGGGGGAAATAGGGGAAAAGAGGTTTGGGGGGACAAAAAAGGGAATGGGGAAAAGGAAAGGATGGGTTGGGGAAAAAGAGAAACTTTGAGGGGAAAAGGGGGATTTGGTGGAGAAAAAGCGGAGATTGGGGGTACTTTGAGAAGTGTTGGAGGAACCTTAAGGAGCAGAAGGGGATTTTGTGGGAAACTAAGTGATGGGTTGGGCAGGTTTGGGGGCACTGAGGGTTTGGGAGGGTTGGAGGGGGTAGGGATGGGGTGGTTTAGGGAGGCTGAGGAGGTTTGCAGGGGACCTGGGGGTGTTGAGGAGTGCAAACAGGGATGAGGAGGGTGTCAGCGGTGGGATGCTGGCTTTTGGGGTGTTTCTTGGGGTGTCAGTGTCTGAGGGTGTCTCAGAGGGGACCAGTGTTTGGGGGATTTGGGGTGTCTCTGGGGGGGTTTCAGGGTTTGGGGGGGTGTCAGTGTTGGGGGGTCGGTGTTGGGGGGTTCGGGGGTGTCTGTGGGGGGTGTCCATGCCCAGGGCCCCCCTCAACCTCCCCTGCTGCCCCCAGAGCGTGGCCTGGGCGAAGAAGGGGCTGCGCAGCCTGGGGCTGGCCCTGCTCTGCCTCCTGGTCAGCACCTGCCTGGCCCCGTTCCTGTTCTCCAGCCTCTTGCCTCTCTATGGGGCACGGGCCCTGCGCAGGTGAGACCCCAAAATCCCCCCACAAAACATCCTGGGGCCCCAAACCCTCCCCAGGGTCCCCAATGTCCCCCAAGGAACCCTGGCACCCTCCTGGGGGTACCTCAAATTCCCTGGGGACCCCTGAGCATCCAAAGGACCCCCAGACTCCTCTGGGGATGCCGCCAGGGACTCCCAGACCCTCGCACCAGGACCTCTGGGCTGCCCCTCAGGAACCCTCAAACCACCTCAGTCCCCCCAAATCTTCCTGGGGATCCTCAAGCCCCTCTGGACCCCGTAAATTCCCCTGGGGACCCCCAAAACTCTTCCAGAAGCCCCCAAAACCCCCAATGATTCCCAAACCACACCAAGGGCCCCCAAAACTTCTGGAGGAGCCCCTGAAGCCCCTCCAAGGACCCCCAATTAACTTCAGGGACCCCCAAACCACAGTCCCAAACCCAAAATCCCCCTAAGGACTGCTGAACATCCCCTGGGGACCCTCAACTCCCCTCCAGGGACCCCGAAAATCCCCCAGGGACGCCCCCAACCCTCTCCCCCCACTGACATTTCTATTCCCTCCGGTGCTGCCCAGGAGCGTTTTTGCCAGGTGAGGGGGGGATTTTGGGGGGGCCTTGGGGTTGGGTAGGAGGGGTTTGGGGGCTCAAGAAGGGTTTGGAGGGGCCAGGAGGGGTTCAGGGGGGCCAGGAGGGGTTTGAGGGTTCCCAGGGCGGGAGTGGCACAGGAGTGGGGCACTTAGTGATTGGGGGGGGTTGGAGGGTCCTGGGGGGTTTGGGGAAGCCCTAGGGGATTTGGGGGTTCCCTGGGGGGGTGTAGGGACACAGGGGTCACTGGGGAGACAGGGATGGGAGGGACATTGAGGGAAACAGAGATGGGGGGTGGCACCTTAATGTGTGTCCCCCCCCCCAAATCCCCTCTGTGGCCCTCCAAACCCCGCCCCCTGTCTCCCCCAAACCCCTTATATTCCCCAAATCCCTTCCCAAACCATGTTCCCTTCCATGTCCCCCTAAACCCCCAATTCTGCTCCCAAACTCCCCCATCACCACCAAATGCCTGCCAAACTCCTGCTTCTCCAACCCCCATGTCACCCCCAAATCCCTCAATGACCTCTCCAAATTCCCCCAAATCCCTGTTCCTCTAAAACTCCTTCCTGTTCCCCCAAACTCCTCCAAACACCCTCAAAACTCCTCCATTTCCCCTCCAAATCCCCCTAAACCCTTTCTGTGCTCCCAACTTTCCCATTTCCCCACCAATTCCTCCCCAAACCCTGAACTCCCCTGTTTTCCTCCAACCCCTCCCCCAACCCCCCCCCCGTATCCCTCCCAAATCCCCCCCAAACTCCCCTGTGCCCCCCGGCTCCTCCCGGCTGCCAGGTGGCTCCGTGCCTACGAGAGTGCCCTCTCCTTCCACTTCAGCAACTACTTCGTGGCCTTCCTGTCCGAGGCCACAGCCACGCTGGCTGGGTCCGGCGCGTCCCTGCACCACGACCACCTGCACTGGTGAGGGGAGAGCGGGTCTGCCCTGGGGACACTGCGGGGACGGGGCCTGCCCTGCAGGGACACTGGCCCTTGTGTGTGTGACACTGTCCCTGTGTGTGACACTGTCCTGTGTGTGTGACACTGTCCCCGTGTGTGTGTGACACTGCCCGTGTGTGACACTGTCCTGTGTGTGTGACACTGTCCTGTGTGTGTGACACTGGCCCCGTGTGTGTGACACTGTCCTGTGTGTGACACTGTCCCCGTGTGTGTGACACTGTCCCCGTGTGTGTGACACTGTCCTGTGTGTGTGTGACACTGTCCCCGTGTGTGTGACACTGTCCCCATGTGTGTGACACTGTCCTGTGTGTGTGACACTGTCCCTGTGTGTGTGACACTGTCCTGTGTGTGTGTGACACTGTCCTGTGTGTGACACTGTCCCCATGTGTGTGACACTGTCCTGTGTGTGTGACACTGTCCCTGTGTGTGTGACACTGTCCTGTGTGTGTGACACTGTCCCCGTGTGTGTGACACTGTCCTGTGTGTGACACTGTCCTGTGTGTGTGACACTGTCCTGTGTGTGTGACACTGCCCGTGTGTCACACTGCCTCTGTGTGTGACACTGTCCTGTGTGTGTGTGACACTGTCCTGTGTGTGACACTGTCCTGTGTGTGTGACACTGTCCCCATGTGTGTGACACTGTCCCCCTGTGTGTGACACTGTCCTGTGTGTGACACTGTCCCTGTGTGTGACACTGTCCTGTGTGTGACACTGTCCCCATGTGTGTGACACTGTCCTGTGTGTGACACTGCCCCTGTGTGTGACACTGTCCTGTGTGTGACACTGTCCCCATGTGTGTGACACTGTCCTGTGTGTGACACTGTCCTGTGTGTGTGACACTGTCCTGTGTGTGACACTGTCCTGTGTGTGACACTGTCCCCATGTGTGTGACACTGTCCTGTGTGTGACACTGTCCTGTGTGTGTGTGACACTGTCCCCATGTGTGTGACACTGTCCCCATGTGTGTGTGACACTGTCCCCATGTGTGTGTGACACTGTCCTGTGTGTGACACTGTCCCTGCGTGTGTGACACTGTCCTGTGTGTGTGACACTGTCCTGTGTGTGTGTGACACTGTCCCTGTGTGTGTGACACTGTCCTGTGTGTGACACTGTCCTGTGTGTGTGACACTGTCCCTGTGTGTGACACTGCCCCTGTGTGTGTCACTGTCCCTGTGTGTGACACTGTCCTGTGTGTGTGACACTGTCCCTGTGTGTGTGACACTGCCCCTGTGTGTGTGACACTGTCCCTGTGTGTGTGACACTGTCCCCGTGTGTGTGACACTGTCCTGTGTGTGACACTGTCCTGTGTGTGTGACACTGTCCCCGTGTGTGTGACACTGTCCTGTGTGTGACACTGTCCTGTGTGTGACACTGCCCGTGTGTGTGACACTGTCCTGTGTGTGTGACACTGTCCCCGTGTGTGTGACACTGTCCCCGTGTGTGTGACACTGTCCTGTGTGTGACACTGTCCTGTGTGTGACACTGCCCGTGTGTGTGACACTGTCCTGTGTGTGTGACACTGTCCCCGTGTGTGTGACACTGTCCCCGTGTGTGTGACACTGTCCTGTGTGTGACACTGTCCCTGTGTGTGTGACACTGTCCCTGTGTGTGTGACACTGTCCTGTGTGTGTGTGACACTGTCCTGTGTGTGTGACACTGTCCCTGTGTGTGTGACACTGTCCCTGTGTGTGTGACACTGTCCCCGTGTGTGTGACACTGTCCTGTGTGTGACACTGTCCTGTGTGTGACACACCACAACACACTCCCATGTGTGACACTGTCCCCATGTGTGTGACACTGTGTGTGACACTCCCGTGTGTGTGACACTGTCCATGTGTGTGTGTGACACTGTCCCGTGTGTGACACACCACAACACACTCCCGTGTGTGACGCTGTCCTGTGTGTGACACTGCCCCTGTGTGTGACACTCCCATGTGTGACACTGTCCCCGTGTGTGTGACACTGTCCTGTGTGTGACACTGTCCTGTGTGTGACACACCACAACACACTCCCATGTGTGACACTGTCCCCATGTGTGTGACACTGTGTGTGACACTCCCATGTGTGACACATCGTCCCCCCCAGGGACCTGGCGGTGTCCCGGCCCCTGCGGGTGGAGCTGCCACGATCCATGGCTGAGGTGGTGACAAACTGGAACCTGCCCATGTCCCGCTGGCTCCATACCTGTGAGCACTGGGAGGGACTGGGAGGCACTGGGGGGGGGGCTGGTGGGCACTGGGGGATACTGGGAGGAGCTGGTGGACACTGGGAGGGACTGGGGGGCACTGGGGCTTGTACTGGTGTGACTGGTGTCCCTGGGCAGACGTGTTCCAGACCGCCCGGCGCTTGGGCACCTTCGCTGCTGTGCTGGGCACCTACGCGGCCAGCGCCCTGCTGCACGTGAGGGACCCCAAAATCCTGCCAAACCTCCCCAAAAACCACCCTGGGGACCCCCGAATACCCCCCAAAAGCCCCTCTGCGCCCTGCTGCATGGGAGGGACCCCCAAAAACCCCTCAAACCCTACCTGTGTCTCCCTACACCTGAGATCCCCAGGACCCCAAATCCTCTCAGGCCCCCCAACCCCCCATATTCGTCCTCAACCCCACCCTGGGGACCCCAAAACCCGCCCTGGGACTCCTTGAAACCCCATCTAGAAACCTCAAAAACTCTGTGACACGCCCAAACCCTGCTGGGCTCCCCTTAAATCCCCCCCAATCACCCCAGTTCAGCCTGTGACTCCCCCAAAGCCCCACCCCAACCCTCCCTGTCCCCCCAGGGCCTCAGTTTCCACCTGGCCGCTGTGCTGCTGTCCCTGGGCCTCATCACCTACACCGAGCACGGTCAGCACTGGCCCTTTAAGGGGTGGGGCTAAATGAGGCTGAGGTGGGAGGGGCTTATGGGGTGGGGCACAGAGTGGGTGGAGCTTTAAACGTGGGCGTGGCCTAAAGGTGTGGGAGGGTCCAGGTGTGGGCAGGGCTGAGGATGTAAGCCAAGTTTCAATGCCCTGATTTAGAGTCAAGTGTGGGTCGGGCCTAAGCGCGGTGGGCGGGGCCAGGGGTAGGGCCTGCGAATCCCCAGATTGATGGGTGGAGCCTGTCAGTGATGGGTGGGGCTGGAAGGGTGTGGGTGGAGCCTGTCAGTGATGGGTGGGGCTGGAAGGGTGTGGGTGGAGCCTGTCAGTGATGGGTGGGGCTGGAAGGGTGTGGGTGGAGCCTGTCAGTGATGGGTGGGGCTGGAAGGGTGTGGGTGGAGCCTGTCAGTGATGGGTGGGGCTGGAAGGGTGTGGGTGGAGCCTGTCAGTGATGGGTGGGGCTGGAAGGGTGTGGGTGGAGCCTGTCAGTGATGGGTGGGGCTGGAAGGGTGTGGGTGGAGCCTGTCAGTGATGGGTGGGGCTGGAAGGGTGTGGGTGGAGCCTGTCAGTGATGGGTGGGGCTGGAAGGGTGTGGGTGGAGCCTGTCAGTGATGGGTGGGGCTGGAAGGGTGTGGGTGGAGCCTGGGCAATGCTGTGGGGGTGTAACCTGTAATGGGGGTGTAACCTGTAGTGGGGGTGTAACCTGTAGTGGGGGTGTAACCTGTAATGGGGGTGTAACCTGTAATGGGGGTGTAACCTGTAATGGGGGTGTAACCTGTAATGGGTGTGGCCCATGCTGACCCCGCCCTGCCCCACCCAGCCCTGAGGCAGCGCTTGGCCGCCATCTTTGACGCCTGTGTCCTGTCCAAGCGCTGTCCCCCCAGCTGCAGCCACCGCCATAAGAACGTGAGATTGGGGCACTGGGGGGGCTCCGTGGACGGAGGTTGTTGATTTTTGGGGGGCCCTGGGGAATGTGTGGGGGTAGCAAAGGGGTTGGGCATCCCAGGGTGATCTCTGGGCTAGTTTGGGGGGTCATAAGGGGGAAAAAGGAGGTTGTGGAGAGCAGGATGGGGGATTTGGGGATCCCTGGGTGGGGGAATTTGGGGGTCGTGGGGAGGTAGGGGGTTTGTGGGGCTCTGAGGGGATTTGGTGGAGGGTTGGGGGGGTCCCTGGGGGCAGGGCAAGGGGATTCTCACAGGTGCTGTGGGTAAGAGCAATCGGCGGGGGGACTTGGGGTCCCCACAGATGCTGTGGGCACAAGTGGTGAACACGAGGGGATTTGGAGGGTCCCTGCAGGGATTGAGGGGTCCCTGAAGGTTTCTGGTGTCCCTGCAGACACTGTGGGTGTGGGTGCTGAACGGGGCCCTGGGCGCCCTGGCCCTGTTCCACCTGTCCTACCTGGGTGCCCTGTTCGATGTGGAGGCTGAGGATGCTGTGGAGGAGCAGGTGGGACCCTGAGCCCCCCCAGACCTTTCCCAAGGTTGTCCCTGGTGTTGGGAACACCCTGACACCATCTTGTCCCCTCAGGGCTACGGGATGGCCTACACGGTGCGCAAATGGTCAGAGCTGAACTGGGCCAGTCACTGGGTGACGCTGGCTTGCTGGGTGCTGGCCCGACTGCTGCGCTGAGGCTCGGGGAGGGCATCAGAGAGTCCGGCCACTCCGCCAGCTCGGGGGCCGCTCCGCTCTCTTGCCGCCATTTCCCGGGCGGAAGTGACGCCGCGCGGCCGCTCTGGGACCAATAAAGCCTCGCCTCGATGGTTCCTGTCAATCGTTCCTGGCCGGCCGCGGGAGCTCCGGCGCATGCGCGGATGGGTTAACGGGGAATGGCGCCCCCTGGCGATAGCGCAGAGCCAACGCTTTGACCAAAAATGTCTTAATTTACATGAAAAGCACGGCGCGGGGCCATATGGGCCTTATAGGGACCCGGGTGCTAGCGGTCCCTATAGCCCCCGAGAGGGGGGAAGTGTCCATATGGCTGCTACAGAGACTGAGGGGTCCATATAGTCCCTACAGAACCCCAGGTGGGGCACATGGCCCCTATAAAGCCTGCAGGGGGGAAGGGGAGGGTCCACACGTATTCTATAGGGCCCTGGAGGGCTCCAGACTGTCCCTATAGCGCCCGGGGGAGGGGGGGGGGTGTCACTCGGTGCTGTCAGGTGCCCTTGTCCTTGTCGGGAGACCTGCAAGAGAGAGAGACCCCAGGGCTGAGGGCGGCCAGGGGGCCCTGTGGATCCTCTATGGCCCTGGGGGAGTTCCAGATGGATTCTATAGGGGCTAGGGAGAGCACTGGTGGGTCCTGTATGGCCCTGGGTGCCTCCTGTGGCATCTGGGAAAGGTCCCTACAGATCCTATATGGCCTTGGGGGATGCCCTATGGATTCTATAGGGCCCTGGGCAGTTGCTATGGATTCTATATGGCTGGGGGGATGGTGTCCCTATGAATTCTGTATGGCGTTGAATGGTCCCCTATGGATCCTATAGGACCCACAGGGGTCCCCATAGCTCCCCACCCCCCTGTGTTAGTGTGTTAGTACCCCTCCCCCCAGCACATGCTGTTAACCAAAACCATCTTTATTAGCCCCAAACCTTGTTAAAAATAGGCCCAGCCCTTCCCCCCTACAAAATCTGTACATCTGGCCCCTCCCCCAGCAGGTGGGGGGGCAAGGGAGGGAGGGGAACCCCACAGAGGGGCCGGGGGTCCCAGTGAGCCCCTCATTAACATTCTTCATTAACACTTCCATTAACCTCTGACTGCATTGGCCTCATTAATCTCCATCTCGGGGTCCCCCAACACCCAAAGAGCCTTAATGAGTCCCCACCAATCGATGTGCATTAATGAGCTCCCCATCTCCTAATGAGCCCCTCCATGTCCCTCCTCACAGCACAGCCCCAGGTTTGTCAGCCCCTAACAAGCCTTAATGAGCCCCCAAGATGTAACAAACCTCCCCAGATCCTCAATGAGCCCAATGAACCTTAATGAACCCCAAAATGGGACTCCCTACTACCTAATGAGCCTCAGGACCTGAAGAACCCCACCAGGACCTTCACCACCCCCTACGAACCTCTCCAGGTCCCTAATGAACCTAATGAGCCTTAACAAGTCCCCACCACCCAAAGAAGGCCAAGATCGGGGTCCCCCCACCTGCTGACCTCCCCAGCTCCTCCAGCATCCCAACAAACCCTAATGAGCCCTAACGAACCCTCAGCACCTGCTGACTCAAGATCCGCTGACTGCGCACGGGGCTCCAGACCTGCTGACCCCACACCTGGGTCCCCTCCCCAGCTCACGGCCCCCCCTTCCCTCCCCCTACCCGCTGGGTCAGGGCTGGCCCTGGTGGTCCCAGGCCACCCCCAGGGTGTCCCTGTCCCTACGGCCCCACTGACTTGCCGCTGTCCTGGCTGCGGCTGCTGGTGCCGCGGGGCCGCCCGTAGAGCACGACGGCGGCCAGGACCATGGCGGTGCCGGCCAGGAAGGGCGCGCGCGGCCGGAAGCCGAACAGGTGTGCGGAGGCAGCCGTGGAGGCCAGGATGGACAGTGCTGTGGCGAAGCCCTTGAGGATGTTGTCGGCGTAGCGAACCACCACGGCCACCAGCAGCCCCCCGGCCGCCTGGTTGACCACCACGGCCCACACGGCGCCGTTGTAGCCGTAGAAGAACCCAAGAGCGGCCACGGCTGGGCCCTCGGCAGCCAGCATGGCGCCCAGCCCCACGGCTGTGCCCACAGCGCCCAGCTGCACGTTCCGCACCCAGATGGAGCCGCCCGAGCGCTTCAGCAGCCGCTCAAAGTAGACGCCAGCAAAGCCTGAGGACAGGCAGGACGCGGCCACGGCTGCCAGCCCCACGGCGTAGCTCTGCGCCGGCCCCTCGGGGCCGGGCGACGGGGACATGACCGCGGCCGAGGGCACGGCCCGAGCCTGCTCCGCCTGCACCAGTGCCACCCCCGCAAAGAGCAGCGCCAGCGACAGCCACTGCAGCCGCGACAGCGCCGTCCCCAGCAGCAGCACTGAGAACAACGCTGTGGTTAGGATCTTCAGCTGGTACGTCACCTGTGGGGAAAGAAAGTGGGGACAGTCACCTGGGGACAGGGCCAGGGTCACCTGTGGGATAGGGACACAGTCACACAGGGACAGGATCACTTGTGGGGAGAGAGGAACACCTGGGGACAGGGATGAGAAGAGGGCCACCTGGGGGACAGGGTCACCTGCGGGGCACAGACACAGATGTGGAAACAGGGACATGGGCACAAGGTCACAGGGACAGGGATACTGTCAACAGCTGGGACATCAGGGACAGGGACCCTGGACACTGTCACAGGGACATGAGGACAGACACACCGTGACTGTCACAGAGATATGGGCACAGGGACACCACCACGATCCCCAAGGTTCCCGAGCTCATTGCACATCCCCACCTGACCCTGGGGTCCCCATGTGCCACCTATCCCCGTGTCCCACCTGGAAGGTGGCTGCAGGCAGGTTGGAGATGGCCACGTACTGCAGGTTGTTCTGCAGAGTGTAGATGAGGGAGGGGACAGCCAAGCGCAGCGTGTCCCCAAACTGTCCCACCACGGCCTCATGCAGCGTCACCGCCGTCTGCCGGACACTGCCTGGGGGGGACAGGGCTCAGAGACAGGGAACACGGCCCAGGCTGGTCGTGGCCACTCCATTGTTGTCACCCCCCAGGGTCCCCACCATGAGTGTCCCATGCCCCCTCGTGTCCACAGCACAAGACCCTCAAGTCCCCTCATGTCTCCCACATCTCTGCCACTTGTCACCTTCATCCCTCCCATGTCCTCTCTTGTCCCCTCCTCTGCCCTGTGTCCTCTTGTATCCCCATCATGAGACCCCCCCCAGTCCACTAATGCGGACTAATGTCCCCATTCCCCACCCTGTGCTCACCTCAGAACTGGAGGAGACAACGCCAGGTGTGTCCCCGTCCCCCCCGTGTCCCCAGGCTCCCCCCTGTGTGGATGAGTAGGAGCAGCAGAAACAGACCCCATTGTCCCCGATGTCTCCGATGTCCCCCGTCCCTACCCTTGTGCTGGATGAGCAGGAGCAGCAGGCAGGCGCTGCCCTTCATGGCCTCGGCCATCACCACGGCCGTGGTGGGCAGGAAGCGCTCCCCGGGCAGGGTCCGCACGTAGCGGATGCTGAGCACGAGGGACGCGTTCTGCAGCACCAGCACGCCCAGGCTGGCGTACTTCACCCGCCGCGACACTGCGGGGACACCGGGGTGTCACCGGGGGGTGGCGCGGACACCGTGCTGAGCCCTTCGCGACCGCGGCGGGACCACCCGGCACTCCGGGACGAGAAACTTCACTCGCCGAGACACCGGGGGTGACTCGGGGTCCCACGACGGGACAGCCCGTCACTCCTCCCGGGTGTGCCCCAAAGCTCCGCCCGCCCAAGGCCCCTCTGCCACCTCTAACCCGCGCCCCCGCGTACCCCAGAACCGCTCCGGCCCCCCCGGTTCCGCACCATCCCTTCCCCGATCCCCGGATTCCCCTGAGCCCCTCCAGATTCCCCACAGAACCCCCAGCCCCCATCCCCCCGCAGACCCCAGGACCCCCCTCAGGCCCTCGGCCAGATTCCTCGCTCCGCAGCCCCCACATGGTTCTTCCCGGGTCCTCCCGTTCCCCGGCGGCCCTGCATCGTCCCCGCCTCACCCGTTGCGGGCCCCGCGGAGTCGCCGGAGCCGCCGCCTTCCGCCGCCCCCGGGGCCGCCATGGTGGCACCTGCCCAACACTTCCGCTTCCGGCCACGCCGCGGCCCCGCCCACCGAAGGGGAGCGGCTCCACCTCCGTTCGGTTCAGCAAATCCCGCGCGCATTTTCGTGCGGCGCCCCGCCCCCTCGGCCAGTGTAACCAATCAGCGCTCGCCTCGCGAGCTTCCTGCCACCGCCTCGCGCTGTTCCCGCCTCTCTCCCCTGAGACACGCCTACTCCGTCCACTGACCAATCGCCGCTCGTCTCACCGGTTGCACCCCCTTAGGCCACGCCCAGTATTTTCACCGCCTCCCCCCTCAGAACCGAGCAATCCCCGCCCGCGTTCTTCAGGCGTCGTCCAATCAGCTCCCGTTACCGTCAGAGCCGCAGCCAATCAGGGGCAGCGGCGCTCGGCGGGCCAGTGCATTCCAAGATGGCGGCTGTGCCGGGTGGGTCGCGGCGGTTCGACCCCGCGGCTCTGGGCCTGGACCCGTCCTGGCGCCTCACGGCCTACGGGGAACTGCGCGGCTGAGGCTGCAAAGTCCCGCAGGAGACGCTGCTCAAGCTCCTGGCGGGACTCGAGGGGCAGCGCCTGGGAGGAGGAGGCGGAGGGGAAGCGTCGGAAGCGGAGAGCGGCGGGGGCCCGGCACTGGGTGAGAGTGGGAAGATCTTGGGGGTCCTGGGAGGTCTTCCGCGGTCAGGGGGCCATGGTGACGGCTCAGAGATGTGGCTGGGGGAGCGTTGAGGGGGCCTGAGAAGCCTATGGGGAGCCCTCAGGGGGGGCTGGGCGTCTCGAGGGGCTCGGGGGGCTCAGGGGGAAGCCAGGAGGGCTCGGGGGGGCTCAGGGACATGGCGGGGGGGCGGCTGAGCGGCCTCGAGGGAGTCTGGAGGGCGCAGGACAGGCCGGGGGCGCTCAGGCACATCACGGAGGCAATGGGGCAAAGGTGGCCCGGCGGGGGGAGCCAGGGGCAAAGGGCGTTCGGGGGGAGGGAGGAGCCGCGGGAGGGGACGGGCCCCCTCAGATCCGGTTTCCCCTCCCCGAACCGGATCTGCGTTTCCGTCCCCATCCGGTTCTGCCCCGTCGCTGTGTCCCCCACCCCCAGCGGGGTCTGTGCCCCCCGTGATGGGCTTTGTGCCCCGCTCCTATTCCCCCTGAGCGTTCGGTGCCCGCAGGCATCGGGCTGGACTCGTGCGTGATCCCGCTGCGGCACGGGGGGCTCTCGCTGGTGCAGACCACCGACTTCTTCTACCCCATCATTGATGACCCCTACATGATGGTACCCCAACCCCCCCCCCCCGCGAAGGACCCCCTGAACCCCTCTGGGACCCCATAAATATTCCTTGCACTCCAAAATCACCCCCGGGGACCCCCTAGATCCTGTCAGGGTTCTTGGGATACCCCAAATCACCTCCAGGTTCCTCCCAAATCCAACCCCTCCCAAGGACCCAGAAACCCCCAGGGAACCCCAAAATCCCTCCATGGGTCCCCCCCCAACTACCCCCAATTCTCTTCCTCCCTCTTGGGACACCCAAACCTTTCTGGACCCCTCTGAAAATCCATTTGGGTCCCTCAGTTCTACCGTGGACCACACAAGTCCCACCCTGGGCATCCCAAATACTTTCAGCCCCCCCGGTCCTATTCCAAGCTCCCCAAATTCCATCTGCAGACCCAAATATACTCCTCTACACCCCCACAAATCCCACCTTGGGACCCCAAATCCCTTTGTAGATTTGGCTCCTGTCCTATCTTAATCCTATTCCTGCATCCCCCAAGCCCTCCTTGGTCCCCCAAAACCTGCTCAAGATCCCTTAGCCGTCTCCTGGGCCCCCCAAATTCCCCCGAGGGCCCCCAAAATCCCCTAGTGATCCCCCAGTTCTATCCCCGGCCCTCTAAACTCCAACTTGGGCTTCCCTAAATCCCATCTGGTGACCTCCAGATCCTACCTGGGGGCCTCCAAATCCACTCAGAACCTGCGAAATCCCTCCTGGGCACTCCAGATCCTCCTGGGGAGCCCCCAAAATCCCTCTGGGACCCCCCAAATTCAATCCCAAATCCCCTAAACTCCACCTTGGACCCCCTCAGATCCCATTTGGGGCCCACTGAACACCATCAGGATCCCCCCATCCTGTCCTGGACCCCCCAAACCCCCTTTTTCCCATTTCAGGGTCGCATCGCCTGCGCCAACGTCCTGAGTGACCTGTACGCCATGGGGGTCACTGAGTGTGACAATGTCCTGATGCTGCTGAGCGTCAGCCAGCGCATGACCGAGGAGGTGACAGGGACGGGGGACATGGGGGGGACGGTGTGGAGACAGCAGACACGGGGGGAAACTGGGAGACAGGTGGTGATGGGGACACGACCGGCTGGCAGGAATGTGGAAGTGGCACAGGCACATCAAGCAGGACAGGTGTGTGGCAAAGGCACGATGCTGACAGGGACATCCAGGGTGACTTGAGGGGCCCAGAGACGCAGGGGGACAGGGACACGGAAGGGTCACTGCCAGAGGGTGACAGTGACATCAGGCAGCACAGGCCCACGGGGGTGATGGGGACAGTCACAGTGACACACTGGGGACAGGGGGCATGGGGGTGGCAGGGATCAGGGGGTGACAGGTGTATTAGGGTGGGTCACAGGGACATGGTGGGTTGACAGGAGATACTGGGGAGTGACAGGGACACTGAGACAGTGACAGGGGAAGCTGGGGTGGTGACAGGGACACAGAGGGTTGCAGGGACACTGGGGATGATGTGGGACACCGATGGAGTGACAGGAGCACTGGGGTGACAGGGGACACTGAGGGTGACAGGGACTGTCCTGTCCCCCCAGGAGAGGGACAAGGTGATGCCGCTGATCATCCAGGGGTTCCGGGACGCAGCCGAGGACGGGGGGACGTCGGTGACAGGGGGACAGACGGTGCTCAACCCCTGGGTCATTGTGGGGGGCGTGGCCACTGCTGTTTGTCAATCAAGTGAATTCATCATGTGAGTGAAGGGGGTGGGGCCTGGGGGGCACTGCTGTCAATCAAAGCATTATTGGAGTGATGGGTGGGGCTCGGAAGGGAGGGTGGCCATGGCCAAATGTCAATCAAGTGAGAGTCTCATGAGTGGTGGTTGGGGTTTGGGGACAGGGCTGGGGCACTGCTGTCAATCAAGTGGGTTTGTCATGTGAGTGACAGGCAGTGCTTGGGGCGGGGCCTGGGGCCATGGGGGTGGGGCCATGGGGTGGGGGGTGGGGGCATGGGGTGGGGCCTGGGGACAGGGCATGTCCCATGCTGACCCCAGCCCTGCCCAGGCCGGACAGTGCCGTGCCCGGGGATGTCCTGGTGCTGACCAAACCCTTGGGGACACACATGGCTGTCACCGCACACCAGTGGCTGGACATCGTGAGTGACACTGAGGGGACCTGGGAAGGGCCAGAAGGGACAGGGGACATCATGGGGAGCCCAGAGCCAGCCCTGTATCCCCAAGAACACCTCAGACAGGTCTGGAGATGCCCAGGTATCCTCAAGAGGAGCCAAAATGGGACTAAAAACCACTTGAGATGTCCCCAATGGGACCCCAAATCCTGATGTCCTAGAGGGATGGAGCTCCACCCTGGGAGTCCTTAAGCCTCCCCCAATGTCCCCAGAGGGACCCTTGAGCATCATAGATGTGTCCCCAAGGCCACTGCAGGGGTCCCTGACGCTGTCCCCTCCCTGTCTCCACAGCCCGAGCGCTGGAACAAGATCAAGCTGGTGGTGACGAGGGAGGAGGTGGAGTTGGCCTATCAGGAGGCCGTGTCCAGCATGGCCACGCTCAACCGCACCGGTGGGTGACACTGGAGACAAAAGCCACCCTGTGGGTCTCCCAAAACCAACCCAGATGTGCCCAGGGGATCCCAAAGCCACCATGAGTGTCCCCAGAGTCATTTGAGGATGTCCACAGACCCCAAAGCGGTCGGGGTGTCCCTAAAGCCACTCCAGATGTCCCCAGAGCCACCCCAAGGGAAGCCCAAAGCCACCAGTGGAACCCCTAAAGCTACTGGAGATGTCCTCCAAACCCCCCTAGGGTGTCCCTAGCCCACCCCACATGTCCCCAAAACCTCTCCAGATGTCTCCAGAGTCACTCCAGGGTGTCCCTAGACCATGCTGGATATCCCTAAAGCCACCAGGGGAGTCCCTAAAGCCGCCCCAAACGTCCCCAGAGCCGTCCTAGGGTGTCCCTGAAAGGGCACCCCCAAAGCCACCCTCGGGTATCCCCACGCCGTGCGGGGTCCGTGTGACGTGACGGCCGCGTCCCCCGCAGCGGCAGGGCTGATGCGGGCGTTCGGGGCGCACGCGGCCACCGACGTGACGGGCTTTGGGGTGCTGGGCCACGCCCGCGCGCTGGCGGCGCAGCAACGCCTCGACGTGGCCTTCGTCATCCACAACCTGCCCGTCATTGCCAAGATGGCCGCAGTCAGCAAGGCCTGCGGGGGCCGTGGGGGGCTGCTGCAGGGCACCGCCCCCGAGACCTCAGGTACGGCCAAGGGGAGCTCAGAAATGGGCCTGGGGAGCCTGGAAATAGGAAAAGGGGCTCCGGAAATGGGATTGGGGAGCCTGGAAATAGGAAAAGGGGCTCCGGAAATGGGATTGGGGAGCCTGGAAATAGGAAAAGGGGCTCCAGAAATGGGATTGGGGAGTCGGAAAATGGCGAGGGTCGATGTGAGGGGGCACTGGGTCATCCTGGCCAGCAGCGGGTGCTGTGCATGGTGGAGCACATGGGATGGGACTGGGGTGCTAAAAGTAGGATAAGAGAGCCCAAAGCCAAGAGAAGAGACCCCAAAAATGGGAGGGCTCTGCTGAGGGGGAGGAATGTGGGCACAGAGGTCCAGCTGTGGCAGGACGCCAAAAGCCCAAAAACGGGAAAGAAGAGGGGGAAATGTGGGGGAATGACCCAAAAACCAGAGTGATCCCCAAAACTAGAGGAAGGGATCCCCAAAAATGGTGGGTGGGATCCCCCAAACTCTACATTTTGGGTGGGAATTCCCCCTCAATCCCCATTTTCCCCCCACACCCCCCTATTTTCGGGCTGTCCCTGGTTTTGGGGCACCCCTAACCCCCTGCTCCCGCAGGAGGGCTGCTGGTGGTGCTGCCCCGGGCCCAGGCTGCACGGTTCTGCGCTGAGCTGAAGGCGCCGGGCCGCGCCGAGGGGCTGCAGGCCTGGATCGTGGGGGTGGTGGAGAAGGGGCCCCGCGGCGCCCGCGTCATTGACAAACCCCGGCTGATCGAGGTGCCCCCCCGCGGGGCCCCCCCCCGCCCTGACAGCCCCGGGAGCCCCCCCCCGGAGCCACCCCGAGTGCCCTTCTAGGGGGGTGGCCCCCAAAAAATCCCAGAATTGGGGTAAATCCTAGCCCTGACACAGCTCCAGGAGAGAGAACCCCAAAGAAAACTCCCAAGTTGTGTTAGATCCACCCCCTCTGACAGAGCCACCCTGAGCCCCCTTCTGGCAGACCCCAAAGAAACCCCCCAAAAAAACCCTGGGGCTCAGCTGTGGCCAAAATCCCCGACAATTCCATCAACTCCAGAGTCCCATCAAAGTTGCCCCAAAAATCAGGTCAAAGCCCCCCAGATCGGATCAAAACACTCCAAAATCAGGTCAACCCTCCCCTGCCCCTATTTCCCCCACTCCCCCTTCCAGGGGACCCCAAACCCCCCAAAACCGCCCCAAATTTCAGCCCAACCCCCCCCAGCACTGCAAGTGAAGCTCCCAAAATCCCCTCGCGGGGGGCTCTGCACAAGGGGGTACCCCCAAAATCCCTCTGCCCCCCCCCCCCTTTTTTGGGGACTACCCCCAAAATAATCTTTCCCCTCCCCCCAGGCTCTGCCCGATGAGCAGCGGGCAAAGCCCCCCAACCACCCCTGCACCCCAAAATCACCCCCTGCATGACGCCCCCCCCTGCAACCCCCTGTGGGGGTGGGGGAGGGGCTGAGACCCGCCCTTAGGGGGGGGGGGATTGGGGGGCTCCGGGTTTTGGGTGGGGGGTGGCAGGAACTCCCAGGAAATGGGGCAATAAAACCGGTTTCAGACAAATTTGGGTGTTTATTGAGGGGGGGGAGACGCCAAAACCCCAGATGGGTCCTAGGGGGGGTTTGGGGGTCCTCCCACATTAGAGCCGGAGTCCAAGAGATTTGGGAGGGTGGGGGACCTCCCCAGTGGGGTTTTATGTGGGTCTAAGGGTGTTTTGGGGTTCCTTCGGATATTTTGGGGTGATTCAATCCCTGATGTTGATGCAGTGAGGGGATTCCCAGAAGAATATCTGAGGGTCTTTGGGGTTTCCAAGCCCTAAAACCCCAGGCTGAGGATCCTGGGGGTGATTTTAGGGTGCTCCCTCCCCCATCTGATCCAGTTGATTGTGGATCCAGTGAGGAGATTCCCAGAAGAATATTAGGGGGTTTTCAGGGGGGGTTTGGGGTTCCCCCTGGGTTGAGACTCCTGGGGGTTTTGGGGTGCCCCTGGGGGTGTTTTTGGGGTGCTGGGGAGGGTTTTGGGCCCTCCCTCACTTGATGCAATCCATGACATGGATCTGCAGCGTGTCCATGTCCGGAGCCTTGTACTGGCACTTGGGGCAGCACAGGTCGGGCCCTTCCTCAGCGGGGGGCAGGAGCCCCCCAAAACCTGCGGGGAGATGGGGGGAGGGGCAGAGTCATGCCCTGCCCCTCCCCTAGGGGGAATTTGGGGGTCCTGAGGCCACCCCTCTGTACTCACCCCTTCCTGGGACCGGTGCTGGGGGCGGCTCCGAGTGCCGGTTCCGCATCTCCTCCAGACGGGCCCTGGAGAAAAAAATGGGAGATTTGGGGGAGTTTTGGCTGTTTTGGGGAGGTCAGAGAGGCCTCAGGGGGTTTTGGGGGGGTCTGGGAAGAGTTTAGGGGAGCGTGGGGGTTGTTGGGGGCAGTTGGGGGTTCAGGGAGGTTTTTGGGGGGTCGGGGGGCCTTGGGGGATTTTGGAGGGCGTCTGGGGGAGTTCAGGGATTTTGTGGGAGTCCGGGAGGAGTTATGGGGGGCCTGGGGGATATCAGGGACAAGGGAGAGGGGAAAGGGACGAGCCTGGGGCGGTTTTGGGGTGTTTTGAGGTAGGTTTAGCGTGTGGGGCTTTTGTTGTGGTCTCTGAGGGTGTTTTGGGAGAGATTTTGGGAGGTTTTGGTTGTTTTGCAGGCATTCAAGTTGCCTGGTGCTAAGTTGGGGTCTTTTGGTGTGTTTTAGCCAGTGTTTTTGGGATGTTTCAGGGCGTTTGAGGGTTTTTTTGAGGTGTTTTGGGTGGTTTGGGAGTCTTCCGGGGTGTTTTTGGGGGTTCAGTGCCGGTACCGGGCCCCATCCCCGCCAAGCCGCAGCCGCAGCTGGTTCAGCTCCTCCTGCAGCGCCTCCCTCTGCCCGTGCAGCTGCTCCCGCGCCGCGCGCTCCGCCTCAAAATCCGCCCTGTAGATGTCGGCCTGAAGACATTGGGGGGTCAGGACAGCCCCCAGATCCAACCAGGGAGCCCCCAAAATCCCCACAGACCTCCCCTGGCCCTGACCGTGGAAATCTCAGCCTGGATTTTAGGGGGGTTGAGGGTGGGGTCAGGACCCCTCCAGGATCCCCTGAATTCCCCAAATCCCACTGGACCCCCCAAACCTCCCCTTGCTCTGTCTCAAAATCCACCCTTGGGGTGGGAGGGGTCTGGGGGGCTCAGGTGGGGTCAGAACCTGCCCAGGAGGTCCCTGAACTCCCTTGGAACCCCTCAAACCTCTCTGGGAGTCCCCAAATCCCCCTTGATCCTCCCAGATCCCCCCAGACCCACCTTGGGGACATTGACCTGGTTTAGGGGAGTCAGGGGACTTGGGACACTCCCAGACCCCCCTAATATCCCCCAGTGCCCCCCAGCCCCACCTGGGCCTGCAGCACCGGGATGGTCTCCAAGGCCGCCCGCTGGCGCTCGGCCTCGGCCTTGAGGTGATCGATCAGGTCCTGCTTGAGGGCCAGCGCGGCCTCGGCCGCCCGGAGCTGCTCCTGCGTCACCTGGGGGGAAAAATGTCACCTGTGTCACCTGAGATATCACCTGTGACACCCCCCAGTCCCCCCCACTGCACTCCCATCATGGCCTCAGCCACCCTGAGCTGCTCCTGTGTCAGCTGGGGGTGACAATGACACCTGGGAGGGGTCACCTGGAGGACAGCTCTGTCACCCCCAGGCCCCCCAGTGCAGCCTCAGCTGCCCAGAGCTGCTCCTAGGCCTTGAAGGGTGTCACCTGTGCCACCTGGGCGTCACCTGTGTCACCCCTGGCTCCCCCATTGCACACCCAGCGCAGCCTTGGCCACTGCTCCTGTGTCACCTGGGGAGCGGCACTGTCACTTGAGGAGTCACCTGAGGGCACCTGAATCACCAAAGGGGCCACAGGGAAATTCCAGGTGTCCCCAAGGGGCTGGAATGGGGCCAGGATGCCACTGCCGGGTCCCCAGGGGAATGAAATAAGGGACAAGGGGCCACCCTGGGCTCCCCAAGGGTTGGGACATGACCCTCCATGTCCCTGGTGTCCGCCGGTGTCCTCTGTCCCTCACCTGGCTCCGTTTGTCCCCCTCCAGGCTGGCCTTGATGTGGGCGTCGTACTCCTGGAACAGGTGATGGTACGCGGCCTGCAGCTGCACCAGCTTCCGCCTGGGATGGGGGACATGGGGACAGCGAGGGAACAACGGGAACATTGAGAACATCACTGGGGACATTAGGGACAGTGAGAGGACACTGAGGACATCATCAGGGACAAGTGGCATGCAGCTGCACCAGCTTCAGCCCTGGGGACACTGGGAGTGCCACTGCCTCCCCTGTGTCCCCTTATTGGGACAGGTAGCCTTGAGCTCCACCAACTTCCACCTGGGACACTGGGGATAGTGAGGGGACATGGAACATCAGTGGGTGTCCCCAAGTGCCACACCTGCCCATGTCCCCACCGTCACTCACTCCTCCCCGGTGTCCCCGTTGTCACTCACTTCTCCTCGGTGGCCCCACGCCGCTCCACCCTCAGGGCAGTTTCCAGGTTGGTCACCTGGAGCCGAAGCTGGTCTAGCTGCACCTGGTGGCCCTGGGTCACCTCTTCCAGCTGCTGGCACCGCTCGGCATCACTGCGGGCCCTGGGATACCAGTAACACCCCATTGTCACCCTGTGTCACCCCCTGTCACCTCCTACAGCTGCTGGCAGCACTTGTCATCCCCATGAGCCTTGTGACACCCCAGGAAGACCCCACTGCCACCCTGTGTCACCCCACTGTTACCCTATGCCAAACAGTGTCACCTCCCCAAACTGGTGGCACTACCCAGCACCCATTGAGTCCTGTGACACCCCAGTGTCACACAATGTCACCTCCATAGGTGTCACTTCCCCACTTGCACTGCAGGTGCTCCCACTCCACCCAGCTCTGCTGTGGTGTCCCCTCCCCCTGGGGACAATCCCTGACCCCCAGCATTCCCTGTGTCACCCCCAGCTGTCCCTGGGTGTCCCCATGTCCCCCCAAGTGTCCCCACCTGCGCTCCAGGTGCTCCCGCTCTGCCCGGCTCCGCTCCAGGCGATTTTGGCTCTCCCGGAGCTCCCCCAGCAGCGACGTCACCTGGGCCTGCACCTGAGCCTTGTCCTGCTGGGGACAGGGACAGGGACTCTGTCACCCTTTGAGTATCCCCAGCTATCCCCAGGTGTGTCCACAGTGTCCCCAGGGCTGTCCCCATGTCCCCAAGGTGTCCCCGGTACCTCAAGCTGGCGGCGCAGGCCCTGCAGCTGCAGCTCAGCTGCGCGGGAAACGTCCTGAGCCCGGAGCTCGGCCACGGCCACACGTGCCCGCAGTGTCACCAGCCTGTCACCAAGGGTCATTGGTGTCACCAAACCCTGGCCACCCATGCCTGCAGTGTCACCAGCCTGGGGACAGTGTCCCCAGAGTGTCCCCAACACTGCCAGCTTCACTCAGCCATGGCTACCACCAGCCTGGGAGGTCCCCAAAGTTTCCCCAAGAGTCCTCTGGTGTCCTCAGTGTGTCCCACCAAGTGTCCCCCAAATGCCCCAAGCATCCCCAAAGTGTTCCTGAAGTGACTCCAAAGTGACACCAAAGCATCCACAAAGTGCACCAAGGTGTCCTGAAGTATGCCCATGGACCCCCACAGTGTTCCAAAAGTGCCCCTGACTGTCCCCAAGTGTCCTCAAAGTGCCCCCAAGTACACCCAGACTGTCCCCAAGTGCCCCCAATGTCCTTGACTCACTCAGCCTCAGCCTCTGCCAGGCGCTGCTTCAGCTGCTCCTCAGAACTGGGGGGACACAAGGGGGAGTCGGGGGGGTCAGAGTAGGTTTGGGGACAGAGAGGGATCCCCAAGGAGCTGGGGAGGGGGACAGGGGCTCACCTGGGCTCCAGGGGGGTGCTGGAGGGGGCCTGGGGGGGCTCCGGGACAGCAGGGACGTCCTCAAGGGGGAGAGACACTGAGCGGGGGGGGGCCTCGGGGGGCTGCAGGGACATTGGGGGACATAAGGGACACATTGGAGGGTGCCCAAGGGGACTGGGGAGACAGGGAGGGGACAGAGGGGGGAGGGGGAAGGACACTGGGGGACACAAGAAGAGGAACATGGTGGGTGCAGTGGGAGTGGGACACAGGGGGGATGAGGGAACACGGGGGGGACCACATATACCTTGGTGCTGGTGTCAGGGGTGTCCCTGGAGATGTCCTGAGTGTCCCTGAGGGTGTCCCCAATGTCCCCAGGCGTGTCCTTGGCATCCCAGATGTCCCCAGGGGTGTCCTTGGTGTCCCCAGGGGTGTCCTTGGTGTCCCCAGGGGTGTCCTTGGTGTCCCCGGGGGTGTCCCTGGTGTCCCCGGGGGTGTCCCTGGTGTCCCCAGGGGTGTCCCTGGTGTCCCCGGGGGTGTCCCCGGTGCTGTCCCTGCGCTGTCCCCGCAAGTGCAGCACCAGGTCCCGGGCCTGTCCCCATCGTCCCCGCAGCAGCTCCCGCTCCCCCCGGCGCTGCAGCTGCAGCTTCCGCAGCTCCTCCAGGCGCTGCCGGAGCGACTCGGTGCAGTGACACAGAGCACCTGGGGACAGTGAGGACATTGGCAGGGACAGGGGGCATTCAGGGACACTGGAGGAGTTGGAGACATTGGGCAGGCTGGGGACATGGGGCTGTTGGGACATTGGCGACATCAGGGGGTTTGGGGGGACTGGGGACATTGGGGGCCACTGTGACATTGAGAACATTTGGACACTGCGGGGACATTGGGCGACATTAGGGATACTGGGGATATTGAGGATATTGGCGAAATGAGGGACATGAAGGGGACATTGGGGACCCTGGGGATTTTGGGGACACAGCACACATCAGGGACCCTGAGACATTGGCGGGATGGGGACGCTGGGGACAGCGGGGATATGGGTATGTTGGGGGGAACATCGGGAACGCTGAGGACACGCGAGGACAATGAGGACGTTGGGGGCACTGGAGGCACCGAGGGCATCGGGGGACTGGGGACATTGGGACATCAGTGGGGTCACTGAGGACATTTGGCACGTTGAGGTGATTTGGGACATTGGGACATCAAAGGAGACACGGGGACATCACTGGGGACACTCCCAGTCCCTCCCAGCTCCCCCAGTTCTCACCCCTTAGCTCGCGGTTCTCCGCCCGCAGCCGCTGCAGCGCCTCCGCCAGCGCCGGATCCGCTTCGGGCCCCGGCTGCACCATCTCCGCGGGCCTCCGCCAGCGCCCGCCGCTCATCGGCGGCTCCCGGGGGGCCCGGGCGAGTCGGAGACGGTTTGAGGCCGAATTCGGGGATTTCTGAGCCGAATTCGGGGATTTTAGGGATCCCGGCGGCGCCGCCACTTCCCGCTTCCGCCGGAAATGCGTGACGTCACCACGCCAAACTGCACTTCCGCTTCGGAAGTGTCATGGCAGCGCCATAGCAACGCCGCGGGCAGAGAGCGCTGATTGGTTACGCCTCCTGGTGTGGCCTCGCCCGTACTCGGCGCTGATTGGTCAGTGCGGGAAGAGGCTCGGCGGTAATTGGTGGATGAGGAGCGAGGGCGCGGTGGAGCGCGCGGCCTCTGAGGGGATGGGGACCCGCGCGAGCGTGGGGGAGGCGGCGCGAGAGCGGAAAGGTGCGGGGAGAAGCGGGAAGCACGGGAAATGGGGAAACTGCGGGAATTCGGGGGAATGTGGGAGGACCTGAGAGGATTTGGGCTCTAGGATGGTCTGGGGGATCCATGGGGGCCGGGCGGGGAGCGTGGAGTGAGGTTGAGGGGAGATGTGGGGGGTTTTAGGGAGGTTTTGGCCTCTGCGGGGGATTTGGGAGGATGGGGGAGGGTTGGGGGCGCTGAGGGCGGAAATTTGGTGTCTGAGGTTGTCGAGGGGTCCGCGAGGGTCTGGGGAGGGTTGAGGGGGAACTGATGGGAAGTGAAGGCAGAAATTAGGAAAACTGGGGGATTTGGTGAGATTTCAGGGGAATTGGAGGTCCGTGAGGGCCTGGAGGATTTTATGGGAGCGGGAGGGAATTGCGGGGGATGGGGAGGGAAGTTATGAGGGGTTTGCGGGGACTGAAGGCGGAAATGGAGGGGATTTAGGGGATCTGGGGGGGAATTGGGGGATCTGTGTGGTCCTGGGGGGAATTTGAAGGTCGGGGGGGAAACGGAGATGGGAGGGGTTGGGCGGATTTCGGGGTCCTGGGGGGAAAATTGGGGGCGCTGGGGCCGTTTTGGGGGTTAAAATGGGGCGTGGGCGTGTCCTGCCCCACCCCGGCCCCGCCCCCATCTCCCAAATCCTGCTCCCCGGGCGCCAGATCCCACCCCCAAATCCCTGATCCCGCCCCCCCAGTCCCAGCCGTGTCCCCTAACTCCCAAACCCCACCCCAGGCGCCGAACCCTGCCCTAAAACAGCTCAGTCCTGCCACCCAGGTGCCCAAACCCGCCCCCCAATTTTTTTTCCTGCCCCCCAAAATGCCAAACCCCACCCCAAAATCTCCGAATCCCATCCCTCCCCTTAAGTGCCCACCCCTCCCTCCAGGTGCCCGTTCCTGCCCCACAACCCCTCAAATCCTGCCCTGGGGTGCCTAAACCTGCTCCTCTGCTCCCCAAATCCTGCCCGGGGTGCCCGAACCTGCCCCCCAAGTGCCCGATCCGGCCCCCCAAGTGCCCGATCCGGTCCCCAGGAGCGATGCCGGGCCCAGGTGAGGAGGCGCCCGGCGCCGGGGGGGAGCTGAGCCGCTCGCAGGTGTGCGGGATGCTCCGGCAGGAGCTGAGCCGGGACGGAGCCTTCCTGCAAGGCCATCCCCATGTCCTCGTCATCCTCGGCGCCTCCGTGAGTGGGGACGGGTATCTGGCGGGGCTGGTGAAGGAATGAAGGGGTTTATGGGGAACTGGCGATGTTGGATGGGGAATGAAGAGGTTAAGGGCAGAAATTTAGGGCTTGGGTGGTGGAACAAAGGGGCTTGGGGGGGAATCGGGGGCTGGAAATGGGACGAAGAGTTTTAGGGGGAATTGGGGGGGCTAGAGGGGGAAGAAAGGAGGTATGGGGGAGAAATTTGGGGCATGGGGGGAATAAAAGAGTTCAGGGGATACTGGGGGGCTGGAAGAGGGAACTGGGGGGCTGGAGGCGGGAAAGAAGGGGTCTTGGGGGAGAAATTTGGGGCTTGTGGGGCTGAATAAAGTGGTTTAGGGGAATATTGGGGAGCTGGAGGGGGGAATTGGCGGGCTGGAAGGGGGGATGAAAGGGTTTGGGGGGAAATTGGGGGACTGGGGAAGGGATGAAGGAGTTTGGGGGGAAATTGGGGGCTGCAGGAGGGAATGAAGGAGTTGTGGGAGAATTGGGGGGGTTGGAAGGAGCAAAAAATGGAGAAGCAAACCTGGTGGGGGGGCAATGGGGTGATATTAAGGCCTGTAAAGAAAATTTGCGAGCAATAATGGGGGCCATTGTGAATTACAGATTATTGGGGAGGGGAATAAAGGAGACTGGGGGGACATTGGAGGAGCCTGGGGTTACTGGGGGGTTGAGGGGGAATTAAAGTGGGTTAGGGGAGAATTATGGGGGATTTGGGGCGGCTGGGGGCAAACTAAAGGCAGTTAGGGAGGAATTGCTGGATGGGGAGGAATTGGGGGCATTTTGAAGGTGATCAGGGGTTATGTGGGGTCACTGGGGGGTCGGGGGAGCTCTTTGGCGTCGGGGGGTTATTTAGGGTCGCTGGGTGATGGGGGAGGGGCAGCCACCCCAATGCCTCGGCGGGGGATGGGGAAGGGGAAGAAGTTGGGGTGCCCCACCCGCCCCTCCCCCCAGGTCACCCCTCCGGGGCCAGGGCGGGGCCATCCCAACTTCCTCCTCCGCCCCTCCCCCACCCCGTTACCCAATGCCCCGTAATTAACGGGGAGGGGCCGTGGCGCTGACTCAGCACATTCCGGGGGTTGGGGGAGGGGCGGGGCCAGAGCTGCGTGCGGCCCCGGCCCCTCCCCCACCCCTGACGGCCCCTCCCCCACAGGGCGACCTGGCCAGGAAGAAGATCTACCCCACGATCTGGTATGGGGACGCCTGGGGACAGCGTGGACATTGAGGGGACAGCAGAGACACCTGGGGACAGTGGGAACATCGAGGAGACAATGGGACAACGGAGACACTGGGGGACACCCAGGAACACCTGGGGACAGTGGGGACACGGAGGGGACAATAGGAATGATGGTGTCATCAAGGCCACCTGTGTTCCACTTGTCAACAGGGTCCCCCACGTCCCCATTGCTACCCAGGCAACTGGGGTCACCAGTGGCCCCAGGGCCGCCAAGGTCCATTCCCTGTCCCCTGGGTCATTGAGGCCATTGATGTCCTCACCTGTCCCTAGGGTCACCAAGGCCACCAATGTGCCCCTGACTCTTGAGGCCGTAAGGGTCACCAGGGCTCTCAATGTCCCTCCTGTCCGCAGAGTCACCAGGGACACTCATGTCATCAAGGCCACCAATGTCCCCACCTGTCCCCAGGGTCCCTGATATCACCTGGGTCACTGGGGCTGTCGGAGCCATTGAAGTCCTGGCTGTCCCCACCTGTCTCCAGGGTCATCAGGGTCACTGATATCACCAGGGCCTTCCGGTCCAGCAGGGTCACCAATGTCAGTCACTGCTGTCCCCAGCGCTGCTAGTCTGCAGTGCTGCCATTGTCTGCTGTGCTCAGTGTCGCCACAGCTGTGTGTCCCCACTACCCCCAGGGCCACTTGTGTCAGCTGGCACCAGTGTCCCCAGTATGACCCCAGTGTCCCCAGGGCCACCAATGTCCCCAGTATGATGCTGGTGTCCCCAGTTCCTCCCTTTGCTGCTTCTGTCCACTCTGTGTCACCTGTCCCTGTGTTACCTCTCCCAGGCTGACACGGGGACAGGAACCACCATGACTGGTGTCACCACCCTGAGCGTGTTGGTGACATCGGTGTCATCTCAGGCCCAGAGGGGGGGTGATGACAGTGCTGGGGGTGTCCCTGGGGGATTTGTTGACAGCGGTGTCCCCGCAGGTGGCTGTTCTGGGACAGGGTCCTCCCTGCTCCTAGCAGCTACTGTCCCTGGGCATGGTGACAGTGCTGGAGGTGTCCCCAGGGGGTTGATGGCACAGGTGACAGTGCTGTCCCCCAGGTGGCTCTTCTGGGACAGGCACCCCCTGATGCTGGTGTCCCTGGGGGGCTTTGGGGGACACAGGGAACACAGGTGACAGCGCTGTCCCTCGTCCCCAGGTGGCTGTTCCGGGATGGGCTCCTCCCCGATGCCACGCGCGTTGTTGGTTTCGCCCGCTCACCCCTCAGCGTGGAGCTCATCCGGGAGCAGACCCTTCCTTACCTCAAGGTGACAGCGCTGTCTGCACCTGTCTCTTCTGTCCCCTCCTAACCCCTCCTGGCCTCACCTGTCCTCTCCTGACCCTCTCCGTTCCTTCTATCCTCACCTGTCTCACCTGTCCCCTCCTGACCTCACCTGAACGTTCCTGGCCCCATAGGTGACCTGCCTGGCCTTTGGTTCCTGTGTCCCCTCATGTGTCCCTACCTGTCATAGGTGACTCTTGAGGACACTCCCTGTGTTTCCTGTCTCACCTGTCCCTTGTCCCGGTCTGTCCCCACAGATGACCCACAAGGACGGACCCCACCTGGCCACGTTCCTGTCTCACCTGTCCCCTGTCCCACCTGTCCCTGTTTGTGTCCCCTGAGTCACTCCCTCTATTCCCTGTCTCACCTGTCCCCTGTCCCTGTGTGTCCCCACAGGTGACCCCTGCGGACAGTCCCTGCCTGGCCATGTTCCTGTCCCTGTCTCACCTGCTGTCCCTGTGTGTCCCCCACAGGTGACCCCTGAGGATGGGCCCCGCCTGGCCACGTTCCTGTCCCTGCAGAGCTTCGTGCGGGGTCAGTATGGGGATGAGGCCTCGTTCCGGGCACTGGATGCTCACCTGCGGGGGCTGCCTGGGGGTGACCGCGCCCACCGGCTCTTCTACCTGGCCCTGCCGCCCAGCGTGTACACACCTGTGACACAGCACTTGAGGGCTCTGTGCATGGGACAGGGGTGAGTGGGATATGGGGACAGCATGGGGACACACCTGTGACACAACACCTGAGGGTTCTGTGCATGGGACAGGGTTGAGTGGGGACTTGGGGACACCCAGTGATGGAACACACAGGGTGAGTGACTGCAGGGGACACAGGCTGGGTTCTCACCATGTCCCACCTCCCATGTCTGTGTCCTCACTGTCCACCCATATCCATGTCCCCATGTCCTCCTGTATCTCTGCACATTCCTCATGTCCCCCATATCCCTTGTCCCCATGTCTCTCGTGCATTCTTGTGTGTCCCCGTGTGTCCTCATGTTCCTTGTGTATCCCTGTGTGTCCTTGTGCCCTCATGTGCCTCCACACCTGCTGTATCCCTGTGTGCCACGGTGCGTGCCCGTGTGTCCTCATGTTCCCCCATCTCCCCATGTGTCCTGCTGTGACCATGTGTCCCCATGTCCCCACATCTCTTAGTGTCCCATGTGTCCCCACATCCCCCCATGTTCCTTGTGTCCCCGTATGTTCTGCGTCCCCTGTGTCTCTGCATGTTTCCCCACTTCCGTGTCCTTTGTGTCCCCATATTCCCCCATGTCCCCCTGTGTCCCCCCATCCCTGCCCTCACATCCCCACATCCCTGTTCCCAGGTGGAACCGTGTGATCGTGGAGAAGCCGTTCGGGCGGGACCTGGGCTCATCGGAGGAGCTGTCAGCGCACCTGAGCGCGCTGTTCCGCGAAGAGCAAATCTACCGCATGGACCACTACCTGGGCAAGGAGATGGTGCAAAGCCTCATGGTGCTGCGGTGCGCCAGGGACACGGGATGGGACGGGGACACAGGAGGGGAAATGGGGACAAGCACACGACTCCTCACTCACCCCTCACCCACCCCAGGTTTGGCAACCGCATCTTCGGGCCCATCTGGAACCGCGACAACGTTGCCTGCGTGGTACTTACTTTCAAGGAGCCCTTTGGCACTGAGGGCCGTGGCGGCTACTTTGACGACTTTGGCATCATCCGGTGAGGATGAATGTCTCCTGGTGTCCCCGTGTCCCCTCCGCGTCCCCCTGTGTCCCCCGACCCCGTGGCAGCACCGGCTCCCCACAGGGACGTGATGCAGAACCACCTTCTGCAGCTGCTCTGCCTCGTGGCCATGGAGAAGCCAGCGTCCACCAACCCCGACGACGTCCGCGATGAGAAGGTGGGGATAGCAGGGACATTGGGGTGTCACCAAGGTGTCACCACCCCCTGACATCTCACCGATCACTGAGATTTATGTCCCTGATGGTCACATCACGGTCATGGCCACAGGGACCATCTCCAGGTGGCCCCAGGGTTGTGTCCCCCTATGGCAACATCCCCCCACCCCAGTCATGTTCCACCACCATGTTCTTGATGGTGGCCCCCAAAGCCACATCCTCCGTGGCCACATCCCCAACTATCTTCCATCACCCCGTTATTGACAGTGCCCCCCAAACCATATTCCCCATGGCCACATTCTCACTGACCATGTTCCCAACTATATCCTATCATCCTGTTATCAATGGTGGACCCCAATGCCACGACTCCTGCGGCCATGTCCCAAACCACATCCTATCACCACCCCCTTGTTGATGACCCCCAAAACCATATCCTCCAATGGCCACACTCCCATCCCATTGCCTGCACTTACTTTCCCATAATCACGTCCCCAACCAGTCCCACCCCGTGGTCTCACTGGAGCCCCTATAACCAGGTGTCCCTCACCTGTCTCCCAGGTGAAGGTGCTCAAATGTATCAGCCCAGTGGAGCTGCAGGACGTGGTGCTGGGCCAGTACGTGGGCAACCCCGAGGGCCCCCCCGAGGCACAGAAGGGGTACCTGGACGACCCCACGGTGCCCCCCGGCTCCACCACACCCACCTTTGCCACTGCTGTGCTGCGTGTGGCCAATGAGCGCTGGGACGGTGAGAGAGGGTGTCGGTGGTAATGGTGATGGATGTGATGGTGATGGTTGCCGTGGTGATGACATTTGTGGTCGTGATGATGATGGCAGCAATGATCATGATGATTACAGTTGCCATGGTGATGACATTATGGCTGTGATGATGATGGTGGCGGTCATGGAGATGGTGCTGGTGATGGTGATAGTGATGCTGACCATGGAGATGGTACTAATGATGGTGATGGCCAATAGTGACATTGATGACCAGAGGATGACAGAGGTGTTGACCACCTGATGATGGTGATGGCTGAAATGATGATGGAGATGATGAGCCATGGTGATGTCCGTGATGATGGTGGTGGTGGTGGTGACAATGCCAATGGTGTCCCAGGTATGCTGTTAGTGCTCCACTGTGGGAACACGCTGGGATGGGGATGGGTGGTGGTGATGATGGGTGGTGAGAATTGTGATGACATTGATGGATGATGATGATGGTGACAATGGTGATAACGTTGATGGATGTTGATGACTTTGACAATGACGTTGATGATGACAGCGATGACGATGTTGGTGAACGGATGTTGATGATGATGATCCAGTGGTGTTGGTCATTGATTATGATGATTGTGGTAATGTCGATGGATGTCGACAATGTGGATGATGACAATGTTGGCAGTGTCGTTGATGGTGGTGATGGACGCTGATGATGATGACCATGTTGATGGACATTGATGGATGTCGATGACTGATGATGTTGACAATGTTGGTGATGCTGCCGCTGATGACAGTGTAGGTGATGACATTATATGACTGATGATGATGTCAATGATGTCAATGTTAAAGATGCCAGTGTTGATAACATCAGTGTTGTTGATGACAATGACAGCGATGACCACGATGACGACCCCACAGGTGTCCCCTCCATGCTGCGCTGCGGGAAGGTGCTGGGATGGTGATGATGGCAATGATGACAATGTTGATGGATGTTGATGGTGATGATGATGTTGATGGAAGTTGATGATGATGACAATGACAATGCCACTGTCCCCAGGTGTCCCCTCTGTCCTATGCTGTGGGAAGGTGCTGAACGAGTGCAAGGCCAAGGTGTGGCTGCAGTGATGGGGGATGATGTTGATGATGACAAAGGTGATGTTGATGTTAATGATGATGATGACAGTGACAACGGTGATGACAATGACATTGGTGATATTGATAGATGTTGATGACAACGTTGATGGTGATGTTAATGCATGGTGATGCTGATGATTATAGCAATGGTGACAATGACAATGATGACAACAATGCCACTGTCCCCAGGTGTCCCGTTCATGCTGCACTGCAGGAAGGCGCTGGGATGTTGATGGCGATGATGCCAATGATGACAATGATGCTATTGATGATGACAATTACAGCTATGCCATCTCCCCTCTGTCCCCAGGTGTCCCGTTTGTGCTGCGCTGTGGGAAGGCGCTGAACGAGCGCAAGGCTGAGGTGCGGCTGCAGTTCCGGGAGGTGCCTGGGGACATCTTCGCGCGGCAGTGCAAGCGCAACGAGCTGGTGGTGCGGGTGCAGCCGCGTGAGGCTGTCTATGCCAAACTCAACACCAAGAAACCGGGCATGTTCCTACGACCGGAGGAGTCTGAGCTCGACCTCACCTACGGCAGCCGCTACAAGGTACCCAAAATGGGCAGAAGGCACAGGAATGGGGGTGGGGACATGGAAATGGGGGTGGGGACATGGAGATGGAATTTGGGGACACAAAAATGGAGATCTGAGATGCAAAAATGGGGTTTGGGGACCCAGATATGGAGTTTTGGGACATGAAAATGGAGCATTGAGACTCAAAATTTGGTTCGTGGACCCAGAAATGGAGCTGGAACCCCAAAATCACAACACTGAGACTCAAAACTGTAGTGTTGAAACCAAAATTGGAATGTTGAGACCCCAAAACTGGAGATGGAGACCTCACATCTCAAGGGGTTCCCCACAGCTGGGGCGGTTCCCAAAACCCACCTAGATCATCAAAACCCACCTGGGTCCTCTGAAATCCTGGGTGTTCCCCACACACCTGGGGCCACCTCAAACCCAGAGGAGCCCCCTGAATTGCCAAATCCCAGGGTCCCCCCTCACCTGGCAGGGTCCCCCCACCTGGGGGTGCCCCCAGACCCTCACAGACCACCCCGGTGCCCCCAGGATGTGAAGCTGCCGGATGCCTACGAGCGGCTGCTGCTGGACGTCATCTGCGGGAACCAAATGCACTTTGTGCGCAGGTGAGAGGGGACAGGTGACACCTGGGGACGGGAGGGACATGGTGGGGGGTGGGGACAGGTGGGACATGGGGCAAGAAGTGCACAGGTGGGGCATAGGGAGACAGGTGAGACTGGGGGTGGGTCTCACCTCCCCAGTCAGGGGAACTGGGGGGTAGGGGGGGCAGTACAGATGTGACCAGTTTAGAGGAGCTGAAAAGTCTCGGGGGGACAGGTGGGACATGATGGGGGACAGGTGAGTCCAGTTTGGGGACAGCAAGGGGTCAAGTGGAACTAGTCTGGGGGGGGAGATGGGACTTGGGAGGGGCAGGTGAGGCCATGTTAGGGGCAGCAGGCAGGATTTTTAGGGGGGAAGATGGGACCGGTTTGGAGGGGCAGATTGGACTGGTTTGAGGGGGCAGGTGGGGCACGGGAACGGGTGGGACATGGTGGGAGGACAGATGAGGCCAGTTTGGGGAGGGAAGATGGGACCAGTTTGAGGGGAACGGGTGAGTATGGGGGTGGGCAAGGGTTACCAGTATAAGGTGGATGATAGGACCAGTTTGCAGGGGCTGGTGGGATGAGTTTGGAGGAGAAGACAGGACTGGTTTGGGGGTCCAGGTGAGCCTGGGGAGGGCTCAGGTGAGCCCAGGTGAGCCCAGGTGAGGTTTGGGGGAGTTTTGAGGTCCAGCTCAGTTTTGGGGTGTCCCCCCCTCAAGTGATGAGCTGCGTGAGGCCTGGCGCATCTTCACCCCCCTCCTGCACCAGATTGAGCAGCGCCGCGAGCCCCCCATCCCCTACCCCTATGGCAGGTGAGAAAGGGACACCTGGGGGGGGCTGGGGGGAGCTGGGGACACCTGGGGGGGCAACGGTGGGGGGTTATCTGGTGGAGGAATTTGGGAGTCTGGGGGAACCTGGGCACACCTGGGGGGGAGGGGCTGGGCCTAGGGGGTCCTGCTGGGGATTTGGGGAGTCCCACTGGAGATTTGGGTTGTCCTGGGGGCTTATGGGGGGCCTGGGGGGTCTCACTGGGGACTGGGGGGGTCCCAGAGATCCTGTTGGGGATTTGGGTTATCCCAGGGGTTTGGGGGGATCCTGGGGATCTCACAGGATTTGGGGGTCCCAGGGACCCCCCTGACCCTGTGTCCCCCCCTTTCCCAGCCGGGGCCCCCCTGAGGCGGACGAACTCCTGCGGCGGGCGGGGTTCCTGTACGAGGGCACCTATCGGTGGGTGCCCCCACCCGGGCCTGAACCCCATCCCTGACCCACGGCCGGACCCCCCGGACCCAAGGGGGGACCATCGAAGAGTTGCTCCCCCAAAAACACTCCAGGGCTCTGGGCTGGGGGTTGGTGCCCCATGGGACCCTCTGCCCCACAGCCTCCCCAACACACTCCAGCCCCCCAAAAACACTCTTGGGCCGGAGATGACCCCCCATGACCCTTCCCACCCCATAGAACCCCCAACCTTGCCCCACAGACCCTCCCCGAGTCCCCCAACCCCCCAGCTGGGACCAAAGCTCCCCCTCTCCCACCATCAAGCCCCCAAAGCTTAAGGACCCCCTCATTATCCCTACCCACCCCAACCTTCCCCGCCCCCCCACCCCCGGGAGCAATTAATGATTAACGCAAATCAATTAATCAATTAACTTGCCATTAACCAGGACCAATTAAACCAAATTTTGGCTGATTAATTGCCACCACCACGTTCTAATTGCCCCCAGGCACTTACGGGCAGAGTTCCCCTGTGACACTTATGGGGCAGAACTCCAACACCTGAGGGGGTCGGGACCCCTATGGCACTTACTCCCCCCATTGTGGGGGGAGGAGGGAGCCCCTGGACCCCCAAAGGGGTTGAGGCGGAGGCACACGGGTGGGATTTATGCTAATAAGGGATCGTTGCCATTGGCGGGGGAGGGCTGAAGGGGCGGGGCCAGCGGCCCAGCAGCCAATTGGAGGCGGCGGGAGGGGACGGGGCCGCCCCAGGGGCGCGGCTGCGGCTGAAGGGGGCGGGGCCAAGGAGGGGCGGCGCTGGCGCCTCACACCCGAGCCGGGCCCGCGCCGGGGGGTTCCGCGCTGTGCACAGACAGGGACAGGCGTGGGGACAGAAGCGTGATGGCACCGTCTGCACGCTGTTCCTACAACCTCTCCCCAAGCAGCTGAGGGGGCAGGAGCTCTAAACCAGCCACTCGTGGAACCAAGGGGCCACTGCGGAAGCTCCTGGGAGCCAGGGGCTGGTGTGATACAGAGGGGCTGCAGGGAACCCAGGAGACCCGGGTGAGGTTATGGAAGCTCTTTTAACCAGGTGTCAATCGTGAGAGAGCACCGCATCCGTAGCGGGGCCTGAAGGGAGTGGCCCGGCCCGGCCTTGGCCTTGCTGGGCCTGCGGGTGCTCGGGGGAGCTGATTCCCGTTTTCCCTGACAATGGACATGGACCTGGGCTGAGCTGGGCTCGGCGGGAAAAGTCTGAGGGAGACCGGTAGAAGCATTTTCACAGATCCAGTGGGAAACTCTGTACAGCACCATGTGCTGTATGATGTTTTACAGACAGTGTCTAGTAGACCGGGATTCCTTCAAAACACTTGAATTAAGAGTTGGTTTAAACTTTTTTGTGGGCTCATGAAAAGCTTTTGTGGCTGTGCAGCTCCCAGGCTGCCTGGCCAGGCAGTGTCTCTGGGGCACAAACACCTGCGGAAGGAGCTGGGCCCTCGGGGCTGCTGGTGCTGCTCACGGAGCCTCCTTGCCAGGGGGAGGCACCTCAGCTCCTCACTGTGTCTCTTTGGGGCTTGTTCTGGAAAAACAACCTTCTGGGATCTCAGAGTTCGCTGTAACTATTGGAAGGGATTAAGTATTGCAGCATTGTAAGGCCACTTGCCTCTGATGCCTGAAAAAGGCTGAAAATAAATCCCCACAGACAGATGTCTATAGAGCAGGTACCTGTTTATTGCAGTGCTGATGGGAAGTGGGATATCTCCACCTAACTCACCCACATTTGTCATGTGCTGTAGTTCATTTATACAGTAATTATTGCTTAATATTGCAATGTCATTATAACATTGTCATGTACACGTCAGAGCTAACTTACATAATGTTATCTCATAGTTATAAATAGTTCTTCTGTACTGTGCTTGCACATCCCAAATTTAGGTGGTCTCGGGTGTTTTCTTTGATGAAGACTCAAGGTCTTCCTGAACATTTCAACTTTGTCTTCAGAGCATGCACAGTTATGGTGTTCCTTGGTCTTTCTGGGTGCAAATGGTCTAAATTCTCCATTTTGTGGCTAATTGGCTTTACATTTGCCAATTTCTCATTAGTACATCCTGCTGCTTCCCAATATAGCTATGCTTGTCTATTTCTGAGATTATTCACCTAGTGAGTTTCTGTTTATTTAAGCATTAAGCAACTAATTAACCATATACGAGCTATACATTGTATAGAAAATTATGGTTTAGTTTATATTGGTATCTTATAACTCAAGCTATATAAGCATCTTGTAACTTTGACCCAAGTTATATAGATATCATCTCCAACTAAGAGGATTTGTTTAGGATTTTCCAAAGTCTGTGTTGTGACTCTGTGGTCTGTGAAGAACATCTTTGTGCGTTAGTGCAGATCTGCCCGTCAGGGATGATCATTGCCACTGGGTGTCATAAAGCCCCCCCTGATAAAACCAACTCCGTGGCAAAATAATGTCATTTCCAAAGAGTTCCTCCGTCTGTTCTGCATGTTTAAGGAGCTCAGATTTTTGCAAAACTGTTTCTTTCTACTTTACTCCTTGCACAATGAGCAAAGGAGCACCAAGGGTTTGCCAGTTCTTTCTTAGTTTTTCCATATCTTTTCTGAGAACCTGGGAAAATGGTCTCTGGCAGCTGAGAATCTGTGGGATTGAGACTCCTGTCTGTGATAAAAGATCGTGGGAATTAAGTGGTTCAATACCTTTTAGGCCCTGGACTTTTCATTCGGTCTTTGGCCTGGTGCTGGATTTTGCCTTTCTTTCTGTCTTTTCGCTTTAAAATTCCCCTTGAATCAGAAAATGCCATGACAGAATGTGGTTTCTGTAAGGATGAGTGAGGTTCTTCCCTTGCAAACGCCGTGGCCAAAAGGCAGCTCAGGCTCAGCAGGGACCGCACCCATGAGCTGGGGCTGCAGGTGGAGCATCAGCCGCTCGGGTGATCTCTGGGGAAAAGCTGTCCTTTGCTCCCTGCTGACAGCTCCGGGGCCCTGGGAACCCGAACCGTGCCAGACGTGTCCCCGGGACAGGTAGAGACGTGGGGCGGAGTCCTGAGGCCGAGAGGAGCCCGGAGAAGGCAGGGGCAGCTCCGCTTCTCCCTGCAGGGTTTGTGCCCCGCTTGGCGCCAGTTCCCGTCCCGTGCGGGCAAACGCCGCCCTTGGGGCACCGAGGAGAGCGAAGGAGTTCCCAGCCCAAGCCCGGCCCAGCAGCCGGGCTCCGCATTTGCTTTCTCCTTTCCCCCTCCTGTTGTGCTCCTGCCCTTGCAGCTCCCGCAGCCTTCAGGGCCGCTCTTCCCCGTGGGATGGTCCGGGTGACTCGGGGAAGGCGAGGGAGGCTCCGCTGTGCCCGGCTGAGGATGGGGGATCCCTGCGTCCAGAACTGCTCGGGCCGTGCTCAGCCCAGCAGGATGTGACAGAGCTTGGACACAGGATAGGCTCACAGCAGCAGATTGGTGTTGCTGGCAATGTTCAATTAAATACAGTGTAGTAAAATTTAACACATCTGAGTAAAATTTAACTTGAAATTCGTACAACTCACATTTTAAAGCATTAAAGACCATTTACTACAACTGACATATAAACAAATACAGTTTAAAAGTTTACATTAAATGCAATTTAAACTGAAATTCATACAATTTAAAATTAATACAAGTAAATCTAATTTAATGCAACTTAAGCCTTTTTTAGGCTTATACCTTAAAGTTAATGCAAGTAAATACTATTTAATGTAATTTAAATTTAAACTGATACAACCTAGTTTTATGCAATTAAATAAAATTTAATAGAATTTAAATTCATGCAGCCTAAAGCTGGTGCAAGCAAATACTGTTCAATACCCTTTAAAGTAATACAACTTAAATTTATAGAACTAAATACAGTTTAATACAAGTTTAAATTCATACAATTTAAAGTTAATGCAAGTAAATACTACTTAATACCACTTAAATTTAAGCTAATACAAGTTAAATTTATATAGTTTAATACAACTGGCTACAATTTAAATTTAAATTAATACAACTTAAAGTTAATACAATGTAAAATAAGATTAACATCTATCAAATTGATATGCATGGCTACAAAATACCTACAAAATCAACTTTTTGCAAAAACAATGTGTCTTTTTTTTGGACCTGTGGCTAAGCTTCGTGGGTTGGGAATGAACATGTTTGTATTTTCCAGTCTCAAGTATTTCTGTCCCCTTGGAGTCCAGTTGATGTTTTCCATTCCAGGTATTTGCACACGTGCAGTTCTTAAGTAATGCTCTTCTCCTTCCCTCAAGTACTCGTCAATTAGTGCCACCTGCAATTAGAAAGAAGTGGTGTCTCAAGCAAGTCCATTTGCTTCCATAAAAACTTTAAAAGTTGTTGCAATTAGTTTATTTCAAAACTGATAGTCATTAGAAACAAAAATACATGAAGGCTCCTCTTGGGCAACTGGTTGCAGCAGAAGTACCTGACTTGGTCATTATTTTTGTTTTCTCCATTTCTGTTTCGATTCAATTCCTTCATTGCTGTGGAACAGACTCCCTTCATGCAGGGTTCTGCTCAAGATGCAGACCCTGCATCGTGGGAAGATCTAAAGAATCAATCTGCCCATTGCATTTTAAGCTGAAATAATTAAAAGAAAAAAAAAAAAATCCTGCTCTGCCATGCTGACAGGCATTCAGGGAGTGTGACTTCTCAGAGGAACAGACTGGGAATTAATCCAAACATGGCTTTCTCTTGTATTGATCCGTGTCCTGAGCTGTCCCTTAAGTGCTCCTCAGCCCTGGCCTTGGAGTGAAGCCACGCCACACGCTCTGGCCGTGCTTTGGGTCGGTGAGGAGGGTGTGTTTTTGAGAGAGGCAAGCAGGAAAGTTTCATCGGCTGCCCTGGGGTGTCGAGGACACAGAGGGTCTGGGAGAGAAGCTCTGCCTCCTCCTGCCCACAGAGCTGGCCAGGGGGACCTGTTGAGGGGATGGCCTGCACATAGCACCGTGCATGATGTCATGGAAAAGAGTTTTCTGCTGTGCTGGTGAAGCTCGATGGGCACTTGTACCTGGGCTTTGGCTCCTTTGCTGTCAAGAGATCCATTGCAACAGGAGCACGAGGAGCTTGGAGCTCTCCAAAGAGCCTCGTGGGCTGTCTCTGCTGTGATGTGCTCAGCATAGAAACATGCAGAGGATTAGGAAGAGGATTCCTGGTGCCAGCCTTGTTTTGATGAAGTTGAAATAAAAGCCTAGGAAATAATGGACTGGCCAAAAGCATACAGGGAGTCTGGGTGCAATTGATCCCATAGCGCAGGGGTCCAGTGCAGGGCCTGGCCCTATTAGCCACAACCACTGAGCTCCCAAGACTCTTCTGCCAGAGACCAAATGAAAGTGTCTACACGACTTTGCTCTGCCATTAAACGTGCCTGTTCTGTTTGGGGGTAGTGCTGGTGTCTGGGTGAGCACAAAGGGCAGAAAGAGGAAGGAAAATGGGTCCTAAGCGATGGGTGGGGTGTGGAGTGAGGACAAAGGGGACACCAGAACAGCAGCAGGATTTACAGCAGCCCTTTAGGAGCATCCAGCAGTGTCTGCACTGCTGGGGATGCCACCAGGAAACAGCAGAAGAATGATGTTCCTACTTGGAACTGTGGTTTGGCATGGTCTGCCTGTGCTTTTCATATGTATAGAGTAGGCCCGGCCCCCCACATAAGAACTAATCTGGCACATCAGTTGCTGACATCACTGCACTGTTCCTGCTGCAGCAGATCAGCTGCAATGGTCTCTGCACAGCAGGGATGCAGCCAGACCCTTGCTGGCTCCCAGGCCAATCATAGACACATCTGGTCTGGTTGAGCTGGTGCCTGAGCATGGACAGAAGCCAAGGCATGGGACCAGGTTTCACCTGGCACCTCCTCTTATTTCTGCCTTTTGAACAGACCAGACTCAGGGACAGCTCCTGCCCAAGGAGCAAGCTCCTCTCCTGCCCTTTGCTGCAGGCTGTTACCTTCTGTATTTTAGTCCACACACGCTCTCCAGTTCTTCCAGCCAGGATGTCCATGGCATCTGCCATCAGTGACTGCAGCTGTGGCACAGAGATACAAACAATCAATGTGGAATTCACAGAGAAATAATTTCTCTGAATACACAAATTAAACCCCAATTCAAATCCTTGGCACTCTGATGATTTTGTGAATCATCTTTCACACAGCGAGCATGGCCAACTCATCTTTCCTTGCACTGCATTCTTGTGAACCTAAAATACTTCAGTATTGCCTCCCCACAGTCCTTTTCCAGGGTAGTCCTGACATTGCCTCACCCTGCACCCTTCCAAACCCCTGGAAAATGGTTTAGATACTCTTAATTCAGAAACACAGAGACAAGGGCTGGATCCAGGTTGTCCTGCCCTTAGCATCAGTGTTCAGGAAGAAACTGGGGAAAACCGGTACTTGAGACCTGTGCTACTGCTGCACTCTAAATAATTATCCTCCAAAATGTTGGGTTAAGTTAAAGGAAATCCAAATTAAAGCTTCTGGAGTTTCTTCACAAGCGTTTTACTGGTGAGAAAGAAATAAGATCTACTAGCACTATGTATCTGGGTATTAGTGTTCCTGGGTGTGCTCAAGGCACAAGGCTTACCCAGAGGTGTCCCTTCAGGGGAGGAGGAGAGACACCATCTGTCCACTGATGCACAGCAAGAAGGAGATGTTTCCCCCTCCTCTTTTTTGCCCAACCCCCTTGGATACCATCACTTTTGGCCTCATTGGCTGCAGCAGTCATCCCACTGCTGGCCCTTGCTGGAGCTGGGTTGGGTCAGCCAAGGGCACAGTCCACATTTCAGTACAGCCTGATGGATTCTTTACTGACTTTGGGGCACCTCTGCAGCAAGTCTGACAAGTTACCATGAGCAGGCAGACGGGTTTGTTCTGAGGCAGGGAGCATGTGGGGGATGGACCCAGCACAGAAAATCAGTTTTTCCTCCTTTCCCCGTCTCCTTCTCAACTATACCCCAATTCAGGCTATTTTGATGCAGCTGCCTTCTGAGGTCAGAGCTGTCAAGGCAGCATGAGCTGAATCATTGCAATCATTTTTCCACACCGATTTGGGGAGGTTTGGGGGACAAAGACAGGATTTTCAATAGATACTGACAGGCGAGTCCTGGTGGTTCCATCAGTCACCCTTGCAGGTGATCAGCTCCTCTGGCAAAGCACTGAAGGAGGATTTGAGGATTCTTTTCAGGTCCCCACATTGGACAAAGGACTTCCAGAGCACAGGGTGGTAGTGCAGAACTCTGCCCTGGCCCTTCCTGCTCTGTCTCTCAGCCTGCAGAGGCCAATACAAGTGTTGGAAATCAAAACCTACCAGCTTGTCATCCTCCTCAGAGACTCTCTGCAGGTAGGGAACAGTTGCCAGCTCAGCCATCGCCTGGGTCATTACCTGGGCCTGTTCCTCCCCTCTCTGCAGGTGGCTGAGCAGGCTGGCATGATGGAACTGCTCAATGGCCTGTGCACACGGGCCACGCTCATCCTGCTTGCCCAGGAAAAGAGAGGAGGTCAGAGGGGAGGCGCAGGGAACACCCTGATCCTTGGAGTCCTGTGCCTCAAGGTTTCTCATCTGTGTTTGTGCCGGTCCTGCTCTCAGCAGTGTGCCAGCCACCACTTCTCAGGCCATGCTGCTGGGACAGGCTTCAGAGAGGCAACAGACTTTCTTGCCACTAGCTCTCTAGTAGGACTAGGAAAATAAAGATGTCATTGTGATAGGTGGAAAGGTTACTTCACACCTCCACTCCAGTGGGATCAGGATCTCAGTCACTAGAAATGCTTCAAGAAGCAACAATTAACTCTCAATGGAGCTCTGGGTGGGAGGTGCAGTCTACTATAGGTATGAAATAGAGTAATTGTGTTGGTGATTATGTGAAGTAGGGATATAATATCATAGGACATAAAGACTGGAGAAAATTGCACGCAGAGGAACTTTCAAGAAACTCTGGTCACTGTTAAGTCATTAGAACTCCTTTTCAAAAGAGTCTGAACCCATTGGAGCTCTGTTCCTACTGCAATTCATAGAACATTTCTGGACACTGGAGGAGCACATGGAGCAGGAATTGCTCCCCAAAAGCACACGTCCTTCCCACACACTGCATACCAGAAAGGGAATAGGATGCTCACCTTTATCTTGGTGCTTCCTAGAAAAGCCATGGCTGCCATGATCCTTTCCCCAGTGTTCTGACAAAATGTTTCTGCTGCTTCCTCCATGCTGGGACTGAAAGTTATTTTCTGTCCTAGGAAGTGAAATCACAGAACCACAGAAGCTGTGTTTATTCATCTCCATTTTTTTAGGGGATCTAGCAGGACGTTGGGTGAACTGGAGGAGCGAAGGGGGTGGGAAGAGCTGCCTGGGCTATCAGGGCTGCCGGCACTGATGGAAATGGGTCCCAAGACACCCCTCGCCCCCTCATTTAGTAAGGACTGTGGGAGTCACCCCTGAGCCCGGCCAGTTCTGAAGCAAGTTGGCACACCTGGAAAGACTGGCAGTTTTCGAGTTACAAACTTCTCTACAGTCTTTCCAATCTCTTTGTTTCTAAAGCCCAGAGTCAGTAAGTACTGCTGGTCAGGATGAGATTCAGCCTTCTCTGGCAACAGGTGAATTCCATGAGGATCTGCATAGGGAAAGGAAAATAATTTCCACTGTCATATTTCTTTTCAGCTGTAAGAGAAGTTACTTTTTTGGAGAAAAATAAGGGAAGTCTAAGAAGGAATGATATGGGCTCCAGAAACCTTGCCAAAACACAGATGACAAAACCAACACATCCAGCTCTCACTGGGCTTTGCATCTTAGGGCTCTGCAGCCTTTTGCATCAACAGCTTAAATTTTGCTGATGCATGAGATAAAGCACATCTGCCCAATTCCCCTCAGCAGTGTGTAAGTGTCTGAAGGCCAAGCAGCTCAAACTCTCCAGCTCTCTCCAACTCTTTTGCATTCAGCTGCACAATCACAGTCCACAGCACTTAAGGGCAGCTGAAACCTGCTGTTACCTGTAAATATGTGCTGCACGTAGTCAGGGTGCTTCTCAGCAAAGGTTTTGTTTGCCTCCTTTATTTTGTCAGCCTTGTCCTCTTTCTCAAAAGGTGTATACAGAGCCGAAAAAGAACTTTCTCCACGGACGGCTTCTTGAATCATAGCCTAAAAAATGGCAAAGAAACTATACATTTCATGTTGTGTAGAGACTAGTTAAAAAAACCACGTGGTTTGGATGATTGACTCCATGAGCCTCCATCTTCAAGGAGGAGACAGGGACAATAAAAACTGTCTTTTGGATGGAGAGAAAAAGTGATTCCATGCTCTCCGAAAGTCACATCAGGAAGACTTAGGAAAAAATGCCTTCATCAGCTGTATCCAGAATTAACGTGTCAGGGGAGATTTAGGTTGGATTATTAGGAACAGGTTCTTCCCCCAGAGGGTGGTCGGGCACTGGAATGGGCTTCTGGGGAAGCGGTCACAGCTCCAAGCCCGAAGGAGATCCAGGAGCAGTTGGACAATACTCTCAGGCACAGGGCGTGACTCTTGGGAATGGTCCTGTGAAGGGCCAAGAGTTAGTCTCAGTGATCCTTGCGGGTCCCTCCCAACTTAGCCCATTCTGTGAGTCCTCCCCAGGCCTTCAGTTATTACCTGCCAGTACAGCTGGAGGAGGTCACTGGTCTCCAGCCCCGCACCTTCAGCCAGGACGTACAGACACTGCGCGACCATGGCACTCCTGAAGATAAAAGCAGAGAGAGAAGTGTGCAGGCAGAGAAGAGGCTCTGTGGCCAGACTGAAAGGGTATCCGGTTCAAAGACTGTCGAGTGAGCTTAATACCAAAGGTTACACAGAACTCCCAGTCCTTGTCCAGCTTTTAGACAAGCGTCAGCAAACACATTTTTAGCTCTCTAAACTGCCTGCCAGCAAATAGCCAGGGATATAATTTAGAGGATTATTTTATTTTATTTTATTTTATTTTATTTTATTTTATTTTATTTTATTTTATTTTATTTTATTTTATTTTATTTTATTTTATTTTATTTTATTTTATTTTATTTTATTTTATTTTATTTTATTTTATTTTATTTTTATTTAGAGGATTAAATTGGGATTTTTCTCATTACACAGGCTGGGAAGAGTGGAGCTCTCCTGCCCCTGAGGTCACACACACTAAGCCACCGCAAAGCTTCCACGGATTTGGGAAAAGCCTGGCTCCTAAGGGACGCGTCACTGCTGAGAGCTGCAAGGAAAGCGATGCAGAGGAGCCCTGCGGAAGCCTGAACAGCAGAGGTACCTGGCAGCCTCCGAGTATCTGTGTAGGCACCGAAAGCAAGTGGCTTGGCGCAGGTGATTGCAGAAGTGAGAGGGGTTCTGAATGATGCTCCTTGGGGAGAGAAGAGAGATGGACAAGGTTAGACTTGGATTTCTTACTTCATTAAAGCTCCTAAGAATCAAGCAGTGACTGAGGCAGATGCCGTATGCACTTCTGCTCTACAACTCAGCGCTACATCTCAAATGCCAGGTGAACTGTCTCTCTGCCTCCATCTCCCTCTCTCTCCAGCTGTGATCAGTGAAGAAAATATTACTGAAAATATTACTAAAAATGTTACTTAAAGGTTCATTTCATTGTGGTTTTATCCTCAATGAAATTTCATTAGGGGTTTGTGTATTGCTCTAGAAAAAATGTTCCACAGGTAATATTCTCACTTGCCTTGAGCACGTAGGTAACATAACCCAAAGTGCTACAGCACAAGTTCTTGATAACCCCCAGCTCCCCAAACAAGAGCAGCAGGTGTCTGGTTCATCTCCCTGGAAGCACTGTGCATCTGGAACCTATCAGAAGGTGAGCCTGAGATATTTTGAAATACTCTCTGTACAAGGCATAGGTGCAACGTGGGTGAATCTTGGGCTGCGTTTCAGACCCTTCAACAGATGCAATTAGTCCCGTCCAAACACCAATGCCACATGTAAGGTGTGTTTTCTTGATTCCTCTTTTCTCACTATTAGACTGGCTTTTCCTGCACAGCATTTATTCCTAGTCTTTGTTTCCTTTTGGATTTCAGGCTTAGCAGCGAATCCGATCCATATTTCCTCTTACCTGTGTGAATGATGCAGAGCAAGACCAGGCTGCTCCAGTTTTAAGTAGCAGACGACGAGTTTTGACTCGATCCAACTGGCAAGCCTGGAAATGTCATCTGGGGAGGATTTCAAGGGATCCTCTATAGCAAAGCCTTTACTGCAAAGCTGCACATGAAACAAAACCACAATTTCCAAATATTAGAATACACCGTTTGCTCAGTGGAAATACTTTTTGTGACTGATCAGCGGAGAAAACGGAAGTCTAATAGACTCTGGCTTTAACTAAAGTCAGCATTACAAAAATCAGTACAGAGGACAGAAGGGTCTTTCAGGGATGCTACGGGTTTTTTGTTTCTGAGGAGAGCTGGATTTAGAGACTGCTGAGGAGCGCCAGCCCTACAATTCTGTCAAGTCAGTCCCAATCGCTTTGTCTGCAATCCCAGGGATTAATTCCTTCATCCATTTTCCTGGTATGTGCATTCACCAGCTTTTCCTCTTAAGAGGAAATAAGTCCTTCTTTCTTCTTAAGTGACCTGCTGGTACCACAGCTCATATCAGAATATAGGGGGAAAACAAGCACTTTAAAAGGATGACACTTTATCAAAATAATAGCACTGACTGCTATAATATTTATTGCTTATAAAATTACTTAAGTACTGTAGAAAAAAAAATAATTAGGAGTAGGCTATTACATTATATGTGAACTGGAAAGCCCTAATATTTGACAAATACTGTTGAATGAAGGTTGGCAGGACAGTGCTAAAAAAAAGCGCAGTTGGTCCCTTTCTCAGGGTTTCAAGTGCCTGGCTGAAGGGATTGGAGTCAGAGAAGAGAGAAAACACTAGCTGGGGCAGAGTGACAACTCGCCAGTTATTGAGAGGACATTTGTTGCTGACAGAGCTAAGACTAAAGAAAGGAGCATTTTTTTTTTACTCTCTGGGACTTCAATTTCCTCCACACATGAATACAGTTAAGAACTTGGAGAAAAGTACGAAATTATCTGTCCTTCTTCAGTTCAGTCCAACACTTCCCTCCCTTCTGTGATTTACTTACAAGCCCCAGTTTTCTGATTTCAGGTGAAATTGCATTTCTGGATTTCTCTCCGACCCCAGGCATGCCAGGTTGGTGCCCCTGGTTCCCTTTGCTGTTCCTGCCCCAGGGAGTGCGGGGAACAGCCCTGGCACTGCAGTGCAGGTGCCCCTGTCATGGTTTTGCTTGGGGTCACAGCCCTTTAGCCCTGTACCTCCAGTGCTGTGGAGAACTTGGCCGCAGCCGCTGCAAAATCCCGCTGCCGGCACCGAGCGCTGCCTTCCCGCAGGGCTGCCTGCAGCCCTGCCCCAGCGCGGTGCCACCGGCCGTCCCCTGGGGCTTGGCCAGGGGGCTGAGCCGCTGCTGGTGGCACTGCTGGTGGCACTGCTGGCGCCGCCGGCTCACCAGACTCGAACTCAGTGTCCGCCTCATCGGCGCAAATCAGCTCCGCTTCTATTTCCCTGAGCCTAGAGAGAGGGATGTGAAGCGGAGCGCTCGGGAACGGCCCTGTGCCGCTCTCTGCTGGTGTTTCTGCTTTTGTCCCGGACACATTTCCAAGGCTTCCTGCTTTCCGTTTACGGCTCGCTCTATCTGCACCACTCCGGGATCGTTCTTTGTGTTCTTTTGCCTCCTGCCATGCCTGCAAGAGAGGGGGCGTGAGGTGAGAGGACAATCGTGGGATCTAAAGTCATTTCAGAGAATCCCAGAATGGTTTGGATTGGAAGGGATCTCAAAGCCCATCTCGTTCCATCTCCCTGCCACGGGCAGGGACACCTTCTGCTATCTCGGGCTGCTCTAAGCCCTGTCCAGCCTGGCCTTGGACACTTGCAGGCATCCAGGGGCAGCCACAGCTCCTCTGGACAACCTGTGCCAGGGCCTCAGCACCCTCACAGCCTAGAGTTTCTTCCTAATGTCCAGTCTCAATCTCTTTCAGCTTAAAGCCATTCTTGTCCCTGTCACGGCTTGCCTTTGCAAAATGCCCCAGGAGAACTCTGGTTTCCAGAAGTGATTTCTGAAAATGCTTTAATTTAATAATAAATAATAATAATTTAATAATAAATGCCTAAATGATTTTAGCACCAAACAAGATGAAATGAAGTTTCGTCTGGGGTAAAATGGGGATCCAGAAATCAGGCACAGAGAAATGAACCCCATCAGGGACAGACAGGACAGCCACGGCCAAGCAGCTTCCCCCTTGCAGGGTTCCTGCAGTTCCCTTCCCTAAGTCCAATTTCAAAAGGGTCTTGAGCCAGCTCAGCACAGTTGTACTCACCTCAGGGGCTCTTGAGGAAAGTCCCTGTTGAGGAAACATGTGGGAAGGGAACTGCTGGCTCAGTCCAAGCTCCTGGGCCACCTGGAAGAGCACAGGGAAGAGCACATTCAGGTTTGCGTGGCTGTCCCTGAGGTAGTCGGTCCTAAATACGCTTTCCCAGCGTACCCCAGCTCAGGAATTCCAGCTCAGCTTTCTCCCCTCCTTGGGAATACTTTCAACCCCGGAGTCTGAAAACAGAACAAGCAACCTGCAGGGAAAGTGTCTTACTTGATGGGAACACCAAAAGGGAAGTTATTCAGAGCCTCATCCAGCCTGGCCTTGAACACTTCCAGGGCAACCTGTTTGCTCTGGGCAACATGTGCCAGGGCCTCTCCACCCTCCTCACCATTCCTCCTCCAGGAAGGAATTTCTTCCCAAGATGCAAATTGATCCATTTGTCAGTTTGAAGCCACTCTCCCTTGCGCTGTCCCTGCAGGTCCTTGTCCCCAGTACCTCCCCAACACTCCCCGAGTCCCCTCAGGGGCTGGAAGGAGCTCTAAAGTCTCTCCTGAGCCTTCTTCAGGCAAAGCGGTCCCAGTTCTCGTAGCCTTTCCCATAGCAGAAGTGCTCCAGCTCCCCGAGCGCACCCCGATACTTCCGTGGGCTCCTCTGGGCCACTAGGAATCATCCGTGACGGGACTGGGAGAAACCCATCGTGGTCTCTGGGAAGTGCTGAGGCTGGGCTGTAAACTGGGGTGCTGGGAATGCAATGAAAAGCTGCTCCCTGGTTAGTGCCCATGGTGATGGGAGATGTGGGTGGCCTGGACAGGAGCCCCCGTTCCCTGCCAGGCCTGTCCCCACGGCCAGCACCAAAGCTGTCACCAGCTCTCGAACAGCCCCCCAGAAACGCCTTGTTGTTCCAAAAGGGAACTGTTCCCCATGGGATGGCCCAGGGCCACTCAGGCCCCCTCTGGGCCCAGCACAGGGAAAGCTGCCCCTTCCCAACTCACCTGTGGGGGCTCCATCGGCCGTTCTGGCAGTTGCCAGGCTCTAGTTCCACATCCAGGGCGGTTGGAGAGCCCTGCCCCAGCCCAACTGCCCCTGCCCCAGCACCTGCCCCCCCAGCCCTTCTCCATGGCCTGGTCACCTGAACACCGACGGGGCACATCAGGCACGGCTCCTGCTCCACAGTTGCTGCTCGGCGAGGTGGGGATGGCTCTGGGCCCAGCTGCACTGAGGGCACTCAGGAGCTTCCAAATCAATCCCTCCTTCCCCTCCTGGAGTTCACATGCAGCCGGGCAGGCGCCGGGCTTGAGCTTGTGCTTCAAATGCTCCCCAAGACCATTTTCCTGTGGGAGCAGCAGCTGTCACTGGGCAATTGGGGGCTGCAGAGCAGGGGAGGTTGGTGGACAGGAACATCCCCAGCCAGGAGCAGCTTGGGCACTTCAGCAGCGATTTGGTCCCTTTGGGAGGAACACTCAAGATGGGGAGACCCAGGCCAGGGACTCAGACAGACAACCGGAATTCCTAGAGAACAGACGGGCTCAGATGGACACGTTCTGCCAGCGCAACTATGAAATTGCGGCCCCATCTACCTGGCTTCGCGGCTCTACAACACACAAATCCACCCGACTATTCCTCTGAACCCCAAATCCCAGTAAAATGGTGCAGCTTTAGATCGCTTTGTTTAACGTCTTTATTTTTACCGTAATTCTGAGTGTTTTGATGGGATGAAGATGGAAATTATTTACGTTGGAAAAGACCTCCAAGGATCATCCAGCTTTGCTCGATGCCACCAGGAGAAACAATTGGACAGAGCAGATTTTTTAGGGTGTGAAGTCAAAAGGTCAGTTCTTCCCAACGAGTTTCCATTGTCGGTCCGGATGTTCCTGCTCCATCGTACATCCAGGCACCCACGGGGATCCAGGAGGACGTAGAGACCACCACCCAGGTGTCTTCCCAACCCGGATTACCAGGAATGTGAGTCACCAAGGCTCTCCTCAATGTGGGTCCTCTGCAGAGGGATGGAGTCGGAGCAGAGGACAAAACTCTTCCTGCAGTCGGGGAGCTCACAGGGCTTCTCTTACCGGTGTCTCCATTGGTGTTGGTTCAAGACTGAGCTAGTCCTGAAGCTCTTCCCACACTCGGGACACTCATAGGGCCTCTCCCCGGTGTGGATGCGCCGGTGCCTGATAAGGTGGGAGTTGTACCTGAAGCCCTTCCTGCAGTCGAGGCAGAGGTAGGGCCTCTCATCCGTGTGAATCCGCTGATGTACGAGGAGAAGGGAGCTAGTCTGAAACCTCTTCCCACATTCGGAACACTCGTAAGGCCTCTCCCCAGTGTGGATCTTCTGGTGGGAGGTCAGGTGGGAGCTCCGACTGAAGCTCTGGCCACATTCTCCACACTCAAAGGGCCTCTCCCCAGTGTGGATACGATGGTGGATGATCAGGCCAGGGCTGTCTCTGAAGCCCTTCCCACATTCAGGACACTCGTAGGGCTTCTCCCCAGTGTGGATCATCTGGTGGCGAATCAGGCGGGACCTCCAGCTGAAGCTCTTCCCACACTCCAAACACTTGTGGGGCTTCTCCCCATCATGAAGCTGCTCACGGACCACCAGCTCAGAGCCCTGGCTGGATCTCCGGCCGCCTTCCCGGCACAGGGTGGGTCTTTCCTCCTCAGAGCATCCTGGGCTGGGGTTGGAGTCCCTCCTCCTGCGGGATCTCCGGGGCGTTTCCTCCCCCTCGGATTCCTGCGCCATGGAGCCGCTCAAAACGGCCTCTTCCACGAGGTTCTGCTGCGGGGATTTGTCCTCCCTGGTCTCCATCTTCAGCTCCTTGTCTGGGGGAGGAAGGGCAAGGAGAGGATGGGATTTGCCTCCGTGCCAGAGGGAAAGGGGAAGGAGATCCCCCCACAACGCGTCCCTGGCAGGACGGTGTCGGCAGCGGGGCCGTCTTGCAGCCGGGGCCGTGCTGGGCTGGGAAATGGAGCAGGAGAGCCTCATACCGAGAGTGACCGGAATTAGACTGCAGGTGACCGGGATCATACTGGGACTGGCTACAATCATAGGGGGATTATAGTGGGTGTGATTGGACCCTGACTGGGGATTACTGGCAGCTCCCAGGTCCATGCTGGGAGCCAACTGCATACATACTGGGAGCAACTGGGAATGACAGGTTGCATGCTGGTACAACAGGGATGTACTGGGAGTGACTGGGACAATAGCAGGGGCAACTGAACCATGCTGAGGTAGCTGGGAGTGCCTGGCTATGACTATAAGAATGCTCAGAGCAGCTGGGATACACCGGGAGCATCTGAGACCGTGCAGGTGGTAACTGGGACCACACTGGGTGCAACTGGGAAGGTGCTGGGGGGAACTGGGACCATACTTGGAGCAACTAGGGACAAGTGTGAGTGACTGGGGCCCTGCTGGGAGATATTGGCATCATACTGGGAGTGACTGTGACTACACTAGGGACAGTATGCTGGGAGAACTGGGAGCGCACTGGACAAAAGCTGAAGCAACTGGGAGCAACTGGGACCGTGCTGCGGGAAAATTGCATCTTAATAGGGAATGACCGGGACTGACTGGGCTCATACAGGGAGTGCAGAGGAGGAAACTGGAACCCCACGGAAGGATCACCTGAGCTCATCCTGGGAGCAGCCACTGCCGGCACCGGGAGCCCCGAACCCCTTTCCCGGCCGTGCCGCCCCTCCAGCCCCAGCACCCCCGCCGGGGTCCCGGCAATCCCAGGGGTCCCCCCCTCTCGGGGTCCCGGCTTTGCAGCTCTGGGGCTCTCCTCTCTCTGGGGTCCCGCTCAGGGAAGCCGCGGTTCTCCAAAACCGCTCTCCCCCCGCTCCCGCGCGGTCCCCACATGGCCCCGGCGGAGCTCGGCGGGCCCGGCCCGGGAAGCCCAAGCCCCACCGCGGGGGGACCCGCATCCCCCCGGCCCCTCTGCCGGGGCTCTGCCGCCACCGCCACCGCGATGCCACCAAAACACCTCCCGGGGACCCCCGATCTCCCCGCGAGGAGCATCTGCGGCTCGGCTCTGGAGCCCTGCGATCCCCAAACATCCCCCCCAAAAACCCCAAACCCAGGGACCCCCGGAGTGGATTTGGGGCGAGCTGCCCCTCCCCGGCCACCTGCGGGATGGGGGGCGATGGTCCCGGGGGGGCTGCGAGTTCAGGCGACACAGGAGCCGTGCGGACCCCTCCTCTCCTCTTTTCCTCCGGCTTCCTGCTGCCGCTCCGCCTCTTCCTTCCCTCCTCCTCCTCCTCCTCGGTTCCCGAACACATCGCAGCCCACAGCAGGAGCGGGGATGGAGCCGGGACAGGTCGGGATGGGCGGCGCGGGGATCTCGGCTGCTCCCACCCGCTGGGAGCGGGGGAACCCGGCCCGGGGAAAAGGAGAGGGAAGATGGGAAAAGTGCGGGTTGCAGGTCCAAACTGGGGTCGGTTGGGAATCCTACGTGGTCCCGAGGAGAGCTTTCAACTTTCCCCTTTTACCTTGTCACTGCCTCTCCTGAGCCCCAGAAAAGGGAGGGGTTATTCGAAAAAAAGGGGTTTAAACTGAGGGGAAAAAGCTTCCCTTTCCATAATTGCCCGTGTTCAAACTGAAGAGAAATCCGCTTCCCCTGCAATTTTGATGGTCTCAATTGGAGGTAACTCTACCTTTTCCGTGCTGTTAGGGGTATTAGTTAATAGGGAATCCCCATTTTCCATTATTTTCCACTGTAGGTGGAAGGGGAAACCCTTGATGACGCTTTTTTATAGGTCTGAATTAAGGGGAAAATTCCTCCTTTTCCATCACTGGAGAGATTTAAAGTGAGGAAAGCCACTCTTTTTCCCAATATTTTAGGGGGTTAAATTAAAGAGGAGAAGCCATTTATTTGCCACTGTGTCCATTTAAGTGGAGTCAACCACCTCACTTGCTTATTTTAAGGGGTTCAGTTGAAGGAGGCTCTGACTTTTTCAGCATTTCAAGGGTTTAAAGCTGCATTTCAGGGCACTATACCAGCCACTAACCAACCCACACAGCCGTCCAAATAAACCACACCTCATCAGCACATGCACACCGCCATACCATCCACTAACCAACCCACACAACCCTCCAAAAAAACCACACCACACGCGCCCGCCAAAACACGCGTGGCACAGCATCCGAAAACCACACAAATGTACAGCACCACATTTGACCAGAAATGCATGAGCACAACCATTTTTAACCACCAATAAATGCACATCACCATATTCAACCCAAAATGCATCTGCAGACCAGCATACACATGCACCACCATAGTTAACTAAAAATAAATACACAGCACCAAATCTGAACCAGAAAAACACAACCACCACCATTTCAAGGGTTAGTGTTATCAATAAGGTCAGGGGGTCAAAGGTCAGGGGGTCAAAGGTCAGGGTCAGGGGTAAAATGTCAGGGGTCAGATGTCAAAGGTCGGGTCAAAGGTCAGGGATCAAAAGACAGGTAATCAAAAGATCAGGGGTCAAAGGGTGGGGGTCAAAGGTCTGGGGGTAAAAGGTCAGGGGTCAAAATTCGGGGAGGGATTTCTGGGACCTGCCCCCCTTTCTTTTTGCAGCAGAGCTCCTTTTTGGGAGGGGTCTATACCTGGACAGGGTTCCCATAAAGCAGGGTGCTGCTGTCCAGGGCAGTTGGAGTTGTTCTGTGCCTTCTTTGGGGGTGAGGAGCAAAGGCTGAGGGGGACGGGGTGGGCACTGGGGGGCTCCCGTGTCCCTTGGGGCACGCTGAGGTCCCCGGCAGAGGGAGGCACGCGCTGCGCTGGAGGAGCAAGGTGAGCGGGGAATGGGGAGGGCTCGTGCCGGGTACCCTTGCCCAGAGGGGACCCCGAGCTGCCAGGAAATTGCCTGGGAGGGCTGGGTGCAGAATCCAAAAAGCTGTGGAGTTGTTCTGGTTTTTACGGTAGGTATTGGCCCTCTAGCGTTATGATTTTGTTTTGTCAGTAACAAATAGGTTTGGTTTCTACATGTCTTAATTGCATGTAAATTAGTGTATAAAATACATGTATAAATCACATATCAAAGTCTACAGATTGAAATTTATATGTATAAGTTCCATAGAGATTAGTGTGTACTGTGTACCAGCGTTGACTAATGCTTTATATTTTTGTCATTCTGATGTGTTAGGTTAATGAATCTACGTAGTTTAAAATAACAACAAATAGAAATTTAAAAAAACCCATAAAAATAGAAAAATATGAAGAGAAATATATAAATTCATAATAAATTTATAAATTTAAAAATAGAAATACATATATCAATAGAAAATCTATAATATAGATGTAAATAAATATGCACACAAAATATAAGTAATATTATGGATGTTATTGTAATATAATCTATATTATTGTCCTGGGGTGACTTTATGATACTGGTATCCCCAATCGTCTGGTTTATGTTATATATTAAGTTCTGCACCTTTAAGACTGGCTCTGAGAGCAAGAGAGGGGGAAGACGAAGCGCGCAGTTTGTGTTAAAGAAAAACATCACTCCCACACATCCCGCTCCTGGACTGTGGTGTCTGCAGCACGGACAGACAGCGGGACAGAGCTTCTCTCTGGCTTTTAGTTAGCTTTAGCTAGCTGAGGCAGAGGAGTTCCCTGGACCTTTGTTTTTTTCCAATTTTCTTGGATCTGTGCAAGCCTGCTCTGGACTGAACACCCAGCCAAACCCCGGGAGCTCACGCCTGTGGCCCACCGGGGCCTGGGCCTCGGCACTTTCCAGCGCCAGAGGGACTGATAAGAACCTGAGCGAGCCGAGCTACACCACGTGAAAAGGACTTTTCCTCCTCGACTTGCCATTCCATCGAACAGCAAGAGGTTTTATTATTTAATATTATTCAATTTTATGTTAAATAAACAGCTTTTTCCACTTCTCTCCAAAGAATTTTTTTTCTTTCTTTTCCCGGACCAGAAAGTGAGGAGGGGCATTTCCCTGGGGAAATCCCCATTTGGAGTTTTCCTCCCTAATCTGCCCTAAACTAGGACAATTATATATAAGAATATGTATAAAATATAAATAACTATAAATCTAAGTTTAAAAAAATTATTAAAATATAGTGCTTTAATATTAAAGGGCTGAGGTCAAAGGCAAAAGCTTGATTTAAGCATTGATCAGGGGTCAATGCTTAAAGTGAAAAGTCAGGGATTCAAAGTTCAAGGGTCACATGTGAATGGTCAGGGTTCAAAGATCAAGAGTAAAGGGTCCAAGGTCCAATGTTATGGGTTAATTTTCCAAGGTTGTGTGGTTCAAAGTCAATTATCAGGGAATCAAACTTCAGAGAGCTAAAGTCAATAGTCAAAGGTCAAAATTCAGAGGTTAAGAGTAAAAGGTCAATGGGAGGTTGCCAGGGAGTTGCAGGGAAGAGGAGTATTTATAAACTTTATCCCTACTTCCCTGTAATTCTGGGTGTTTGGATTTCCTTTGTGCTCGTCAGGATAAGCCATAAACGAGCCCCTGAACTCTGCATCGATGTGTTAAACACTTCCACAGAAAGGCACAGCAGTGATTCTAGAGGAAAAATTAGAGGTGATGTCTTATGATCCATGGGGAATTACATTGGGAATTATGAAACTCAAGCACATAGAATTGTGGAGGTGGAATTCCATTTTCAGCCTTGGGCACCTGGAGGAGGAGAGGTGTCCTCATCCATAGCAAGGAAAGCCTGGTGCCCCGTGTGTCAGGTGCAGACAATGAGCTGTCCAGGGAATCAGCAACAAGTTCCTTCTGCCACTGCCCTCACCCGTAGGATGGCAACAGCACAAACTGAACTGTGAGGATGATGAGGGCTCAGAACAGCCCCAGGTGTGAGCAGTGAGGTTGATGAGGAGCGGGTGGATCCTGCCCGGGGCTGTTTTAGGGGGAGGGTTTCCCTCACTTCACTTGGGCACAGAGCAGCTGGAAGAGAGTCATTTATGGTGGGCTCCGCGGGGGTGTCTCATAGAACGATACCGGGAGCATCTCATAGGGTCTGGGAGAACAGCTGGATGCACTTGGACATGGAGCATTGCTTAAAGGAGGTGCCGAGGGACAAACCTTTGTATCTGGAAGCAGCATCTGAGCAGGTGAGCCAGTGCGGGTTCGCAGGGGAGACTTTTCTCCTTTTCCTTTTTGATTTCATCTTGCCGGGGAGCGACAGAGCCGTACGGAGGTGAGGCGAGCTCTGCCGGGCCGGCAGGCGGGAGCCGCGGCGCGGAGCTGTGTCTGTCCCGGCCGCTCCGGGCGCGGGGCTCGGGCACCCCGGGGGTCCCTTCGGGCCGGTCCCGGTGCCGCTGGGCGGGCCGGGCTCTCCCGGGGCCGGGGCCGCTCCCGCCCGCCGGAGGAGCCGCTTTCCGGCCGGGAGCGCGGGGCCGCCCCCGGGTGCCGAGTGCCGCCGCTGCCGGGGCTCGCGTGGCTCCCCCGGTCCCCCCGCACCTGGAGCGGCGCCAGCCCGGGAGCGAGTCCCGGCGAGGGCCGCTGGGGGACACTTGTGGCTCGTCAGATTCAGAGTGCGCTGGCAAAAGCCGCTGGGAGGAGGGGAGGGGGAAAAGCCCGATCTTCCGGCCTTTTTGTCTGGGGGCTTTGTCGGTGTTGCTCTTTAGCAGAGCCGCGCCTTTAAATAACGATGTGACGCTTTCTAGAAACTGTGTCCAATACCTTTTGCACCTTCATGTGAGGGCTTCGAGCTCAGGTTTTTCCATTGCCGAGTTAATTGCAGGTCCAAGCTGGCAGCGTCCCGTGTATCTGGTGTGCATGAATCTGTTTGTGATGTTCATTTCCTCTGGATGCAGAGTTGGGCTTGTTGGGCAGACCGTATTTCTCACACCTCGAGGCTTGTTTAAGGCTTGTACACGATTTTCTGGAGACGCGGGCTGGGGGAGAACTTTGTCTTGCTGCTGTACTAGGGAATGGAATGCAGGGGGTCCCCACAATATCCCCGTGGAAGCTGGAATGTCCGAGGAAATGGATGCGACAATTCTCGGGGGTGAACCTGGCTCCCAGCGCTCTGCAGCATAGGACGCGAGAGAGCAGGGCCGAGGGACAGCGGGGTAGGAACGGCGAGGTGCTTCGTGCTCTGGGTTTGGTGTCGCTGATGTTTCCAGAGCCAGAGCAGGTTGATTTGGTTCTGGTGCACTGGAACAGGATCCAAACCTTAGAAAGGTTTCAGAGAAACTGGGAGGAAATGTTTTAAAATGAATGTGTTTCTTAATAGAAGGCAGGTTTCAGTCCATTTTTTAATTGATTTTAAAAGAGGGGGTTTTTTTGTTCTCAAGAAAAGACTAGTAGATTTTAGAAGGGTTTTTATATTTGTTTTGAAAAATTATTTTAGTATTGTTAGTTGAAGTGTTAGGATGAGTTGTGTTTCAGTGTTGAATCTTTTTGAGGGGGTTCAAATTTTTTCTAGGTTAAGGTTTTTTTCCCTTGGTTGGTGGAGGTATTGTGATTTTATTGATGATATTGGTGGGAACTTGATGCTGTTTGTTTTTTGGTTATTTTATTTTTAGGAATAGGATTTTTGTAGTAAGCCTGGAAGAATTCACTTCATTTCAAAACCTACTACTTTAATGATGTAAAGGTTTCCATATTAACTCTGCGCTGTCTTAGATTTTTTTTTTCTCATTTAGATTTTCCAGAATTTAGTGATAATTTAGCAATCAAGCAGGGATGGCACCCCATTCTTGAAAAGATGGCTATGGAAAAACCTGCATCTAACAACACGTACCTGACGGAGGGCAACAATTTTGCTGTTATTATAGGGCCAAATACGAGTGGCAAAACAACACTGGCATGGATCTGCTGGAGGAGAGGAGTTTCTGGTGGGCTCCCAGTGACATCTGATGGAGTGACGGTGAGAGCATCTCATAGGGTCTGGGGGAGCACCTGGATGCACTTGGACGTGGAGCACCGCTTAAAGGAAGTGGTGAGGGATAAAGCTTTTTGCCAGGGAGCAGCACCTGAACAGCTGAGCTGGTGTGGATTTGCAGGGCTGATCTTTCTCCTTTTCCCTTTTGATTTCACCTTGGCAGTCCCTCCCCGGTGCCCTCAATCTGTCACAAGAAAAAAAAAAGGCTGAGCAAACAGTGAAAAGAAGGGGTATAGGTAAGGTGGAGTTTAGGTGTATCCCACCCTAAACAGCAGCCCTAACAGTGCTCCCGTTTCCCTGAGGCAGCTGCAGGCAGGAACCCTAAAGCAGCAGAGTTCCAGAACCCTCGAGAGCTGCAGGCAGTTGCCTGGTGCTAGGGCCAGCCAGGAGATAGTGGGGGGACGATCCGTAGGGTTGGGGAAACAGGGGGTTTCCCGCCCCGCCCCACCCTGGGCTCTCGGTCCCTCCGCAGCCGGGGATTGCTCCCACCCCTCCTCGAGGCGGCGGTTGGTAGGGCTTCGTGCCTAGCCTCCGCAAAGAGTTCGGCTCTGTCAGCCTCTGCCCTGTCTCAGGGCCAAACTTAGGTAGGGTAGGGAGCAACTGTGGATTGCCTGGTCCGGGCTAATGGACATCTCTTGGGGCCTATGGATAAGGAGCATCCTCGGTTGCAAGCGTAGGGTTGTAATTTTGTAGGGTTCAGCGCGGGAGCTTGGCAGTGACACAGAGAGGTTGAGGGAGGGCTTCAGAGGTCAAAAGCTCGAGGGCTGGAGACAAACAGTGAAAATAAAAGGGGTACAGGTTGGGATATAAGGTAGAGTTCAGGTGTACCCAAACCCTAAACAGCAGCCCTAACAGTGCCCCCATTTCCCTGAGACAGCTGCAGGCAGGAACCCTAAAGCAGCAGAGTGCCAGAACCCTGAGAGGTGCAGGCAGTTGCCTGGTGCTAGGGCCAGCCAGGAGATAGTGGGGGGACGATCCGTAGGGTTGGGGAAACAGGGGGTTTCCCGCCCCGCCCCACCCTGGGCTCTCGGTCCCTCCGCAGCCGGGGATTGCTCCCACCCCTCCTCGAGGCGGCGGTTGGTAGGGCTTCGTGCCTAGCCTCCGCAAAGAGTTCGGCTCTGTCAGCCTCTGCCCTGTCTCAGGGCCAAACTTAGGTAGGGTAGGGAGCAACTGTGGATTGCCTGGTCCGGGCTAAAGGACATCTCTTGGGGCCTATGGATAAGGAGCATCCTCGGTTGCAAGCGTAGGGTTGTAATTTTGTAGGGTTCAGCGCGGGAGCTTGGCAATGACACAGAGAGGCTGAGGGAGGGCTTCAGAGGTCAAAAGCTCGAGGGCTGGAGACAAGCAGCGAAAATAAAAGGGGTACAGGTTTCGATATAAGGTAGAGTAGAGGACTATTCAAACCCTAAACAGCAGCCCTAACAGCGCTCCCGTTTCCCTGAGGCAGCTGCAGGCAGGAACCCTAAAGCAGCAGAGTGTCAGAACCCCCGAGAGGTGCAGGCAGTACCCCTGGTGCTAGGGCCAGCCAGGAAGTGATAGTGGGTGCTAGGGCCTACTGCTGTCATATAAGCTGGGGTTTCTATCCTTGGGGTACCCTGGGCTCCCTGTCCCTCACTGACTGGAGAGTCTTCCTCCCCTCCTTGAGGTGGTGGTAATTTGGCTGTGTCAGCCAATACTGCTGTGAAGCAAGCCTCTGCCTCCCTGTGGGGTGAAGTGTGCGGCCCATGAACCTGGGCGTTCTCTAGAGAAGGTAAGTGCTGGGTTTTCACAGATGTGCCGCTAAGATCCTGCACTGATATTTGGTCTTCTTGATTGTAGCTGACCAGGAGACGACATCCTGGTGATGGCAGGAACTTCCCGGATAGCGCAGCGGCCTTCCAGGGCGTCCTCGTGTGGATCCTCCCGGCCGGGCATCCGAGAGCTGAGTCGAAGGCTGCGAATTGCAGAGGGGATGAAAGCGGGGTGCAGGGTCGGGACTCGTGACCTGGGATTTTTAAGTCAGCTTTGGGGAGGGGGAGGTCCAGGCTGTGGCCCCTTAGGCCACACGGTGGGAGAGCCTCACTTGTGTTCACAGTGCTGAGGTGCGCAGGACAGAGCAGCCCCGGGGCACATCATGTCACTTGTCCATTGTGCTTTCTGTGTTTTTTGTGCCTCTCCTGTTGTACGTGCCTCGCCTTGTTTCTTCAGGGGGCTTGCCAGAAACCCCGGCGTCACTCCTCGCATCTCCGATCTCTGGGCTCCTCGGCCCGACACCATCGAAGCTTTGCCTCTGGAGCTCTCAGAGGCCTTGGAATTGCGTCTGTTTTAAAAAGCATCCGATCGGATGTCTTTTAGAGGTCTTGTTCCGAGCTGTGTCGACAGCCGTGCGCCGCGAGGATCCATTGTTGCGGCTTAGGACTTGAAGAAACGCAAGGATTGGTAGGGGACTGTGGCCCTCAGATTCTCGGGCATCCGTCTTGGCAGTTGCTGGAGTTTGTCATTCCGTCAGCATCTTCTTCCTCCCGGGTTCTGTGAGCTTCATCAGCTCGCCTTCATTCTCACCCGGCTCATCTCGTTCCGCGTTCTCTCGGTCCTTGCGGCCATTCTTGTGGCCCAGAGTTTTGTCTCCCCGTTGTGTCCCCTTGTCTGTTGTCTTGTGTGTCACGGGTGTCTGGGTGTAGCTGTCCCGGAGCTGCTCTGCCCTGCTGCCCAGCCTGGGTGTAGGTGTAAAAGGCCGAGTCCCAGGCCCCTGTAATTTGAAATTTGTGATGTAGGGTGTAGTTGGAGTCTAGTGGGTGTTCCTAGATGGACACAAGATGTCTGGAGCTGTGAAGTTACCCTGCAGCACTTTGACTTTTGTCTCAGCTCTCTTTCAGATGCGGACGGATGAAATCGGTGGCAGAGCACCCCATGCAGGGTAAGAGGGTTCCCCTGAGAAGGTAAGTCAATGTTTGTCTTTGCAGGGCAACTGGAACCGGTCACTGTGTTACAGGTCTCCTCTTTGTCTTTATTTTTAGGAAGTAAAGCCGGCTAGCAGCAGTCAAGGCGAAGTGGGCAAGGTGAGCATTGATTGGTGGAGGGAAGCTGTTGTTATCGCTGGGCTCTCAGTTTCTGGTGCAAATGCCAATCGTCCCTTCTTGTTTGCGTGCTTTAGGTGGTCCAGTCGCATTTCGCCGAGATTCCCTCGCCAACCGGCCGGCACAGCTGTTTCGCCTCTCCCGTGAGCCCTGCGGAAGCGTTACGGGACCGTGTGACGGAGCCTTTTCCACGTCAAGGGGCCGTGTGGGTGGCCTTCAGGAACGGGCCGAGGGGTTGCCGTGAGTTGGGGATGTTGGGAGGAGAAGCGAGGGTCCCTTTGAGTTTCAGCAATGCCGCATCACTTTGTCTTCTCTTAACTCAGGCACGCCCTGCGACGATGGCCTCCGGCTCCCGGCGTGGCCGAAGCGTGCAGCCTCAGGACGCGGCCGTTCGCAGGAGACCGTGAGTAGCGGAATTGTTGGGTTTTGGCTGATGCCCTGCAAAGATCAGCTGCTGATTTTCTGTTTTATTTATTGTAGCTGACCGAGAGACGGCAGCCTGGCGATGGCAGGAATTTCCCAGATGGCGAGGCGGCCTTGCTTGGTGCTCCATGTTGATCCACCCTGCCGGGCATCTGAGAGCTGAGTCGAAGGCTATGAATTGCAGAGGGGATGAAAGCGTGACCTGGGATTTTTAAGTCAGCTTTGGGGACGGGGAGGTCCAGGCTGTGGCCCCTTAGGCCACGTGAAGGGAGAGCCTCGTTTTTGTTCACAGTGCTGAGGTGTGCAGGACAGAGCAGCCCTGGGGCGTGTCGTATCACTTGTCTGTCGTGCCTTCTGTGTCTTTTGTGCCTCTCCTGTTGTATGTGCCTTGCCTTATCTCTTCTGGGGGCTTACCAGAAACCCCAGCATCACTCGTACCATCTCTGATCTCTGGGCTCCTCAGCCCGACGCCATCGAAGCTTTGCCTCGGGAGCTCTCAGAGGCCTTGGAATTGCATCTGTTTTGAAAAGCATCCGATCGGATGTCTTTTAGAGGTCTTGTTCCGAGCTGTGTCAACAGCCGTGTGCCGCGAGGATCCATTGTTGCGGCTTAGGTCTTGAAGAAACGCAAGGATTGGTAGGGGACTGTGGCCCTAAAATTCTCGGGCATCCGTCTTGGCAGTTGCTGGAGTTTGTCATTCCATCAGCATCTTCTTCCTCCCGGGTTCTGTGAGCTTCATCAGCTCGCCTTCATTCTCACCCGGCTCATCTCGTTCCGCGTTCTCTCGGTCCTTGTGGCCATTCTTGTGGCCCAGAGTTTTGTCTCCCCGTTGTGTCCCCTCGTCTGTTGTCTTGTGTGTCACGGGTGTCTGGGTGTAGCTGTCCCGGAGCTGCTCTGCCCTGCTGCCCAGCCTGGGTGTAGGTGTAAAAGGCCAAGTCCCAGGCCCCTGTAATTTGAAATTTGTAATGTAGGGTGTAGTTGGAGTCTAGAGGGTGTTCCTAGATGGACACAAGATGTGCGGAGCTGTGAAGTTACCCTGCAGCACTTTGACTTTTGTCTCAGCTTTCTTTCAGATGCGGACGGATGAAATCGGTGGCAGAGCGCCCCATCCAGGGTAAGGAGGTTCCCCTGAGAAGGTAAGTCAATGTTTGTCTTTGCAGGGCAACTGGAACCGGTCACTGTGTTACAGGTCTCCTCTTTGTCTTTATTTTTAGGAAGTAAAGCCAGCTAGCAGCAGTCAAGGCGAAGTGGGCAAGGTGAGCATTGATTGGTGGAGGGAAGCTGTTGTTATCGCTGGGCTCTCAGTTTCTGGTGCAAATGCCAATCGTCCCTTCTCATTTGTGTGCTTTAGGCGGTCCAGTTGCGTTTCGCCAAGATTCCCTCGCCAACCGGCCGGCACAGCTGTTTCGCCTCTCCCGTGAGCCCTGCGGAAGCGTTACGGGACCGTGTGACGGAGCCTTTTCCACGTAAAGGGGCCATGTGGGTGGCCTTCAGGAACGGGCCGAGGGGTTGCCGTGAGTTGGGGATGTCGGGAGGAGGAGCGAGGGTCCCTTTGCGTTCCAGCAATGCCGCATCACTTTGTCTTCTCTTAACTCAGGCACGCCCTGCGACGACGGCGTCCGGCTCCCGGCGCGGCCAAAGCGCGCGGCCTCAGGACGTGGCCGTTCGCAGGAGACCGTGAGTAGCGGAATTGTTGGGTTTTGGCTGATGTCCTGCAAAGATCAGCTGCTGATTTTGTGTTTTATTTATTGTAGCTGACCGAGAGACGGCAGCCTGGCGATGGCAGGAACTTCCCAGATGGCGAGGCGGCCTTGCTTGGTGCTCCACGTGGATCCTCCCCGCCGGGCATCTGAGAGCTAAGTCGAAGGCTATGAATTGCAGAGGGGCTGAAAATGGGGTGCCGGGTCGGCACTCTGGACCTGGGATTTTTAAGTCAGCTTTGGGGATGGGGAGGTCCAGGCTGTGGCCCCTTAGGCCACGTCAAGGGAGAGCCTCACTTTTGTTCACAGTGCTGAGGTGTGCAGGACAGAGCAGCCCTGGGGCGTGTCGTATCACTTGTCTGTCATGCCTTCTGTGTCTTTTGTGCCTCTCCTGTTGTATGTGCCTTGCCTTATCTCTTCTGGGGGCTTACCAGAAACCCCAGCATCACTCGTACCATCTCCGATCTCTGGGCTCCTCAGCCCGACACCATCGAAGCTTTGCCTCGGGAGCTCTCAGAGGCCTTGGAATTGCATCTCTTTTAAAAAGCATCCGATCGGATGTCTTTTAGAGGTCTTGTTCCGAGCTGTGTTGACAGCCGTGCGCCGCGAGGATCCATTGTTGCGGCTTAGGTCTTGAAGAAACGCAAGGATTGGTAGGGGACTGTGGCCCTAAAATTCTCGGGCATCCGTCTTGGCAGTTCATGGAGTTTGTCATTCCGTCAGCATCTTCTTCCTCCCGGGTTCTGTGAGCTTCATCAGCTCGCCTTCATTCTCACCCGGCTCATCTCGTTCCGCGTTCTCTCGGTCCTTGTGGCCATTCTTGTGGCCCAGAGTTTTGTCTCCCTGTTGTGTCCCCTCGTCTGTTGTCTTGTGTGTCACGGGTGTCTGGGTGTAGCTGTCCCGGAGCTGCTCTGCCCTGCTGCCCAGCCTGGGTGTAGGTGTAAAAGGCCGAGTCCCAGGCCCCTGTAATTTGAAATTTGTGATGTAGGGTGTAGTTGGAGTCTAGTGGGTGTTCCTAGATGGACACAAGATGTGCGGAGCTGTGAAGTTACCCTGCAGCACTTTGACTTTTGTCTTAGCTCTCTTTCAGATGCGGACGGATGAAATCGGTGGCAGAGCGCCCCATCCAGGGTAAGGGGGTTCCCCCGAGAAGGTAAGTCAACGTTTGTCTTTGCAGGGCAACTGGAACCGGTCACTGTGTTACAGGTCTCCTCTTTGTCTTTATTTTTAGGAAGTAAAGCCAGCTAGCAGCAGTCAAGGCGAAGTGGGCAAGGTGAGCATTGATTGGTGGAGGGAAGCTGTTGTTATCGCTGGGCTCTCAGTTTCTGGTGCAACGCCAATCGTCCCTTATCGTTTGTGTGCTTTAGGCAGTCCAGTCGCATTTCGCCGAGATCCCCTCGCCAACCGGCCGGCACAGCTGTTTCGCCGCTCCCGTGAGCCCTGCGGAAGCGTTACGGGACCGTGGGACGGAGCCTTTTCCACGTCAAGGGGCCGTGTGGGTGGCCTTCAGGAACGGGCCGAGGGGTTGCCGTGAGTTGGGGATGTCGGGAGGAGGAGCGAGGGTCCCTTTGAGTTCCAGCAATGCCGCATCACTTTGTCTTCTCTTAACTCAGGCGTGCCCTGCGACGACGGCGTCCGGCTCCCGGCGCGGCCAAAGCGCGCGGCCTCAGGACGCGGCCGTTCGCCGGAGACCGTGAGTAGCAGAATTGTACTACTAGGTTTTGGCTGATGCCCTGCCAAGATCAGCTGCTGATTTTCTGTTTTATTTATTGTAGCTGACCGAGAGACGGCAGCCTGGCGATGGCAGGATCTTCCCAGATGGCGAGGCGGCCTTGCTTGGCGCTCCATGTTGATCCACCCTGCCGGGCATCTGAGAGCTAAGTCGAAGGCTATGAATTGCAGAGGGGATGAAAGCGTGACCTGGGATTTTTAAGTCAGCTTTGGGGACGGGGAGGTCCAGGCTGTGGCCCCTTAGGCCACGTCAAGGGAGAGCCTCACTTGTGTTCACAGTTCACAGTTCACAGTGTGCAGGACAGAGCAGTCCCGGGGCGTGTTGTATCACTTGTCTGTCGTGCCTTCTGTGTCTTTTGTGCCTCTCCTGTTGTACGTGCCTTGCCTTATCTCTTCTGGGGGCTTACCAGAAACCCCGGCGTCACTCGTACCATCTCCGATCTCTGGGCTCCTCAGCCCGACACTATCGAAGCTTTGCCTCTGGAGCTCTCAGAGGCCTTGGAATTGCATCTCTTTTAAAAAGCATCCGATCGGATGTCTTTTAGAGGTCTTGTTCCGAGCTGTGTCAACAGCCGTGTGCCGCGAGGATCCATTGTTGCGGCTTAGGTCTTGAAGAAACGCAAGGATTGGTAGGGGACTGTGGCCCTAAAATTCTCGGGCATCCGTCTTGGCAGTTGCTGGAGTTTGTCATTCCATCAGCATCTTCTTCCTCCCGGGTTCTGCGAGCTCCATCAGCTCACCTTCATTCTCACCCGGCTCATCTCGTTCTGCGTTCTCTCGGTCCTTGTGGCCATTCTTGTGGCCCAGAGTTTTGTCTCCCCATTGTGTCCCCTCGTCTGTTGTCTTGTGTGTCACGGGTGTCTGGGTGTAGCTGTCCCGGAGCTGCTCTGTCCTGCTGCCCAGCCTGGGTGTAGGTGTAAAAGGCCAAGTCCCAGGCCCCTGTAATTTGAAATTTGTGGTGTAGGGTGTAGTTGGAGTCTAGTGGGTGTTCCTAGATGGACACAAGATGTCTGGAGCTGTGAAGTTACCCTGCAGCACTTTGACTTTTGTCTTAGCTTTCTTTCAGATGCGGACGGATGAAATCGGTGGCAGAGCGCCCCAGCCAGGGTAAGGGGGTTCCCGCGAGAAGGTAAGTCAATGTTTGTCTTTGCAGGGCAACTGGAACCGGTCACTGTGTTACAGGTCTCCTCTTTGTCTTTATTTTTAGGAAGTAGAGCCAGCTAGCAGCAGTCAAGGCGAAGTGGGCAAGGTGAGCATTGATTGGTGGAGGGAAGCTGTTGTTATCGCTGGGCTCTCAGTTTCTGGTGCAAATGCCAATCGTCCCTTCTCGTTTGTGTGCTTTAGGCGGTCCAGTCGCATTTCGCCGAGATTCCCTCGCCAACCAGCCGGCACAGCTGTTTCGCCTCTCCCGTGAGCCCTGCGGAAGCGTTATGGAACCGTGTGACGGAGCCTTTTCCACGTAAAGGGGCCGTGTGGGTGGCCTTCAGGAACGGGCCGAGGAGTTGCCGTGAGTTGGGGATGTTGGGAGGAGAAGCGAGGGTCCCTTTGCGTTCCAGCAATGCCGCATCACTTTGTCTTCTCTTAACTCAGGCACGCCCTGCGACGACGGCGTCCGGCTCCCGGCGCGGCCGAAGCGCGCGGCCTCAGGACGTGGCCGTTCGCAGGAGACCGTGAGTAGCGGAATTGTACTACTAGGTTTTGGCTGATGCCCTGCCAAGATCAGCTGCTGATTTTCTGTTTTACTTATTGTAGCTGACCGAGAGACGGCAGCCTGGCGATGGCAGGAACTTCCCAGATGGCGAGGCGGCCTTGCTTGGTGCTCCATGTTGATCCACCCTGCCGGGCATCTGAGAGCTAAGTCGAAGGCTAGGAATTGCAGAGGGGATGAAAGCGTGACCTGGGACTTTTAAGTCAGCTTTGGGGACGGGGAGGTCCAGGCTGTGGCCCCTTAGGCCACGTCAAGGGAGAGCCTCACTTTTGTTCACAGTGCTGAGGTGCGCAGGACAGAGCAGTCCCGGGGCGTGTCGTATCACTTGTCTGTCGTGCCTTCTGTGTCTTTTGTGCCTCTCCTGTTGTACGTGCCTTGCCTTATCTCTTCTGGGGGCTTACCAGAAACCCCAGCATCACTCGTACCATCTCCGATCTCTGGGCTCCTCAGCCCGACGCCATCGAAGCTTTGCCTCTGGAGCTCTCAGAGGCCTTGGAATTGCATCTGTTTTAAAAAGCATCCGATCGGGTGTCTTTTAGAGGTCTTGTTCCGAGCTGTGTCAACAGCCGTGTGCCGCGAGGATCCATTGTTGCGGCTTAGGTCTTGAAGAAACGCAAGGATTGGTAGGGGACTGTGGCCCTAAAATTCTCGGGCATCCGTCTTGGCAGTTCGTGGAGTTAATCGTTCCATCAGCATCTTCTTCCTCCCGGGTTCTGTGAGCTTCATCAGCTCACCTTCATTCTCACCCGGCTCATCTCGTTCTGCATTCTCTCGGTCCTCGCGGCCATTCTTGTGGCCCAGAGTTTTGTCTCCCCATTGTGTCCCCTTGTCTGTTGTCTTGTGTGTCACGGGTGTCTGGGTGTAGCTGTCCCGGAGCTGCTCTGTCCTGCTGCCCAGCCTGGGTGTAGGTGTAAAAGGCCGAGTCCCAGGCCCCTGTAATTTGAAATTTGTAATGTAGGTTTTACTTGGAGTCTAGAGGGTGTTCCTAGATGGACACAAGATGTCTGGAGCTGTGAAGTTACCCTGCAGCACTTTGACTTTTGTCTTAGCTCTCTTTCAGATGCGGACGGATGAAATCAGTGGCAGAGCGCCCCATCCAGGGTAAGGGGGTTCCCCTGAGAAGGTAAGTCAATGTTTGTCTTTGCAGGGCAACTGGAACCGGTCACTGTGTTACAGGTCTCCTCTTTGTCTTCATTTTTAGGAAGTAGAGCCAGCTAGCAGCAGTCAAGGCGAAGTGGGCAAGGTGAGCATTGATTGGTGGAGGGAAGCTGTTGTTATCGCTGGGCTCTCAGTTTCTGGTGCAAATGCCAATCGTCCCTTCTCGTTTGCGTGCTTTAGGTGGTCCAGTCGCATTTCGCCGAGATCCCCTCGCCAACCGGCCAACACGCCTGCTTCGCCTCTCCCGTGAGCCCTGCGGAAGCGTTACGGGACCGTGTGACGGAGCCTTTTCCACGTAAAGGGGCCGTGTGGGTGGCCTTCGGGAACGGGCCGAGGCGTTGCCATGAGTTGGGGATGTCGGGAGGAGAAGCGAGGGTCCCTTTGAGTTCCAGCAATGCCGCATCACTTTGTCTTCTCTTAACTCAGGCACGCCCTGCGATGACGGCATCCGGCTCCCGGCGCGGCCAAAGCGTGCGGCCTCAGGACGCGGCCGTTTGCAGGAGACCGTGAGTAGCGGAATTGTCGGGTTTTGGCTGATGCCCTGCCAAGATCAGCTGCTGATTTTCTGTTTTGTTTATTGTAGCTGACCGAGAGACGGCAGCCTGGCGATGGCAGGAACTTCCTAGATGGCGAGGCGGCCTTGCTTGGCGCTCCATGTTGATCCACCCTGCCGGGCATCCGAGAGCTAAGTCGAAGGCTATGAATTGCAGAGGGGCTGAAAATGGGGTGCCGGGTCGGCACTCTGGACCTGGGATTTTTAAGTCAGCTTTGGGGACGGGGAGGTCCAGGCTGTGGCCCCTTAGGCCACGTCAAGGGAGAGCCTCACTTTTGTTCACAGTGCTGAGATGCGCAGGACAGAGCAGCCCTGGGGCGTGTCGTATCACTTGTCTGTCGTGCCTTCTGTGTCTTTTGTGCCTCTCCTGTTGTATGTGCCTTGCCTTATCTCTTCTGGGGGCTTACCAGAAACCCCAGCATCACTCGTACCATCTCCGATCTCTGGGCTCCTCAGCCCGACGCCATCGAAGCTTTGCCTCGGGAGCTCTCAGAGGCCTTGGAATTGCATCTCTTTTAAAAAGCATCCGATCGGATGTCTTTTAGAGGTCTTGTTCCGAGCTGTGTCAACAGCCATGTGCCGTGAGGATCCATTGTTGCGGCTTAGGTCTTGAAGAAACGCAAGGATAGGTAGGGGACTGTGGCCCTAAAATTCTCAGGCATCCCTCTTGGCAGTTCCTGGAGTTTGTCATTCCATCAGCATCTTCTTCCTTCCGGGTTCTGTGAGCTTCATCAGCTCACCTTCATTCTCACCCGGCTCATCTCGTTCCACGTTCTCTCGGTCCTTGCGGCCATTCTTGTGGCCCAGAGTTTTGTCTCCCCATTGTGTGCCCTCGTCTGTTGTCTTGTGTGTCACGGGTGTCTGGGTGTAGTTGTCCTGGAGCTGCTCTGTCCTGCTGCCCAGCCTGGGTGTAGGTGTAAAAGGCCAAGTCCCAGGCCCCTGTAATTTGAAATTTGTGATGTAGGGTGTAGTTGGAGTCTAGCGGGTGTTCCTAGATGGACACAAGATGTCTGGAGCTGTGAAGTTACCCTGCAGCACTTTGACTTTTGTCTTAGCTCTCTTTCAGATGCGGACGGATGAAATCGGTGGCAGAGTGCCCCAGCCAGGGTAAGGAGGTTCCCCTGAGAAGGTAAGTCAATGTTTGTCTTTGCAGGGCAACTGGAACCGGTCACTGTGTTACAGGTCTCCTCTTTATTTTTAGGAAGTAGAGCCAGCTAGCAGCAGTCAAGGTGAAGTGGTCAAGGTGAGCGTTGACCGGTGGAGGGAAGCTGTTGTTATCGCTGGGCTCTCAGTTTCTGGTGCAATGCCAATCGTCCCTTCTCGTTTGTGTGCTTTAGGTGGTCCAGTTGCGTTTCGCCGAGACCCCCTCGCCAACCGGCCTGCACAGCTGTTTCGCCTCTCCCGTGAGCCCTGCGGAAGCGTTACGGGACCGTGTCATGAAGCCTTTTCCACGTCAAGGGGCCGTGTGGGTGGCCTTCAGGAACGGGCTGAGGGGTTGCCGTGAGTTGGGGATGTCGGGAGGAGGAGCGAGGGTCCCTTTGCGTTCCAGCAATGCCGCATCACTTTGTCTTCTCTTAACTCAGGCACGCCCTGCGACAATGGCCTCCGGCTCCCGGCGTGGCCGAAGTGCGCGGCCTCAGGACGCGGCCGTTTGCAGGAGACCGTGAGTAGCGGAATTGTTGGGTTTTGGCTGATGCCCTGCCAAGATCAGCTGCTGATTTTCTGTTTTATTTATTGTAGCTGACCGAGAGACGGCAGCCTGGCGATGGCAGGAACTTCCCAGATGGCGAGGCGGCCTTGCTTGGCGCTCCATGTTGATCCACCCTGCCGGGCATCTGAGAGCTAAGTCGAAGGCTATGAATTGCAGAGGGGATGAAAGCGTGACCTGGGATTTTTAAGTCAGCTTTGTTGATGGGGAGGTCCAGACTGTGGCCCCTTAGGCCACACGGTGGGAGAGCCTCACTTTTGTTCACAGTGCTGAGGTGCGCAGGACAGAGCAGCCCCGGGGTGTGTCATGTCACTTGTCTGTCGTGCCTTCTGTGTCTTTTGTGCCTCTCCTGTTGTACATGCCTTGCCTTATCTCTTCTGGGGGCTTACCAGAAACCCCGGCCTCACTCCTCGCATCTCTGATCTCTGGGCTCCTCGGCCCGACACCATCGAAGCTTTGCCTCTGGAGCTCTCAGAGGCCTTGGAATTGCGTCTATTTTAAAATCATCCGATCGGATGTCTTTTAGAGGTCTTGTTCCGAGCTGTGTTGACAGCCGTGTGCCGCGAGGATCCATTGTTGCGGCTTAGGACTTGAAGAAACGCAGAGATAGGTAGGGGACTGTGGCCCTCAGATTCTCGGGCATCCCTCTTGGCAGTTCCTGGGGTTAAGTGTTCTGTCAGCATCTTCTTCCTCCCGGGTTCTGCGAGCTTCATCAGCTTGGCTTCATTCTCACCTGGCTCATCTAATTCTGCGTTCTCTCGGTCCTTGCGGCCATTCTTGTGGCCCAGAGTTTTGTCTCCCCATTGTGTCCCCTTGTCTGTTGTCTTGTGTGTCACGGGTGTCTGGGTGTCCCGGGGCTGCTCTGCCCTGCTGCCCAGCCTGGGTGTAGGTGTAAAAGGCCAAGTCCCAGGCCCCTGTAATTTGAAATTTGTGATGTAGGGTGTAGTTGGAGTCTAGCGGGTGTTCCTAGATGGACACAAGATGTCAGGAGCTGTGAAGTTACCCTGCAGCACTTTGACTTTTGTCTTAGCTTTCTTTCAGATGCGGACGGATGAAATCAGTGGCAGAGCGCCCCATCCAGGGTAAGGGGGTTCCCCTGAGAAGGTAAGTCAATGTTTGTCTTTGCAGGGCAACTGGAACCGGTCACTGTGTTACAGGTCTCCTCTTTGTCTTCATTTTTAGGAAGTGAAGCCAGCTAGCAGTAGTCAAGGTGAAGTGGTCAAGGTGAGCGTTGACCGGTGGAGGGAAGCTGTTGTTATTGCTGGGCTCTCAGTTTCCTGTGCAATGCCAATCATCCCTTCTCGTTTGTGTGCTTTAGGCGGTCCAGTTGCGTTTCGCCAAGATTCCCTCGCCAACCAACCGGCACGCCTGCTTCACCTCTCCCGTGAGCCCTGTGGAAGCGTTACGGGACTGTGTGATGAAGCCTTGGCCTTTTCCACGTCAAGGGGCCGTGTGGGTGGCCTTCAGGAACGGGCCGAGGGGTTGCCGTGAGTTGGGGATGTCTGGAGGAGGAGCGAGGGTCCCTTTGAGTTTCAGCAATGCCGCATCACTTTGTCTTCTCTTAACTCAGGCACGCCCTGCGACGATGGCCTCCGGCTCCCGGTGTGGCCGAAGCGCGTGGCCTCAGGACGCGGCAGTTTGCAGGAGACCGTGAGTAGCGGAATTGTTGGGTTTTGGCCAATGCCCTGCAAAGATCAGCTGCTGATTTTCTGTTTTATTTATTGTAGCTGACAGAGAGACGACAGCCTGGCCATGGGAGGAACTTCCCAGATGGCGAGCTGGCATTCCTTGCCGCCCCATGTGGATCCTCCCCACCGGGCGTCTGAGAGCTGAGTCGACGGCTACGACCCACAGAGGGGACGAAAGCGGAGTGCCTGGTCCGGACTTGTGACCTGGGATTTTTGAGTCAGCTTTGGGGACGGGGAGGTCCAGGCCGTGGCCCCTTAGGCCTCATGAAGGGAGAGCCTCGTTTTTGCTCAAAGTGCTGAGGTGTGCAGGACAGAGCAGTCCTGAGGTGTGTCATGTCACTTGTCCATTGTGCCTTCTGTGTCTTTTGTGCCTCTCCTGTTGTACATGCCTTGCCTTATCCCTTCCGGGGGCTTACCAGAAACCCTGGCACCATTCTTAGCATCTCCGATCTCTGGGTTCCTCGGCCCGACACCATCGAAGCTTTGCCTCAGGAGCTCTCAGAGGCCTTGGAATTGTGTCTGTTTTGAAAAGCATCCGATCGGATGTGTTTTAGAGGTCTTGTTCCGAACTGTGTCAACAGCCGTGTGCCGCGAGGATCCATTGTTGCGGCTTAGGACTTGTACAAACGTGAAGATAGGCAGAGGATTGTGACCCTCAGATTCTCGGGCATCCGTCTTGGAGGTTCTTGGAGTTAATCGTTCCATCAGCATCTTCTTCCTCCTGCGTTCTTCGAGCTTCATCAGCTTGCCTTCATTCTCACCCGGCTCATCTCGTTCCATGTTCTCTCGGTCCTTGCGGCCGTTCTTGAGGCCCAGAGTTTTGTCTCCCCGTTGTGTCCCCTCGTCTGTTGTCTTGTGTTTCACGGGTGTCTGGGTGTAGCTGTCCTGGAGCTGCTCTGCCCTGCTGCCCAGCCTGGGTGTAGGTGTAAAAGGCCGAGTCCCAGGCCCCTGTAATTTGAAATTTGTAATGTAGGTTTTACTTGGAGACTAGAGGGTATTCCTAGATGGACACAAGATGTCTGGAACTGTGAAGTTACCCTGCAGCACTTTGACTTTTGACTTAGCTTTCTAAGCATTGCATTATTTGCTGCCCAATGTGGGGTTCAAAGGAGTAAGAAAAATTTACAGCGATTACATTCTGTTGGTACTTACTGTGTGTTGGGACAAAGGACTGGGTAACAGTGTTACTTAAGTTCATGTCTCTCAGGGTTGAGCCCTTCATGTAGTTCTAGTCTCTGAGCTTTTCTTGAAGTTTTAATGCCTTTCTTGTCCCGAAGTTTATTTTCTTATCCAAAAATAACTCCAATATTGTCCCTAATACATAACTTTCACAGTAAAAGGGCACAGATTAAAATAGCTGTTACGGTAAGCTCAATAATAATGATTGATAAAAACTTTATAAATGTACTGAAGTTTGTACCAAGTAGCTTGAGTTAATAGTTTCTTTGTCCTTCCCTACATCCCGATCACAGTAACATGTTTTAAAAGTGTATGAGTAATTATACCCAGTTTATTAGAAGAGCAGCAACAACCCCCACTACACTCTTTTTACTAATCATTCATACCACATCATAAAAGTAAAACAAAACACAAAAAACTATATAAAATTTAACACAACCCAATCTACTTAAAAAAACATTGACTTAGTAAACTCAAAACCATTCAATGAGCCCTAAACATTACTAAAAAAACCTAACCAAATCTCTACCTTCTAATTAATAAATAATAATCAATGCTCTATAAAAATATGGGAATTCCTCATTAACAATAAAAAAAAAATTGAACTACTAAAAAATAAGATATCGCTACAGAAACAAACTCCCTGTAAAAATCCATCATATAAATATTCGTATCCCCAAAAATACAACTAATAAAAACCACCGAAGCAATAAACAGGTACATGCAACTACAAAAATAAAAAGATCAAAAACAAACTGCAGTTAACCATACAAAACCAAATTGTTCCAAACTCAATAATCTCATAATACCTCGAATCATCAAAATCAAAGTACTATCTCCAAATAACCACAAAACCAAAAAATAAATTTAGCCATAAACAATATTTCTCCGAGGGTGCTGAGCACCATCCTGAGGGTGCTGAGCACCGTCCCGAGGGTGCAGGATGAGTCTCGAGGGTGCAGGAGGAGTCCCGAGGTTACTCAGCACCATCCCGAGGGTGCTCAGCACCATCCCGAGTGTGCAGGATGAGTGCCGAGGGTGCTCAGCACCATCCCGAGGGTGCTCAGCACCATCCCGAGTGTGCAGGATGAGTGCCGAGGGTGCTCAGCACCATCCCGAGGGTGCTCAGCACCATCCCGAGGGTGCTCAGCACCATCCCGAGGGTGCAGGATGAGTCCCGAGGTTGCTCAGCACCATTCCTAGGGTGCTCAGCACCATCCCGAGTGTGCAGGATGAGTGCCGAGGGTGCTCAGCACCATCCCGAGAGTGCTCAGCACCATCCCGAGTGTGCAGGATGAGTGCCGAGGGTGCTCAGCACCATCCCGAGGGTACAGGATGAGTCCCGAGGGTGCTGAGCACCAAACCGAGCGTGCTGAACACCCTCGGGACTCATCCTGCACTTTCTGGAAGGCGCTCAGCACCCTCGGGACCTGTGACCCTGTTCCCTTTGATCCCATTACCTTTTTTCCCAATTTCCGTTTCTCCCATAATTTCTCTTTTTTTTCTTTATTCCTGGTTTGTTGTTTTCTTTCCCGGGTTTCTTTTTCCGATTTCCAGGGTTTTTTTTCTTTATTCCAGTTTTTCCCCCCCCCCCCGATTCTCGGTTTATTTCCTGATTCCCGGGATTTTCCCTATTCCCCGTTTTTCCTTATTCCCGGTTCTTTTTCCCCGTTGCCGATTTTTTTCCCCCCAATTCCCATTTTCCTGATTCCCGATTTTCCCCCAATTCCCGTTTATTTCTTGTGCCGGTGTTGGCAGCGGGGCAGAGACAGGCGGGGGCCGTGTGCCGGCGTCGGGCGACTTCGGTGCTGGACGCGGGGACATGAAGACGCATGGCGGGGACCGGCCAGTGGCTGGGCTGGGCGGTGGCAGAGGCGACGCGGGTGTCAGCAGTTGTAGAGCCGGGCTCCCGTGCCTGTTCTCTTTCCCCCCCTCCGCGGTTTCAGAGGCTGCCACGGGCCGGTGCCACGGGGGGCCCGGGCACAGCGGCGGAAGGAGCGGCGGCGCTAGAAGCGGTGAGTGCGCATGCGTGGATGACATCAGCGCCGCAGGGCAGCATGGGGCAGTGGGGGACGGCAGCGGCAGTTTGGGATCGGCCCGGGCCGCACAGAACGGTGTCGCTGCGCGGCGGCGGGGCCGGCGGCCCCACGGGCGCCGGGAAAGCGGAGCCCGCGGGGCACCGAGGCTTTCCCCGCTTAGCCCAGCTGGGACGTCGCCTTGCAACGGCCCCCTGAGCTCCACGGGGGCTCCACGGAAACCAGGGCTTCAGACGCTGCTTGGCAACCTTCACCCCGAATAAACCACGCACGGGGGGTGTCCCGTGTTGCACAGAAGAGACGCGGCTTCGCCTCCCTTCTCAGTACCACAGGGCCCAGAACTCATCCTGCACCCTCGGGACTCATCCTGCAACCTCGGGATGGTGCTGAGCACTCTCGGGACTCATCCTGCACCCTCGGGATGGTGCTGAGCACCCTCGGGACTCATCCTGCACCCTCGGAATGGTGCGGAGCACCTTCGGGATGGTGCTGAGCACCCTCGGCATTGGTGCTGAGCACCCTCGGGACTCATCCTGCACCCTCGGGATGGTGCAGAGCACCCTCGGGATGGTGCTGAGCACCCCCGGGACGGAGCTGAGCACCCTCGGCGCTCATCCTGCACCCTCGGAATGGTGCTGAGCACCCTCGGGATCGTGCGGAGCACCCACGGCACTCATCCTGCACCCTCGGGATGGTGCTGAGCACCTTCGGGATGGTGCTGAGCACGCTCGGCACTCATCCTGCACCCTCGGGATGGTGCTGAGCACCCTAGGAATGGTGCTGAGCAACCTCGGGACTCATCCTCCACATCGGGATGGTGCTGAGCACCCTCGAAATAGTGCTGAGCCTCCTCGGCACTCATCCTGCACATCGGGATGGTGCTGAGCACTCTGGGGATGGTGCTGAGCAACATCGGGACTCATCCTGCACCCTCAGAATGGTGCTGAGCACCCTCGGGATGGTGCTGAGCACCCCCGGGACGGAGCTCAGCACCCTCTGCATGGTGCTCAGCACCATTGGGACTCATCCTGCACCCTCGGCACTCATCCTGCACCCTCGGGATGGTGCTGAGCACCCTCGGGATGGTGCTGAGCACCCCCGGGATGGAGCTCAGCACCTTCGGGATGGTGCTCAGCACCATTGGGACTAATCCTGCACCCTCGGCACTCATCCTGCACATCGGGATGGTGCTGAGCGCCCTCGAGATGGTGCTGAGCTCCGTCCCGAGGTTCCTCAGCACCATTCCTAGGGTGCTCAGCACCATGCCGAGGGTGCAGGATGAGTCCCGAGGTTGCTCATAACCATCTCGAGGGTGCTCAGCACCATCCCGGGAGTGCAGGATGAGTCCCGAGGTTGCTCAGCACCATCCCGAAGGTGCTCAGCACCATCCCGAAGGTGCTCAGCACCATCCCGAGGTTGCTCAGCACCATTCCTAGGGTGCTCAGCACCATCCCGAGGGTGCAGGATGAGTCCCGAGAGTGCTCAGCACCATTCCGAGGCTGCTCAGCACCATCCCGAGGGTGCAGGATGAGTCCCGAGGGTGCTCAGCACCATCCCGAAGGTGCTCAGCACCATTCCGCTGGTGCAGGATGAGTCCCGAGAGTGCTCAGCACCATCCTGAGAGTGCTCAGCACCATCCCGGGGGTGCTCAGCACCATCTCGCGGATGCAGGATGAGTCCCGAGGCTGCTCAGCACCATCCCGAGGGTGCTCAGCACCATCGCGAGGGTGCAGGATGAGTCCCGAGAGTGCTCAGCACCATCCCGAAGCTGCTCAGCACCATCCCGAAGGTGCTCAGCACCATTCCGCTGGTGCAGGATGAGTCCCGAGGGTGCTCCGCACCATCCTGAGGGTGCTCAGCACCATCCCGGGGGTGCAGGATGAGTCCCGAGGTTGCTCAGCACCATTCTGAGGGTGCTCAGCACCATGCCGAGGGTGCAGGATGAGTGCCGAGAGTGCTCCGCACCATCCCGAGGCTGCTCAGCTCCATCCCGAGGGTGCAGGATGAGTCCCGAGGGTGCTCAGCACCATCCCGAAGGTGCTCAGCACCATCCCGGGGGTGCAGGATGAGTGCCGTGGTAGCTAAGCACCATCTCGAGGGTGCTCAGCACCATCGCGCGGGTGCAGGATGAGTCCCGAGGGTGCTCAGCACCATTCCTAGGGTGCTCAGCACCATCGCGAGGGTGCAGGATGAGTCCCGAGAGTGCTCAGCACCATCCCGAGGGTGCAGGATGAGTCCCAAGGTTGCTCAGCACCATCTCGAGGGTGCTCAGCACCATCCCGGGAGTGCAGGATGAGTCCCGAGGTTGCTCAGCACCATCCCGAGGGTGCTCAGCACCATCTCGCGGGTGCAGGATGAGTCCCGAGGTTGCTCAGCACCATTCCTAGGGTGCTCAGCACCATCCCGAGGGTGCAGGATGAGTCCCGAGAGTGCTCAGCACCATTCCGAGGCTGCTCAGCACCATCCCGAGGGCGCAGGATGAGTCCCGAGGGAGCTCAGCACCATTCCGAAGGTGCTCAGCAGCATTCCGCTGGTGCAGGATGAGTCCCGAGGGTGCTCCGCACCATCCTGAGGGTGCTCAGCACCATCGCGAGGGTGCAGGATGAGTCCCGAGAGTGCTCAGCACCATTCTAGGGTGCTCAGCACCATCCCGAGGGTGCAGGATGAGTCCCGAGGGTGCTCAGCACCATCCCGAGGGTGCAGGATGAGTCCCGAGAGTGCTCAGCACCATTCTAGGGAGCTCAGCACCATCCCGAGTGTGCAGGATGAGTGCCGAGGGTGCTCCGCACTATCCCGAGGGTGCTCAGCACCATCTCGAGGGTGCTCAGCACCATCCCGAGGGTGCAGGATGAGTCCCGAGAGTGCTCAGCACCATCCCGAGGCTGCTCAGCACCATTCCGCTGGTGCAGGATGAGTCCCGAGGGTGCTCCGCACAATCCTGAGGGTGCTCAGCACCATGCCGAGGGTGCAGGATGAGTCCCGAGGTTGTTCAGCACCATCGCGAGGGTGCTCAGCACCATCTCGAGGGTGCTCAGCACCATCCCGAGGGTGCAGGATGAGTCCCGAGGTTGCTCAGCACCATCTCGAGGGTGCTCAGCACCATCTCGCGGGTGCAGGATGAGTGCCGAGGTAGCTCAGCACCATCCCGAGGGTGCTCAGCACCATGCCGAGGGTGCAGGATGCGTGCCGAGGTTGCTCAGCACCATTCCTAGGGTGCTCAGCACCATCCCGAGGGTGCAGGATGAGTCCCAAGGTTGCTCAGCACCATCTCGAGGGTGCTCAGCACCATCCCGGGAGTGCAGGATGAGTCCCGAGGTTGCTCAGCACCATCCCGAGGGTGCTCAGCACCATCCCGAGGGTGCAGGATGAGTCCCGAGGTTGCTCAGCACCATCCCGAAGCTGCTCAGCACCATCCCGATGGTGCAGGATGAGTCCCGAGGGTGCTCAGCACCATTCTGAGGGTGCTCAGCACCGTCGCGAGCGTGCAGGATGAGTCCCGAGAGTGCTCAGCACCATCCTGAGAGTGCTCAGCACCATCCCGGGGGTGCTCAGCACCATCTCGCGGGTGCTGGATGAGTCCCGAGGCTGCTCAGCACCATTCCTAGGGTGCTCAGCACCATCGCGAGGGTGCAGGATGAGTCCCGAGAGTGCTCAGCACCATCCCGAAGCTGCTCAGCACCATCCCGAAGGTGCTCAGCACCATTCCGCTGGTGCAGGATGAGTCCCGAGGGTGCTCCGCACCATCCTGAGGGTGCTCAGCACCATGCCGAGGGTGCAGGATGAGTCCCGAGGTTGCTCAGCACCATCTCGCGGGTGCAGGATGAGTCCCGAGGTTGCTCAGCACCATTCCTAGGGTGCTCAGCACCATCCCGATGGTGCAGGATGAGTCCCGAGGGTGCTCAGCACCATTCTGAGGGTGCTCAGCACCGTCGCGAGCGTGCAGGATGAGTCCCGAGAGTGCTCAGCACCATCCTGAGAGTGCTCAGCACCATCCCGGGGGTGCTCAGCACCATCTCGCGGGTGCTGGATGAGTCCCGAGGCTGCTCAGCACCATTCCTAGGGTGCTCAGCACCATCGCGAGGGTGCAGGATGAGTCCCGAGAGTGCTCAGCACCATCCCGAAGCTGCTCAGCACCATCCCGAAGGTGCTCAGCACCATTCCGCTGGTGCAGGATGAGTCCCGAGGGTGCTCCGCACCATCCTGAGGGTGCTCAGCACCATGCCGAGGGTGCAGGATGAGTCCCGAGGTTGCTCAGCACCATCTCGCGGGTGCAGGATGAGTCCCGAGGTTGCTCAGCACCATTCCTAGGGTGCTCAGCACCATCCCGAGGGTGCAGGATGAGTCCCGAGGTTGCTCAGCACCATCCCGAGGGTGCTCAGCACCATCCCGAGGGTGCAGGATGAGTCCCGAGGGTGCTCAGCACCATCCCGAGTGTGCAGGATGAGTGCCGAGGGTGCTCCGCACTATCCCGAGGGTGCTCAGCACCATCCCGAGGGTGCAGGATGAGTCCCGAGAGTGCTCAGCATCATCCCGAAGCTGCTCAGCACCATCTCGCGGGTGCTGGATGAGTCCCGAGGCTGCTCAGCACCATTCCTAGGGTGCTCAGCACCATCGCGAGGGTGCAGGATGAGTCCCGAGAGTGCTCAGCACCATCCCGAAGCTGCTCAGCACCATCCCGAAGGTGCTCAGCACCATTCCGCTGGTGCAGGATGAGTCCCGAGGGTGCTCCGCACCATCCTGAGGGTGCTCAGCACCATCGCGAGCGTGCAGGATGAGTCCCGAGAGTGCTCAGCACCATGCCGAGGGTGCAGGATGAGTCCCGAGGTTGCTCAGCACCATCCCGAGGGTGCTCAGCACGATCCCGAGGGTGCAGGATGAGTCCCGAGGTTGCTCAGCACAATTCCTAGGGTGCTCAGCACCATGCCGAGGGTGCAGGATGAGTGCCGAGAGTGCTCCGCACCATCCCGAGGCTGCTCAGCACCATCCCGAGGGTGCAGGATGAGTGCCGAGGGTGCTCAGCCCCATCCCGAAGGTGCTCAGCACCATCCCGAGGGTGCAGGATGAGTCCCGAGGGTGCTCAGCCCCATCCCGAAGGTGCTCAGCACCATCCCGGGGGTGCAGGATGAGTGCTGTGGTAGCTAAGCACCATCTCGAGGGTGCTCAGCACCATCGCGCGGGTGCAGGATGAGTCCCGAGGTTGCTCAGCACCATTCCTAGGGTGCTCAGCACCATCGCGAGGGTGCAGGATGAGTCCCGAGAGTGCTCAGCACCATCCCGAAGCTGCTCAGCACCATCCCGAAGGTGCTCAGCACCATTCCGCTGGTGCAGGATGAGTCCCGAGGGTGCTCCGCACCATCCCGAGGCTGCTCAGCACCATCCCGAGGGTGCAGGATGAGTGCCGAGGGTGCTCAGCCCCATCCCGAAGGTGCTCAGCACCATCCCGAGGGTGCAGGATGAGTCCCGAGGGTGCTCAGCCCCATCCCGAAGGTGCTCAGCACCATCCCGGGGGTGCAGGATGAGTGCTGTGGTAGCTAAGCACCATCTCGAGGGTGCTCAGCACCATCGCGCGGGTGCAGGATGAGTCCCGAGGTTGCTCAGCACCATTCCTAGGGTGCTCAGCACCATCGCGAGGGTGCAGGATGAGTCCCGAGAGTGCTCAGCACCATCCCGAAGCTGCTCAGCACCATCCCGAAGGTGCTCAGCACCATTCCGCTGGTGCAGGATGAGTCCCGAGGGTGCTCCGCACCATCCCGAGGCTGCTCAGCACCATCCCGAGGGTGCAGGATGAGTGCCGAGGGTGCTCAGCCCCATCCCGAAGGTGCTCAGCACCATCCCGAGGGTGCAGGATGAGTCCCGAGGGTGCTCAGCCCCATCCCGAAGGTGCTCAGCACCATCCCGGGGGTGCAGGATGAGTGCTGTGGTAGCTAAGCACCATCTCGAGGGTGCTCAGCACCATCGCGCGGGTGCAGGATGAGTCCCGAGGTTGCTCAGCACCATTCCTAGGGTGCTCAGCACCATCCCGAGGGTGCAGGATGAGTCCCGAGAGTGCTCAGCACCATCCCGAAGCTGCTCAGCACCATCCCGAAGGTGCTCAGCACCATTCCGCTGGTGCAGGATGAGTCCCGAGGGTGCTCCGCACCATCCTGAGGGTGCTCAGCACCATCCCGAGGGTGCTGGATGAGTCCCGAGGTTGCTCAGCACCATCCCGAGGGTGCAGGATGAGTTCCGAGGTTGCTCAGCACCATTCCTAGGGTGCTCAGCACCATCCCGAGTGTGCAGGATGAGTGCCGAGGGTGCTCCGCACTATCCCGAGGGTGCTCAGCACCATCTCGTGGGTGCAGGATGAGTCCCGAGGTTGCTCAGCACCATTCCGAGGGTGCAGGATGAGTCCTGAGAGTGCTCAGCACCATTCCGAGGCTGCTCAGCACCATCCCGAGTGTGCAGGATGAGTCCCGAGGGTGCACCACCGTGAGTCCAGAAAAACCCAAAATCACCGGAATTTAACCCAAAAAATCTTCAGATCCAAAAAAAACCCCGTGAAAATTGGGTAAAATATGCAAAAACGGCAAAAAATCCCATAAAAATCCTGAGTTTTGGGGGTCAAACACCACTGCTACCCTGGCTGCGGGCACTTCTGCACTACTGTGAGTCCAGAAAAACCCAAAATCACCGGAATTTAACCCAAAAATTACCCCAATCCAAAAAAACCCCCGTGAAAATCCCATGAAATACGAAAAAATTGCAAAAAATCCCTGGAAAAATCCTAAAAAAATCTAGAAAAAATCTCATAAAATACAAGAAAATTCTGTAAAAATCCCCAAATCCCCCAAAACTGCCCCAAATCCCCTTCAGGATCTTTGGGAACCTCAATTTGTGCCTTTTAGGGATCAGTTTGGGGGATTTGGGAGGTTTTTTGGAGATTTTTGGTTGATTTCAGGGTATTTCAGGGTGATTTTGAGTTCAGTTTGATTTTAGGTGACTTCAGGGTGATTTTGGTTGACTAGGCTGATTTTGGGGTGTTTCAGGCAGATTTTGGGTGACTTCAGTTTGGTTTTGGTGTATTTTAGGCTGATTTTGAGTGATTTTGGTACATTTCAGGCCAATTTTGGTTGATTTCAGGGTGATTTCTGGTGATTTCAGGCTGTTTTTTTGCTGATTTTGGGGTGCTTGAGACTGATTTTGGGGTGTTTCAGGTTGATTTCAGTTGATTTCAGGGTGATTTTGAGTGATTTTGGGGTGTTTCATGGCAATTTTTGGGTATTTTGGGGTGTTTCAGGCTGATTTTGAGTGATTTTGGGGTACTTCAGGCTGATTTGGGGTTATTTCAGGCTGATTTTGGTTGATTTCAGGGTGGTTTTGGGTGATTTTGGGCTATTTCAGGCTGTTTTTTTGCCATTTTTTCACCGATTTTTGCTGATTTTGGCTGATTTTGTGCCGATTTCTGGATTTTAGGGCACATTTCTCGAATGCCACCCTGACGTGCGCATCGGGCGCCGTTCCTACCGGGGTGCGTCTCCTGCCTGGGGTGTCTCATCTTCTGTCCCCAAAGCCCCCAAAACCGCCCCAAATCCCCCAAAACTGCCCCAAATCTCCTTCAGGATCTTTGGGAACCTCAATTTTGATCCCGGTGACGTTGTCCCTGCCCCGCACCCGGTGATGTCATCATCGGTTTTGTGATGTCATCATTGGCCCGGTGACGTCATAGTGTTCCCTGTGATGTCACCTTCTCTCCCCACGTGACGTCACGTGTCCTGCCCGGTGACGTCATCCGCAGTCCGTGATGTCATCACCAGCTCATGACGTCACCACCCCCTGTGTGACGTCACAAGCCCCCCCAATGTATGACGTCACCACCCCCCCCGTGTCTGACATCACCACACGCCTCCATATGATGTCACCACCCCCGTGTATGACGTCACCATGTCCCCCGTGTATGACGTCACAGCACTGCTGTTGATGGCATCATGGCGGCCCCGTTGATTACGTCACTGCGGCCCCGTGTATGACATCACGGCGCTGCCGTCGATGACATCACGGCTCTGCCGTCGATGACGTCACGGCGCAGCCGTCGATGACGTCACTGCGTCCCCTGTCGATGACGTCACAAGAGGAGGACGGCTCCACCTGCCTGCACCACGCGGCCAAGAACGGGAACCTGGAGATGGTGGAGCTGCTGCTGGGAACCGGACAGGTGGACGTCAACGCCCAGGTGAGTGGTCAGTGAGTGACCACTGAGTGTCCACTCACTGTCCTGAGTGTCCACTCACTGTCCTGAGTGTTCTGAGTGAGACCTGAGTGTGTCCTGAGTGTGTGAATGTACACTCTGTGTGTCCCTGCTTGGAACGGGACAGGTGGACGTCAACGCCCAGGTGAGAGGTCAGTGAGTGACCCCTGAGTGTCCACTCACTGTCCTGAGTGACCCCTGAGTGTGTGAGTGTCCCCTGAGTGTCCCCTGAGTGTCCACTCACTGTGTCCTGAGTGACCCCTGAGTGTCCACTCAGTGTCCAGAGTGTCCTGGCAGTAGTCAGAGGGTCAGGGCTGCTCTGGGGCTGTTTTTGGGCTGTTTAGGGGTTGTTTTTCGGGTGTTTTTTTGGCTGTTTTAGGGCTGTTTTTGGGGTTGTTTTGGGGGTTGTTTTGGGGCTGGTTTTGTGCTGGTTTTGGGTTGTTTTTGGGGTGTTTTGGGGTGATTTTGGGTGTCTGGAGGCGGCGCTGACCCCTGGATGACCCCTCAGGACAACAGCGGCTGGACCCCGATCATTTGGGCGGCCGAGCACAAACACATCGAGGTCATTCGGCGACCGCTGACCCGAGGGGCCGACGTCACCCTGACCGACAACGTGAGCGCACCTGGGGACACCTGGGGGGACCTGGGGGGACCTGAGACACACCTGGGGACACCTGGACACACCTGGGGACACCTGGACACACCTGGGGACAGCTGGGGACACACCTGGGGACACCTGGGGGGACCTGAGACACATCTGGGGACACCAAAACCACACCTGGGGACAGCTGAGATACACCTGGGGACACCTAGTGACACCTGGGGACAACTGGGGACACCTGGGGACAGCTGAGACACACCTGGGGACAGCTGAGGAACATCTGGGGAACATCTGCGATACCTGAGACACACCTGGGGACACCTGGAGAACATCTGGGAGACATTTGGGGACACCTGGGGGGACCTGAGACACACCTGGGGACACCTGGACACACCTGGGGACATCTGGGGACACCTGGGGACACACCTGGGGACACCAAAACCACACCTGGGGACAGCTGAGATACACCTGGGGACACCTGGTGACACCTGGGGGCCACCTGGGGACAACTGGGGACACCTGGGGACAGCTGAGACACACCTGGGGACAGCTGGGGAACATCTGAGATACCTGAGACACACCTGGGGACACCTGGAGAACATCTGGGAGACATTTGGGGACACCTGGGGGGACCTGGGGACACCTGGGACACACCTGGGGACACACCTGGAACCCAGTCTAGAACTCAGTCTAGAACCCAATCTAGAACAATCTAGAACCCAGTCTAGAACGCTCTAGAACTCAGTCTAGAACAATCTAGAACACGATCTAGAACACTCTAGAACCCAATCTAGAACGCTCTAGAACACAGTCTAGAACAATCTAGAACGTGGTCTAGAACGCTCTAGAACACAGTCTAGAACAATCTAGAACGTGGTCTAGAACACTCTAGAACCCAGCCTAGAACAATCTAGAACGTGATCTAGAACGCTCTAGAACCCAGCCTAGAACAATCTAGAACGTGATCTAGAACCCGATCTAGAACACACCTGGAACACACCTGGGGACATCTGGGACACACCTGGGGACACCTGAGATACACCTGGGGACATCTGGGGAGACACCTGGGGATACCTGGGGACACCTTGGGGACACACCTGGGGACACCTGGGGGCCCCTGAGATACACCTGGGACACACCTGGGGACACCTGGGGACACCTGAGATATACCTGGGGACACCTGGGCACACCTGGGGACACCTGAGATACACTTGGGGACACACCTGGGGACACCTGGGATAGAAGGAACACACCTGGGCACACCTGAGGGTACCTGGGGGGGGTACCTGGGAACATACCTGGGGACACCTGGGATAGAGAGGATACATCTGAGACACACCTGGGGACACCTGAGGACAGCTGGGGACACCTGGGGGTACCTGGGACACACCTGGGATGGAGAGGATACATCTGGAACTCACCTGGGGGGACCTGGGCACATCTGGGGACACCTGGGCACACCTGGGATAGAAGGAACACACCTTATTGGGTTTTGTTTATTGGATGTAGGGGTTCAGATGGGGTAGGGTTGGTTTGTTTAGCTGAGTTTGGGGTGTTAATTAGGTGGCTTTTGTTAGATGCAGTTTTCAATTTTTGAAAGTTTTTTTATTGAGTGGTTTTAAGGTGATTTTTAGTAATTGATGGTATAACTTTATTTTGTTTGTAGTTGGTGTATAAAAACGTATATGTTCTATTTATTTAATGTTGTCTTTTTTAGTTTAGGTGTTGATAAGTTTGGATTTCTTTCTGTTGTGGTGTTTCTTATTAGTTTTACTTCTGGGGACACAGGCATTTATATGGTGGATTTTTATAGGTATATTTTTGGGGGTGATTTTTTTAACATTTTAGTAGTTTAGATCGATTTTTTATGTTTTTCATTAGGTATTATTTTTTTTATTGAGTATTGTAATTATGTATTAGTATAAAGGTAGAGCTTTGGGGGTTTTTTTAACTATTGTTTAGGGTTAGTTGAATGGTTTTGAGTTCAGTGCACTGGTCTGATTATTTTTTAATAGTTGGTGTGATTTGTTGTGTGGAGTTCAATAGGGTTGCTTTTTATTTACGTTTAACTTTGCTGATGTGATAAGAACTGTTAGTGACAGAGCATAGCATCTGTTTTTGCCGGTAGTCGGTTGTACGGTGTGGGTTTTGTTTGTGTTACCTGTTTTGGGGTTTTTTTTTTGTTAGTGAGATTAAAGTTTTTATTTTGGGGTTGTGATTAAATTAAAATTTTTAGGGCAATTTAGATTTTTGACACGGATGCACTGTGATGAGAGTACATTAGTTGTTTTATGTGGTATTGGTGGTTTAGATAGGGGGAATATTTGTTTTGAAAATTTGTTTTGGTATTGTTAGTTGAAGTGTTTGGATGAGTTGTGTTTCAGTGTTGAATCTTTTTGAGGGGGTTCAGATTTTTTCTAGGTTACGATTTTTTTTCCCTTAATTGGTGGAGGTACTGTAATTTTATTGATGACATTGATGGGAATTTGATGCTGTTTGTTTTTTGGTTATTTTATTTTTAGGAATTTGATTTTTGCAGTAGGCCTGGAAGAATTCACTTTATTTCAAAACATACTAGTTTAATGATATAAAGGTTTCCATATTAACTCCTCAGTGTCTCAGATTTTTTTTCTTATTTAGTTTTTCCAGAATTTATTGATAATTTAGCAATCAAGCAGGGATGGCACCCCATTCTTGAAAAGACGGCTATGGAAAAACCTGCGTCTAACAACACATACCTGACGGACAGCAACAATTTTGCCGTTATTACAGGGCCAAATTCGAGTGGCAAATCAACATCGGCACGGACTGCTGGAGGAGAGGAGTTTCTGGTGGGCTCCCAGTGACATCTGATAGAGTGACTTTGTCTCTTTATGGACTTTTAGATTTGGGTTCTTTTTTCCTTTGAACTGAAGATTGATGAGAGGGAGCATGGTTTTCTCTCGTTCGGTCTCAGTTGTTTATTTTTTCTTATCAGCATTACAAGGTACAAGGAGCTACGTGCACTATGATAGAAAAGGGGTAAAATGGCTAACAAAGACCTTCTTCAAGGTCTTTTATATGTCCATTTACCCAATTAACAGGTGCCAACTAAATTATTTTTCTTAGTTGTTGGAGTTTGAGATGCAGACTGTGTGCCCTTGTTTTTAGTGTTTAGTTCTGGGATTCAAGAAAACACTGAATTTCATATAATATGAAATTCATGAGCATGTTTTCATGTGATACATGAAAACAAATGCTAAAGTTAGATAAGAAAGGTAGGTGTGTAGATTAGAAAGTTTCTTAAATCACTGGGTGAAAAAGTAGTTTAGAGAACAGGAGACAAGATGGAGGATGTAGGGTGTTGTCTCTTGTCCTTCTTTCTTCTTCATGTTCTTCTCCTAGAGGTTTTTGGGTAATAGTGAGTGATTGGATAGAAAACGCCGCAGTGCATCACAGAGGTGATGGGTCATTGGGTCATTAAGAAAAATAATATACGTGTCTATTGTTAATTGGATAAAAATAAGTATAAAGATAAAAGAACTGCGTAGTTCGGGGCCATTTTGTGTATCAGACACAAAGTGTGCCACAAGGCCCTGTTTGTACCATCAGAAGAAAGAAATGTGCCAAATTGCAAAGATTAACCTTGTAACCAGCCTAGAGAGACCTGTTAAGTTTTGTAAGGATCCTTCAATAAACACGAGAAACAAGATTCTAACGAGCTCGAGAGTTTACTTCGAATCATAAGGACTGAGATAAGCGGAAGTCCCCACGAGGGAGGATCCCAGAAGAATTCAGCCCAGAGAAGGCTGGGAAATTAGAGAAAAGCTGTATCTACAGAGAATTCAGCCCAGAGAAGGCTAGGAGACTAGAGAGAAGCTGTATCTACAGAAGAATTCAGCCCAAAGAAGGCTGAGAGACTAGAGAAAACTTGTATTCACAGAGAATTGAGCCCAAAGGAGGCAAAGAAAAGGAAAGAGACATTACACGTGGTGCCCCGTGTGAGGAGAAAAACTCACAGAAGCTTCAATCAACACCTGCAGGATCACAGCAACCAGTTCCTGAAAGAAATCCGTCTGGAGAAAAACATCTGCTATCACATTCCGAAATTCCAAGGGCCCTGGACTCGGAACATTGGATTCTGCTGGTCAGTAATCTGAAGATAGCCAGGTCTGGTAAGCTGTATACAGTCTAGATAATGGGATTGAGTATTTATAAAGAGAGTTTGTTCAAACCCAGGATATGGGGGAAAATATAAATATGATGTTTAAAGAGTTAAGAGCCCCGGGAATGTGGGGAGATGAACTGCCCTTTCTGAAAGCACGGGAAACCCAGATAATTCCCCAGCGGCGTGGTTCCCCTGTCCCCGTCCCTTCAGAGAACGTGGGGGGACGAGGGAGGAATGCGAGGGAAAACTGAACACGGGGAAGCTTGTGTTACTTCAGAAAGCAGAGTGAGCAGTTTGTCATATTGTTAGAGGTTAAAAAATTGCATGGAGAGATATGATGATTTATATAGAGTCTTTTTGGAATTATTGCAGTTAGAAGAAATCGCGGGGGGGGGATGGAGAAAAAAAAAAGTTAGAAAAGTTCCACGCTGTTTCTGAACCCACGCCTTTAGAACAGCCCCCTACCCTGCACCCTCCATGCACGTCAGAGGAGCCAGAGCGAGGGAGGGAGCTTACCCCGCCCTCTGACGAATTTAATAACAAAGAGATGTTAGAAAAGGCTGGTAAAGGTGTGTCAGCCCAAGAGGGGACACGGGGGTATTCGCTCAGCAGGGGACCCCGAAAATACCCGCCCATCAGGCGGAGTTAGAAGCTGCCCAAGAGGAAAGGCTTCAAAGAGCGGCGGGAGACGGCGGGATGGCCGCGCCGCGGAGTGACCCCGAGCAAAGGGGGAAAAGATTAGAAAAAAAAAAAAAAATAAAAATATATATATATATATTAGAACGCTGCCATAGACAGACAGCGAAAGAAAAGGGGCTGGCCAAAGCTCCAAAGGCACACCCCGCAGGGAGATCAGTGCCGCGATCCATGACGAGGAGGAGCCGGCCCTCAGGGGGGGGGCGATTGGCGGGGCCCCCGTCGAGCCGCGCATGCGCGTTTCGGCGCTGAAGCCGAGCCTGTGAAGTTCAGGAAGTCGGCCCGACTGACTCAGTCGGTAGGGCCTGAGACTCTTAATCTCAGGGTCGTGGGTCCGTTTTCTGGGACAAACAGCAGTCACCCAAAAAGGGATTTATCTCCTGAAAAGGAGTTTCTCCCTAAATATAAGTTTTTAGAGTTTTTTCTCAGATTCAAAAGCAGCACATGGCAGCACACAGCAGCCAGAAACGCTGTCGCCATGGCAACCCTCGGTCAAACAACTCCAGCAACTTCGATGAAGCTACAGAAAGCAACAAAACAAAAGAGAAACAACAGAAAGCTGGACATCTCAGAAAAGCATAAAAAAGAGAGTGTTTTAATTGGACAATTCAAAAAACTAGAAACTTTGCAAATTGTATTGTTGGTAAATCAGTAAATTGTTGTAATCATGATTGACATCTAAAAAGAAGTCTCTATTGAATGAAGTGCCTTCAAAAATAGATCAAAAAGTTTATAGATATTTTATAGTGAAATATATATAAATGTTGTATTTCTAATAATATCTGCTGGTTTTGTTTTTACAAAATAGCATGGAAAATGATATTAATACATCCCAAGAAATTGAAAAAATTTTTATTCTGTTTCAGTATTCCCAATACATGAAGGTTTTGAAAAAGTTATATTCTCTATACATCTACTGATAATGTAATACTGTATCATATGGAGTGATCATCGAGCATTATTACTGTAGTTACAGTCAGTTTCTGCAAGAAGCATTTCTTTAAAATTGAGTTGAAAGATCATATGATTAACCCTACAGAAAAAGGATTGAATGACAGTTTTTTGGTTTTTTTTATTTTTAACCTTTCCTTTCATTTGAGTATGTGTATTGTGGAGTTAGTTCAATACAGTTTTCAGTAATCTCAAAATTATGTTAACCATATATTACCCATTTGCTTGGTATTTTTTTACAATTAGGCAATTTTAATGTGAGTCCTTTTGTTATAAAAAAAAAAACCAAAAAACAAAAAACCCCAAAACATGTATAACTGTTGGGGAGGATGAAGCAGGGAAACCTGAATGTGTTTGTTTAACAAAAGATTCTGAAGGTATGAGGCCTAGAATTGAGATAGAAATGAAAGCCTGCTTTGAATCATAAGATACTGAGTTACTATATGACCAAAGGAAAATAGCCTAGCCAGTTGAAGGAGAATCCCTGCTGACAAACCAATGTCCTGTTGATAGGAAAGTCCAGAGGTAAAGAAACAAGGATAGAACTTGTAAAGCTCTGTGAAGTGTAAAATGCAACACTGTATGTTAAAATAGGGAACCTCATAGGCTGTATGTAAATTCTTTAGTGGGTGTGTCTCATGGTGATTGGTTACTAAGAATTAGAATATTCACTATAGGAAAGCATATAATCGATTGTAACAGGAGCCTCGCTCTCTTACTCCCTCCTTCCCCCATCCAACCTCTCCTCCCCTGCTCTACCTGTTCTCTCTCCCCTCCCCCGGACCACGTGGACGCCGAGGCTGGTGGCGGACACGGGTCTCCCCTCCTTTTACCCTTATAATAAATTGCTTATACTTGAACAGCTTGACCCTGGAGAAGTCTCTCACCGCGAGCGAGAATTATAAACTCCAATACCTGGCGCCCAACGTCTGAGACCCGTCCCACGCCTTCTCCATCGGTGACACACTTCTCCATCATTGGTAACTAAAAAGACTGGTTTTTCACCCTTTAAGGCCGTCTAGAGTGCAGTTTACGCGGCTGATCACCGTAACACTGTAACTCTCTTTCCCCTGTTCCGCGGCATCCTCGGGCACGGGCCGGCTGTTGCTTAGCAGCGTCGGCTCCGGAGCTTTAGAGGTATCGGCCGCGTGGTTTTTTCGGGGTGCAGGTTGCCAGGCGACCTCGGCACCCCTGGTCTCCGCAGGGCCCTGTGACACTGAGAAGTGTGGCAAAGCCGCATCTCTTCTGTGCTACACGGGACCCCCCCCCGCGTGGTTTATTCGGGGTGCAGGTTGCCAGGCGACCTCGGCACCCCTGGTTTCCGCAGGGTCCTGTGACACGAGAGAGGGTGGCAAAGCCACATCTCTTCTGTGCTACACGGGACTTCCCCCCCTGCGTGGTTTTTTCGGGGTGAAGGTTGCTTGGCAGCGTCTGAACCCCTGGTTTCCGCAGGGCCCTGTGACACGAGAGAGGGTGGCAAAGCCACATCTCTTCTGTGCTATACGGGACTCCCCCCCTGCGTGGTTTTTTCGGGGTGCAGGTTGCCAGGCGACCTCGGCACCCCTGGTTTCCGCAGGGCCCTGTGGCACTGAAAAGGGTGGCGAAGCCGCATCTCTTCTGTGCTACACGGGACATCCCCCCTGCGTGGTTTATTCGGGGTGAAGGTTGCCAAGCAGCGTCTGAACCCCTGGTTTCCGTGGAGCCCCCGTGGAGCTCAGGGGGGCGTTGCAAGGCGACGTCTCACCTGGGCTAGGAGGGGAAAGCCTCTACGTGGTCGAGCGAGGGGCAAACGCTGCCACAGCATCTGCACCCCGATCTCTCTAAAAGTTTTTCCGCTGCAGTGTCCAAACCGTAGCTTTTAGACGACTCTGCAGCGTGGTTATGTGCGAGTATTACTAAGTGACACCAGAGAACGGACAGGAGGTGCCTGGCCAGCACCCATCGCCCGAGCTCTGAGAGACGAGCCAACATCATTTAGATAAGAGGTGAGTCACAAACCAGTCTATCATGGGTCAAAGCTATTCTACCCCAGAAAAAAAGCTGTATAAGCAACTAAAATTCTCACTGAAAGCCAGCCAGAGTAAATTGCCTAAACAAGAACTAAAAACCCTCCTAACCTGGACTCTAGTTAATTTCCCAAACGCAAAACACTCAGAATTCTTTACTAGAGATTTCTGGGACACAGTTGGTAATAAGCTGTTTAATAACATCTCCCGCCGAGACATGGCAGCCGCTAAACTCCTCCCAGCCTGCAGAGCACTCGTAGAAATGTATGCTGCCAATACACAACCCGCGGCCCCCGTACCCTCGGTCCCCGCTGTCCCCCCTCCCCCCGACCATGCGACCCCCGTACCCTCGGTCCCTGCCGTCCCCCCTCCCTTCCTGCCCGCTCAGACCGGTGTGCCCCCTCCCCCCGACTACGCGGCCCCCGTACCCTCGGTCCCTGCCATCCCCCCTCCCTTCCTGCCCACTCAGACCGGTGTGCCACCACCCCCCGACCATGCGGCCCCCGTACCCTCGGTCCCCGCCGGCCCCCCTCCCTTCCTGCCCACTGAGACCGGTGTGCCCCCTCCCCCCAACCACGTGGCCCCCGTTCCCCCTACCCCAGTTCCGGCACGCTCCATTCCCACCCCTCCCCCCACCTTCCCCGTCCCACCGCCCCGCTTTTGCCCCCCTCCTGCCGTCCCAGCTTCCCCCGATGTCGCGGTCCCGCCCCGTTCCACCGTCCCCGCGGCTATGGGCCCCTCCGCCGCTGCGGCTCCGCCGACCCCCGCCGCCGCTGTCCCCGCGGTCCCGCCTTCCCCCGCCGACACCGTGGTTCCCGGCTCCGCCACCCCGCCCGCCCTCGGCATCGCGGTTCCCGCAGCTCAGTTCCCCTACACCCCCTCCGTGCCGCCCGCGCCGCCTTGGTGCCCCGCGGGCTCCGCTTTCCCGGCAGCTGTGCAGTCGCCAGTCCCGCCGCCGCCGCCGTCCAGCAACACCGTCCCGAGCGGTGCGGTGCGACCCGATTCGGAACTCGCGCTACCGTACACCACTCCCCCATGCTGCCCTGCGGCGCTGACGTCATCCACGCATGCGCAGTCACCGCTTCTATCGCCGATGGTCCCGGCCCCGCCCCCGTGTCCTCCGTGCCACCGCCCCGTGCCAGCCCCACAAGCCGCGGCGGGGGAAAGCAAGGACGGACCCGGGACCCCGGCTCTACAGCTGCTGACACCCGCGCCGCCTCTGCCACCGCCCGGCTCGGCCACTGTCCCGTTCCCACAACCCCTCCTCGCGCTGCAGCCTGCTCCATCGCTTCCACCCGACCCTGCTACACGGATCCCGCCTGCATCTGCCGCGCCAGCAGTTCTACCCGACACCATGGAACAACAACAGCCACCATCGCAACAGAATCCATACACAGAGGTCCCCTCGACTAGCCTGACGACCCGCCCACTCCTGCTCAGCTCCCCTGCGTCGCAGCTGCCGCCTCTGCCAAGTACCCAAAACAGCTTCAACAATCCTCACCTGACAGACTGGCATGAAGTGAAGCGTCAGATCTGCAGAGAAGAAAGTCTTAATCCTTTGGCTATGCCTGTTTTAGTGAGCCAACAGCCCGGAGGTCCCAAAACATGGGCCCCCATCCCATCTCAGGATATAAAAGAACTAAGAAAAGCAGTGAGAGACAGTGGCATTTGTTCCCCATATTTTAAACAACTGTTGAAAAGTACTCTAGAAGGATACACACACCAAATGACTGTAAAAATCTTGCTAGTGTAACTCTAACAGACTCACAATATATGCTGTGGGAATTCAAATGGAGAAAAATGCTCACAGAAGTGTTAGCAACTTACAGGCAAAGTACTGATGCAGATCTTCGTGCCCTCACTATGTCTAAATTAACTGGTGATCACCCTGATGATAGAAACGAAGATCAAATAAATTTACCCAGAATAGTATTAGATGACATTAAAAAGATGGCTCGCAGAGCTTTTTTGCAAGTTCAACCTGCAGGAACTTTTGAAAAAGCATATAACCTTATTAACCAAGAGCTGTCTGGACCATTTACCACTTTTGTTGACAGAGTACTCCAAGCAGCAGAGAGGCAATGCAGTGATGAGATAGCCCGCCCGATAATGGTACGTGACATTATCGAGAACAATGCTAACGCAGAATGCAAGAGGGTCATCAAAGCCCTAGGAAAAGAAAGACCCACAGTGCCTGAAATGATTAATGCCTGTAACAAAATTGGAAGTCCACAGCAAATGGCAACGATCCAAGCAAATGAACTTGGAAAGACTTTAGGAGAAAAAATTGAAAGAGCTCTTATAGCTCAAACAGCACAAGCAGATACACGAGACCAAAAACTCACTGAAATCTTAACTGCTATACACCTAAACTCACAGCAACAGAGCAACAACATGACTGTTATGCAAACTGCAGTAACCACAGGACCTTGTTATTTTTGCAAAAAACCTGGCCACATTATGAGGTACTGCCCAGCAGCTAAAGGGACTGCAGAAGCACCAAATCAGTACCCTATCTATGACAGGGACAAACATCCTAATTCGCAGTGGTATGCCAAACATAACAATGCTAAAAACCATATTCCAAAAAACCCGAAAGCGAACGCGCAATGCCATCGCGTGACGAAACAAGTAGTGGCATCACAAGCACCCAAGGGAAAATTTGTCCATACCCCAGCAACGATGCACTTCGCTTCGTCGCCAGCAGAATCCCAAGCAATGACACAGACCTGCTACCCCCAGGGTCTTGGTGCACTCTGGCAGCCTCCAAACCAACAACCTTTTTGAAAGAGGATGGCTATGACTATATATCAACAAGCACCACTGGGACTTCACAAAAAAGACAAGACTTTTTAGTGGTAGGCAAAGAAAGGAATAGCATCCTGGGACTGCTTGTTCTGCCTTGTGTAATGTCAGTCAACTGCAAAGAAGAACTACTGGTGTTAGCCAAAGCCTATGACCCCCCACTACACATCCGGCCTAACACCCCTATAGCTATTGCTATAGCACTGCCCCTGGAGACTATAGATCAGATACCACCACGCTGTTTCCCAGCTGCTCCTGCAAATCCTGAGGTATGTTGGATTCAACACATAAGCTGTGACCGGCCAATAATAACTTGCCAATTGTCTAGTTGTGGGGTTCAGGTTAATATCAGAGGGATGATTGATACGGGTGCAGATGTCTCTATAATCTCTAATGATCACTGGCCAGCAGATTGGAAGCTGATAAATCCCTCAGGTACTATCACAGGCATTGGAGGTGCCACTCCATGTTTACAAAGTGAGTCTGTAATCAGTATTACAGGACCAGAAAGAAAAAAAGGATTGATCCGTCCCTATGTGGTGCAAAAACCCATCACAGTATGGGGAAGAGATTTACTTTCACAGTGGGGAGCAAAAATTGAAGTGGGTTTTTTGTAGGGGCCACTGAAGCACTCAGTACTTTAAAACTGACCTGGAAAACTGACACCCCTGTCTGGGTCGACCAGTGGCCCTTGCCGGATAATAAGCTGAGTGCCCTCAAAAGACTGGTAACTGAACAATTACAAAAAGGTCACATTAAACCCACTAACAGTCCCTGGAATTCACCTGTGTTTGTTATCCACAAGAAAGCCTCTGACACCTGGCGATTGCTACAAGATCTTAGGAAAATCAATGCAGTAATTGAAAGCATGGGACCACTCCAACCTGGACTGCCTAACCTCTCCATGATCCCAAGAGAGTGGCCACTTGTTATTATTGACCTAAAAGACTGTTTCTTCAACATCCCCCTGCATCCAGATGATGCACCCCGCTTCGCTTTCTCAGTGCCAAGTACAAACCTACAAGAACCCCTCCAGAGGTATCATTGGCTTGTTCTACCTCAAGGCATGCGAAATTCACCTACTATCTGTCAATATTTTGTAGCCCGTGCGCTGTCTCCGGTTCGTAAGCAATTCCCACAATCAGTTATCCTTCATTACACGGATGATCTCCTCGTCGCAGCGCCGACACAAAAACAGATGGAAGAAACCCGCAACAGAGTAGTCACAGAAATAAAAAAAGCTGGACTGGTAATCTCTGAATCAAAAATACAAGAAGCTGCTCCTTGGAAGTACTTGGGATGGAAGCTAACAGAACAATCCATCACACCACAAAAGATACAACTGCGGACTAACATTCGTACCTTACAGGATTTACAGCAGCTCTTGGGAGAAATTAATTGGGTCAGGCCTGTGTTGGGAATCACAGCTGATGAACTAGCCCCACTCTTTGACTTGCTAAGGGGAGACAGTGACATCAAATCCCCTAGATTTCTCACCCCTGAAGCCTACAAAGCTCTAGAAAAAATTACAGATGCTTTGCAAAACAGACAAGCGCACCGCTATGTTCCAGATAAACCCTTTTTCCTTGCAGTGTTGGGAGAAAAACTGAGATTGCATGGTCTCATTTTTCAGTGGGACCCATCTCAAAAAGATCCTTTGCTAATAATTGAATGGGTTTTTCTTCCCTACAGGTCGCCAAAGACAATATTCACATCTTTAGAAATGATATCCCAAATTATCATCAAAGGCAGAGCAAGACTTCTTTCAATATCTGGTCGTGAGTTCACAACCATTTACTTACCCCTGATAAAAACTTATTTTGATTGGGCAATGCAAAAATCTCAAGACCTGCTCTATGCCTTACTAGATTTTCCAGGTGTTTGTTCTATCCACTATCCAGCGCACAAACTAATCAAAGCTAAATTATGCTACAGAGAAAAACCCCTGCTCAGTGAAGAACCCTTAGATGCCATTACTCTCTTCACTGATGGGTCAGGACAAACACACAACTCAGTCATAACATGGCAGAGTAAAGAAACTAAAACCTGGAAACATGTTCAAAAAGTTGAAGGATCTCCCCAAATTGTTGAATTGGCAGCAGTTGTAAGAGCATTTCAGCTCTTCCCAGAACCCTTCAACCTAATCACTGATTCAGCATACGTCGCCAATATTATTCAGAGGATTGAGGGATCTGTTTTAAAAGATGTGAATAACGACAAACTGTGTCTTGGCTCACCTGCCTCTACCAAATTATGTCACACAGGAGTAATCCTTATTTTGTTTCCCACCTTAGAGCCCACTCTGGTCTCCCAGGATCTATTGCAGAGGGAAATGCACGAGCTGATGCACTGGCATCAGCAGCATCTGAAGAAGAAGTTGTAGCAAGCATTGAAAGCTCTGCTTCAGTGCTTCCTGCAACTACACTGCCTAACACTGTTGAACAGGCCAAATTGAGTCATGCATTTTTCCACCAAAATGCGCAAGCACTCAAACGAGACTTTTGCATTACCCTCGAACAAGCAAAGAGTATTGTACGGGCCTGCCCAGCCTGTCAGCTTGTCCAACCAATCCCCTCCACAGGAGCCACCAACCCACGAGGGTTGGAAAGCTTGCAAAAATGGCAAACTGATGTTACTAAGTACCCCTCTTTTGGAAAACTTAAAAATCTCCATGTCTCCATTGATACATTTTCAAATGCAATTTTTGCTTCTGTACATACAGGGGAAACAACAAAAGATGTTTGCCAACATTTCTCACAAGCGTTTTCCTATTTAGGTGTCCCCAGAGAAATTAAGACAGATAATGGTCCTTCATATGTTTCACAAAAATTAGCTGCATTTCTAAATGACTGGGGTGTTCGGCACACCTTTGGCATTCCCTACTCCCCCACGAGTCAAGGAATGATAGAAAGAACACATCAAACTCTAAAACGTATTTTAGATCATCAGAAAGGGGGAGAAGCCCAGGCTACACCTCAAAGGAGGCTGAGTAAGGCCTTGTATGTTTACAATTTCTTGAATAGCTCTGCAGAAGAGCCAGACCCCCCCATTTACAGACATTTCTTAAACAACAAAAAGGCAAAACTGAAAGATCACCCCCCAGTTTTAATTAAAAATTTGGAGTCAGGACAGATAGAAGGACCGTATAACCTTGTAACATGGGGGAAAGGGTTTGCGTGTGTTTCTACAGGCGGAGGACTCAAGTGGATCCCTGCAAAAAACGTGAAGCCATACCACACATCAAAACCCACAGACACCCTCGCATCAGCTGACAACTCTGCAAACAAAAGCAAAGAAGCAAGCACGCAGACCTGAACGGTGCAGAATCACCAGGAGAAGATGATCTGCTTAAGACTGTTTCAGAAAATGAAACTTCAGTATTTGTGTAAATGCATATTGTTTTTAACCTTTTGCTTTAGTTTTTGTAGTGAAGCTTTACCTGTAAATCAACCTAAGACCAATGTCTGGGTTGCCTTAGCCAAGTCTGCAGGCTCTGACACCATCTGCCTATCAGACACAAGCCCTGACAAACCCTTTTCAACCTGTCTAGTTGGAGTACCTCTCCCAAAGGGTTTTGACAATGTTACTCTTGAAAAGTATTGGCCATATGATGATCATCACATTTCTCCAACTCCCAGTGCAAGACACCAAGATTATATTGATAATTCTAAAGTGGATCAATCTGATCTTCAAGAATTAGAAATCCTGGGTTCATTAACTATGAACACCTGTTACCTGTTCCATCTCCTAGGAAAGAACAGCCCTAATTTAAATGTCACCCCATACCACCCCGTTTATAACAATATGACCTCATGGTGCCAGCAAACTAAGCTTCTTACATATGAAGAACCTCATGCAGACCGTTTTAACAAACTTCCTATTCGATTCCCCAAAGGAATTTGGCTCATCTGTGGAGACAGGGCCTGGCAAGGTATACCCTCAAAAATAACTGGTGGCCCTTGTGCCATGGGACAACTTACAATCATTGCTCCCAGTGTCAAAGAGGTAATCAAAAAGAAAAACAGGAAAATAAGATCCTCCTGGGGACATCACTATGATAGTAATTGTGATAGTGATTTTCACCCTTGGAGCTCTGGCCGTTCAGTTGCTACAAGTATTTTTCTACCTCAGTTAACTTCCTCAGTAGCCTTAAGACAGCTAAATGAGCTGGGATGCTGGCTCAGCAAAGAAGTAAATGCCACCTCTGCCATGATCAGTGAACTACTGACAGATGAAGGAGCAGTTAGACACGCCTCTTTACAAAATAGAGCCGCCATCGATTATCTTTTATTAGCACATGGACACGGCTGTGAAGATTTTGAAGGGCTATGCTGTATGAATTTGTCTGATCATTCTGTTTCTATCCATAAACAGCTGCAGAATTTAAGAGATTTAGCAAACCAAATCACAACGGATGACCCATCTTGGCTAGACAATTTGTTTGATGGTTTAAGCTTTGCACCCTGGCTAAAGCAACTCTGTAAAATAGGCTTAGTTATTTTAATAGTAATAATTGTAGTTTTAGCAGCAGTACCCTGTATACTTCAGTGTGTGCAAAAATTAACAAATAAGACAGTTTCTAGCATTTTATTAGTTCATCGAGACAGAGGACATGTTGGGGAGGATGAAGCAGGGAAACCTGAATGTGTTTGTTTAACAAAAGATTCTGAAGGTATGAGGCCTAGAATTGAGATAGAAATGAAAGCCTGCTTTGAATCATAAGATACTGAGTTACTATATGACCAAAGGAAAATAGCCTAGCCAGTTGAAGGAGAATCCCTGCTGACAAACCAATGTCCTGTTGATAGGAAAGTCCAGAGGTAAAGAAACAAGGATAGAACTTGTAAAGCTCTGTGAAGTGTAAAATGCAACACTGTATGTTAAAATAGGGAACCTCATAGGCTGTATGTAAATTCTTTAGTGGGTGTGTCTCATGGTGATTGGTTACTAAGAATTAGAATATTCACTATAGGAAAGCATATAATCGATTGTAACAGGAGCCTCGCTCTCTTACTCCCTCCTTCCCCCATCCAACCTCTCCTCCCCTGCTCTACCTGTTCTCTCTCCCCTCCCCCGGACCACGTGGACGCCGAGGCTGGTGGCGGACACGGGTCTCCCCTCCTTTTACCCTTATAATAAATTGCTTATACTTGAACAGCTTGACCCTGGAGAAGTCTCTCACCGCGAGCGAGAATTTTAAACTCCAATATATAACAGCATATATACCAATTTGGATTTTGAATTTTAGTTAAAAAGTTAGACTTAATGTTTCTGAAAAGTACTACAAAAGCTGAATAGCAAATTACCAAATATGTGGTGTTGTATTTTTTTTTTCTAGTGAAACTGCACTCTAAAAATCCTAACAAGTGTAAACATATACCAAGCAAATTCTTGTTATGAATGAGTATTTTTAATAACATTTACAGTTATTATAAGTTATTCTCAAAACCAGATAACATAGAATGGTGATAAATTTGTTACATCACTATAATCTCTATAGTGAACCAATATTCCTACTATATTGTGTTCAAAGAAGTGTATACCAAACTTTTAGTTGCCTTTTATAATAACAACAGAGTAAGATTAAGTCATATTCTCATCTGATATAGGTTAAGTGTTAATAGAATTAATCAAAATTAAATATCATTATGTTTAAGTTTGAGTGTTTTTAAGTTAAGTCATAACTTTGGTATTTTTTAATTTTAAGTTTTGTTACTTCCTTTTATCATAATTAATTTCTAACAGGTTTAAATTTAAATTGCTTTATGTTTTATTGAAGACATTTGTTTAAAATGCATAGTTATTTTCCTATAAAGATGAAGATAATTACAACTGAAACAGTGGTGACAGAACACTGGTGAACACCTGCTTAAGAATAGAGGTGAATGCAATTTGTGACACCCTTGATTTCATTAGAACTTCTATTGTTTGTTATAATCTCTACAGTTTTAGTTTTCTATAAGTTGCATAAAAAACTTAGTGATTGTTATTTACAAAAAATTTAAAAGTTTTTCACTTTAATTCATTTTTAGTCACTAAGACGTGAATATTTTAAATTTATTATCTTGATTTCCTCAGACATTCACTGATGACATATTCATTCTATAATGTAAATTTATAGATTTCTATGATGAGCATTATCTATAAAGTGTCATTGTATTTACAGGCAGCTTTATACATATTTTAATATATCTTTGTGTAATTACCTTTTAGACACGTGTCATTTAAGATTTTTTTGTTTTCTCACTACAGATGCATCTCGGTAAATAAGTTATGCAGCTGCTTCTATACGGAGTTTTTTTGTGTTGGTTTTTACTCTTTTCCTTGTTTAAGAAGATTTGCATTTACCTAATCCAATGTAGCTTTATTATTTTAGTTTCCAGAATTCTAAAAAAACGTGTCATGGTTGAAAATCAAGTGTTATGAAAGAAACTTCAGATTAAATTAACTACTGAATAATTTAATTAGTCAATTACCTAAGACATCTTATCATTGTTTTATACAAATGCCTTTTAAAAGTTTGCTGTGTTTTAAGCATCTTATAGCTGTTATTTTTAAACCCCTTGCTTTGAAAATGAGTTAAGAAACATCTTTCCAGATGAGGCCTAAGGCTCTGGCCAAGCCTTGGCTTTACCTGGATGGAGAATTTACCAATAAACCCAGAAGTTTTCTGCATCAAAACAATATTCAAGTCAATTTGACTTGGCAATGAGTAAATTAATATAGCAGCTGGATTTTACAGTGAGCTTGGAGAATTGTTATCCAGACATGATTTTCCAATCTTCCACTGATTTATCAGCTGTAGCAGACTCTGAGAGGAGAGTATATATTTAGTATATTTAGTAATTCATATTACAGATTATTTAGATAAGTTTAATATTGCATAATATTAATTATGAATCTTCTTAATAAGTTTTTGATTTCTGTAAAAGTGTTATTTGCTATATGTGTATACATGTGCAAGTGTTTTAATTTGATGATTTTTCATTGTCATAACAAAAAAAACCGCCTCCCTCTCATCAATCTTCAGTTCAAAGGGAAAAAGAACCCAAATCTAAAAGTCCAGTAAAGAGACAGAAAACCAAATCGGGTCAGATTTGGGTCTGTGTACCCCTGACACCCAGAGCTCTTTAAAGAAAGCACCTTCATATAACCATTCGTGGTTGTGTGCGATCCTGAACGCTAACAATGGTATCGTCCGTTACCCCACAGTGGTATCGCCCGGCCCCCCCCGCCTCCCCGCAATGGTATCGTCCGTTACCCCACGTGGTATCGCCCGGCCCCCCCCGCCTCCCCGCAATGGTATCGTCCGTTACCCCACGTGGTATCGCCCGGCTCCCCCCGCCTCCCCGCAATGGTATCGTCCGTTACCCCACGTGGTATCGCCCGGCCCCCCCCGCCTCCCCGCAATGGTATCGTCCGTTACCCCACGTGGTATCGCCCGGCTCCCCCCGCCTCCCCGCAATGGTATCGTCCGCTACCCCACGTGGTATCGCCCGGCTCCCCCCGCCTCCCCGCAATGGTATCGTCCGTTACCCCACGTGGTATCGCCCGGCTCCCCCCGCCTCCCCGCAATGGTATCGTCCGTTACCCCACAGTGGTATCGCCCGGCTCCCCCCGCCTCCCCGCAATGGTATCGTCCGTTACCCCACAGTGGTATCGCCCGGCTCCCCCCGCCTCCCCGCAATGGTATCGTCCGTTACCCCACGTGGTATCGCCCGGCTCCCCCCGCCTCTCTCTCTCTCTCTCCTCTATCGCATAACCCTTGTTGTTGGCACTAAAATAAAGGTATATTATTGTTGTTATGATTTAAACTGAAATCCCTTTGTGTCCTTTTTGCACTCTGAGATCAAATGAACCTCTCACGAGTCCCACTCGCGTTAGCGCATCATGACATCTAAATTGGCATCACGGACAGGATTTCTGACAGACCGAAGGGGCTGCAGGTTTGTTGTGCAGTCTGTATTAGGGGAAGGACGTCTCGCTCCAGCCGCACCTAGCCCGACACTCCCAGAAGAGTGAGCGGTGTCTAGAAAGCAAGGGGGGCGACTCGAATTTCCCGCAAACTGCACACGCCGAGGTGAAAAGCACCCCACACTCACTTGAGGGCTCTGTCTGCAGGATTTCACAAAAGATCTCTTAGTGCAAAAGGGAGGGACTGTTTTTTGTTGTTGTGTGTATGAATTTTGACTGCTTGTTGTAGCAAAGAGATAACCAGAATTTTAAACTGAAGGAGTGCCTCCCAAGCAGATTTGGTCTTTTTACCCATACAGGGAAGCAAAAAGTTGTGTGTGTGTGTGTGTATAATCTAAGTTTATACCTCCCTGTAGTGGTTTTTCCTTTGTAAAAAAATGACTGAGAACAGCAGTGCAAAAGTTAAAACTGCATTTTATGCATGTTATGCTCTGTTAGCAAAACACAATGCCAGACCTTCTCCAGGAGGGAAAAGTTGGTGCTCAATAATTGGTTTAATTTGGAAAATGTGATTGATAGAGTATGTTCATTACAATATGAAACAAAATTTAAACTGGGCAAAAATAAAACTATACTCTGCTCAGTTTTGGGAGCTTGTCTTACAGCAGCTATAGAAACTCGCTGTAAGTAAAGAAGTAAAGAAAAAACTACCTCCAAAACCTAGTTAAAATTTTGCAAAGACAATTGGATGAAGAAAGAAGTAAGATCAGTCTGTTGCAAGCAGCTCTCCATGATAAAAATTAAAAAAAAAAAAGCTGACTTGCTAAAAGAAACAAGAGAGGAAAACCCCTCTCATTAATCAAATTTACCCTCAAAAAGAGCTAACTTGGATAAAATTGTGGGGAACGCTGCTGTCCTAGTTTGAAACCTCTAATTAAAAATAAAATTTTTAATTAGATAATATAATTATATAACATAATTTTATAATATAATTATTATATAATATATTATATTATAATAGAATATAATATACTATTACTACTATATTATAATAGAACATAATCATATCAATGATAAGGATCTTGATCTGCATGTAACTACTAAAACAGAAATAAAAAATAGGAAAAAAAAAATAGAAAAAAGAGAAAAGAAAAAAGGGAGTACAGGCGTCTCCCTCACAAGTCAGAGATAGAATACGTATTCCGAGTGTCTCTCACTGGACGTGATCCAATTCGATTGAGAGAACAGGAATCCAGTGGGTACTGGGGACATGAAGTACTTTTAACAACAAGAGACATACATAGCCCATGGTCCCTAACTCAGCACGCAGCTTATTGGGCAGAGGGGCTTAACCCCTTGGAAAGGGGGAACTTTATTGCTATAGTTTGTACCCCCAACCAACTACTGAAAAATATTTAGAAAGCTGCCTGCTTACAAATGATACACAAAAGAAAATTAATTGTTGGTTATGAATTACCAATGTTGTTACTTGTGAAAACTTAAATTATGGACTTGTAAAAATCCCAGAAAGAAAAAATCAGAGAAAGCAAAGGGTGTTAGATACATTGGTTCTCTTAATGAAAACCCAGAAAAAGAGAAAGCAAATCTCTAATCACCAGAATTGGTGGTCACTAGAGATAAAGAAAGGGGTCTCCAAAAACATAATGGATGGCTTATCACTTAAAAGTTGAGTAAAGTAGTCTCTAATTGGCACTGTCCCAGGTTCATTGTATCGAACGCCCCATTGTATAACCCAGCACACCTCCACAGGCTCTGGGCTGTGAGCCCAAGCAGTCTCCTTCTCAGCTTCTGGGACTGGAGCCCAAACAGCCTCAGAATCAGGGAAACTGGTAACTCTGCCTCTCATGGGTGAGCAGAGAGGGGGGAAGTTAGTTTTATGCTCACTAGAAATAACAAAACTGGAGACATACTGATTACAGCAATAGTAAGTCCTAAACGTGCACCTATTGCTTCTGTAGTTAACAGTAGAGCCCAAATTTCTGCGTTTACCAATACAGACTAGTACAGGATTTGAGAGCAATAATAGGATAACTAAAGATATTTACCCAGTGGTAGCTAATCCTCGCACATTGTTAACATCCGTAAAAGAGAAATAGAAATGGTTTACTGTAATTGATTTAAAAGATGCCTTTTCCTGCATACCCCTTGACAAAGAAAGTAGGAAACTGTTTGCCTTTGAATGGGAAAATCCAGAAAATGGAAGGAAAACTCAGCTCACCTGAACACGACCCGTACAAAGATACAAGAACAGTCCAACGCTATTTGGAAGCCAGCTGGCAAAGGAGCTGGAGATTTGGACCGAGAATGGGCAAGTACCGAGAGAACAATACCTGCTGTTACAGTATGCTAATGATACACTGACAACTACAGAAGAGAAACAACCTGCATAAAGGTAACAATTGAAAATTTTAAATCAGCTGGGAATGGGAGGATATAAGGTATCTAAAACAAAGGTACAAATTGCCCAACAGACTGTGATTTACCTGGGGTGTGAAATCTCACAAGGGCAATAAAGCTGGGTACTAATCGTATTCAAGCTATTTGTGCCATTCCAGAACCCCAGAACCTACATGAGATACAAGTTTTCCTTGGGATGACAGAGTGGTGCCGTGGATCATGGACTATGGACTAATTGCAAAACCCCTGTATGAAGCCCAGAAGACACAGCTGATTACCTAGAGCAAACCGCAGAAGGAGGCCTTCCTCAAACTGAAGGAGGCATTGACAACTGCTCCGGCGTTAAGACTGCCTGATTCATCCAAGGATTTTCACCTGTTTGTGCATGAAAGACTACACCCAGCACTGGGAGTGATGACCCAATGTTTGGGAAGCTGGAAAAGGCCGGTAGGCTGCTTTTCCAAACAACTTGACCACGTGAGTGCAGGATGGCCTTCATGCCTGCGGGCAGCTGCAGCCACTGTGATGCTGACACAAGAAGCTAGGAAACTCATGATGAGTAGACTCATGTAGTAAATGTCTACATGCCACATATGGTAACCACTGTTTTAGAACAAAAGGGGGGCCATTGGCTATCTCCAAGCAAGATGATAAAATTCCAGGTAATCCTGACTGAGCAAGATAATGTCACACTAAAGACAACTAACCTCTTGAATCTAGCTTTGTTCCTAGGTACCACAACTGAAGAAGGCTGACTAGAGCATGACTGTGTAGAAGTAATAGAGGACACCTATTCGGCAAGAGAAGACCTGAAAGACATCCCACTAGAGCAACCAGAGTTGGAGCTATTCACAGATGGAAGCAGCTTCAGGGAGAATGGGACCAGATACGCTGGATATGCGGTAACAACAGTCAATACAATGGTGGAGTCAAAAGCATTGTCACCAAGTACATCTGCCCAGAGGGCAGAACTGGTTCCCTTAACCAGAACACTAGAACTGAGTAAAGGGAAATTGAAAAGCAGACTGGACAGCCCGACAGGTTGCTCAAGAAGTGGAAACAACAATGGCATTGATACCTTTAAAGACTAATGTATCTCAATTTCATTTGCCTCCAAAACCAAAATATTCAATAGAAGATGAGAAATTGGGACATTTGCTAAATGCACAAAAGAATTCAGAAGAGTGGTATGTAACTGCACAAAGACAAATAGTATTAACCCCCTTGATAATGAGAGAAGTTCTACAAATTAAACATGACAAATATCATTGGGCTGCAGAGGCATTGGTAAAACTGCTAAAGCAAAAATTAATCTCTGTACGGATGCTAACAATGGCAAAATCAACTCAGTGGCTAGACACAGGCATAGCTAGGAAGGATTAGGATAGGAATAGAATCAAGATGACACTTAGCAAGAACCCTCTAGTAGAGTGAAAGTTGGGTGGGCCCTAGAGCAGATAGCAAACTATCAGAATAGAGAAACAAGTCAGGTAGACAGACTAGCAAGAGTCACCCAGGAAAAATTTAAAGAACTAAACATACAATTACAATTTATTACTCCTGAAAGAGCATGGAGTGCGTGAGTTTTTTTAAAGGGACAGATTGTTGCGTCCACATCCCAAATGTAACAGAGGATGTAGAACATGACATCCATCAGTTGCAACAAATAGAGCACGAAGCATGGGAAGAGCAAAAGGATGTGACTATAAGTTGGTTAGACAAAATCTTCAAAGGGTTAGGGTGGAATGTGAATTCATGAATTAAATCTATCATTGAGAATGTGATAATTTTATTAATTGTATTTTTAGTAATTTGGTTAGTTTACAGCATCTTAAAAAGAGAAATACAGAAGAAAACATCCTGGAACCAGAAGATAATAAAGGCACTGATGCGAGACCCACACCCACCATCTTCCAGTTCTCCATTTCGTGACAGCATCCAGGACAGCGTTTACATCAATCGAGGATTTGAAGAACACCAAGTATAAACTCAGAAACAAAGGACTGTATCAAGTGAAAACATTTGCACTTATGGTGAAGTGAAAATGCTTTCAAAGGGGGGAATGATAGTAAAAGGTTCCAAAATCTTAGAAAATTCGAGGACTTAGGTTTGGAAAGCCCTGGGAAAAGCAGGCCCTGGGAAATGTCAGGCCTTGTGCTTGCTAAAGACCAGGTCAAGCTGCACCTGTGTAGTCAATATATGATAAATGATAGAATTGTTAGATGTGATTAGATATAATTATTGTTTAGAGAACATGGGGAACCATGTTAGGGGGCTAAGGGGGGATCACGAGAAATTCATGCTTGGGTAAAAACAATGCATACAATAGAACAATGTAAGTTTAATAATTAATATGTAAGTTGCATAACGATAGAGTATAAAATATGTTCAACTCGAAAACCAAATGGGGTCAGATTTGGGTCTGTGTACCCCTGACACCCAGAGCTCTTTAAATAAAGCACCTTCATAGAACCATTCGTGGTTGTGTGTGATCCTGAACGCTAACAGGCAAAGCCTCTACGTGGTCGAGCGAGGGGCAGACGCTGTCACAGCATGTACACCCCCAACTCTCTAAAAGTTTTTCCGCTGCAGCGTCCAAACTGTAGTTTTTAGACGACTCTGCAGCGTGGTTATGTGCGAGTATTAGTAAGTGACACCCGAGAACGGACGGGAGGTGCCTGGCCAGCACCCATCACCCGAGCTCTGAGAGACGAGCCAACATCATTAAAATAAGAGGTGAGTCACAAACCAGTCTATCACGGGTCAAAACTACTCAACCCCAGAAAAAAAGCTGTATAATCAACTAAAATTCTCACTAAAAGCCAGCCAGAGTAAATTGCCTAAACAAGAACTAAAAACCCTCCTAACCTGGACTCTAGTTAATTTCCCAAACGTAAAACACTCAGAATTTTTTACTAGAGATTTCTGGGACACAGTTGGTAATAAGCTTTTTAATAACATCTCTCGCCGAGATATGTCGGGCGCTAAGCTCCTCCCAGCCTGCAGAGCACTCGTAGAAATGTGTGCTGCCAATACACAACGCGCGACGAGCCCCCCGTACCCCCGCAACCCCCGTATCTCCTACCCCTCCCCCCGACCACGCGGCCCCCGCATCCTCTGTCCCCGCCGGCCCCCCTCCTTTCCTGCCCACTGAGACCGGCGCGCCCCCGACCACGCGGCCCCCGTTCCCCCTACCCCAGTTCCGGCACGCTCCGTTCCCACCCATCTCCCCGCCTTCCTCGTCCCACCGCCCGCCCGCTTTTGCCCCCCTCCTGCCGTCCCAGCTTCCCCCGATGTTGCGATCCCGCCCCGTTCCGCCGTCCCCGCGGTTATGGGCCCCGCCGCCGCTGTCCCCGCGGCCCCGCCTTCCCCCGCCGACACCGTGGTTCCCGGCTCCGCCGCCCCGCCCACCCTCGGCATCGCGGTTCCCGCAGCTCAGCTCCCCTACACCCCCTCCGTGCCGCCCGCGCCGCCTTGCCGCCCTACAGGCTCGGCTTTCCCGGCACCCGTGGGGCCGCCGGCCCCGCCGCCGCCGCCGTCCAGCGACACCATTCTGTGCGGTGCGGCCCGGGCCGCTCCGAAATCCCCGCTGCCCTACACCACTCCCCCATGCTGCCCTGCGGCGCTGACGTCATCCACGCATGCGCAATCACAGCTTCTATCGCCGATGCTGCTGCCGCCGGCCCCGCGCCCCCCCCGTGCCTCCCTCCCCGTGCCAGCCTGTCAAACCGCGGAGGGGGAGAGCAATGCTCGCTTCTAAAACATCAGAACAAGTCCAAAAATACCAGCGTAACGCAGTTTCAAATCACCGAGTTGAAAATTTCCAAAGGAATCCAATGGCAAAATACCAGAATACGGGGTTCCAAAATACCAAAATAATTCCGTTTCAAAATAGTAAACTAGTGAGTTCCAAAATATGAAAAGCACCCAATTTCAAAATATCAAATTGCAAAATACCAGTTCTCAGATGTCTTACACCGGCAGGATTCCCAAACCCAAATGAATGCCATTATTGTCAAAACGGGATCTGCGCTACCAAAACGACTATTTTCTTCCCTGAAAAGCTTTCCCTGGTGATCATCAATACACGTAGTTATTTTGATCATTTAGCCGGGCGTAATAGAAATTTTACTTTAAAACCCAACATTTGTAGCGGTCCTCAGCTCGCGTCCATGACCCCCAGCATCCGGGCGGGACCGCCGGGGCCGGGATCGAAGCAGAGCGAGCCCGGTTCCCGCGGCCGCGCGGGGAAAGACCGAGCGGCGAGCAAAGGGAGCATTTATAAACCATATCGATATTTCACTGAGATTCAGGGCAGAGCAGCGACGGGGGCGCTCGGGTTCGGCCAGGATTAGCCCTAAACGAGCCGGGCAAACCCCCGACCGCTCAAGGGAAGCGGAAGTCAGTAACCGGTAATCGCCTAGGACCCCGTGAGGAATTTCCTCGGTAATCACAAACCCAGCACGCAGGGGATTTACGCGGCAGAATCCCAATTTCGGCCACGGCACCCGGAGGAGGAGACCGGTTCTCTATCGCGGAAATGAAAGCCCAGCACCCCGGCGTTTCGGGGACGGACAGCGGGACACGTAAGGGAGGGAACGATCGGCAGGACGTTTCTCCCCCTCACCCCCAGCCCCACTCCAAGGTGCAGCAGCCTCAGGCGTAACCGGTGAGGATGAGAAGGGAGCAGCTCCTTGCAGAGGCAGTTTTGAGAGGGTTACCCGGGCAAGGCTCCGGCAGGGAGCCGCCGGAGGGGCCAGCGGGGGCATCCCGGGAGTTCCTCCGGGAACGAGGGTCACGGCACCCAGCACGGACCGGGGGATCAGCCGGTTCCACCCGGGCGGGGAGCGTCACTTTAGGACAAAGGCAAGGGAAAAGCCCGTCCTGCCGAGCAGGGTCACCCGAGCGGGCGGGGCAGCACGCACGCTCCCGGGGGATGGGGGGGGGGGGGGGGGGGGGCGGCGGCAGTTTTCAGCTTTCCTCTTCTACCTCACCACTCCATCTCCACAGCCCCAAAGAAGGGATGGGTTATCAGGAAAAAAGGCGTTTAATCTGAGGGAAAAAGCTTCCTTTTCCCTAATCGCCTGTGTTTGAATTGAAGAGAAATCCACTTCCCCTGCAATTTTGATAGTCTCAATTGCCTTTTCTGTGCTGTTAGAGATATTAATTGATAGAGAATGCCCATTTTCTATTTTTTTCCACTTTAAGTGGAAAGGGAAAGCATGGATGATGCCTTTTTATGGATCTGAATTAAGGGAAAAATGCCCCCTTTTCAATCACCAGAGAGATTTAAAGTGAGGAAAACCACTCTTTTCCCCAATATTTGAGGGGTTTAAATTAAAGGGGAGAAGCCATTTATTTACCACTGTATCTGTTTAAGTGGAGGTAGCTGCCCCATTTGCTCATTTTAAGTGTTGCCTTTTCCCGCATGTCCTGGCATCACTTTATGATACTGGTATCCCCAATCGTCTGGTTTATGTTAAATATTAAGTTCTGCACCTTTAAGACCGGCTCTGAAAGCGAGAGCGGAGGGAAGAAGAAGCGTGCCGTTTGCGTTAAGGAACATCCCACACATCCCACTCCTGGACTGTGGCGTCTGCAGCACGGACAGACAGCGGGACAGAGCTTCTCTCTGGCTTTTAGTTAGTTCTAGCTAGCTGAGGCAGGGGAGTTCCCTGGACCTTTGCGTTTTTTTCCTTTTTTTTCCCTCGGATCTGTGCAAACGTGCTCTGGACCGATGAACACCCAGCGAAAGCCCGGGAGGTCACGCCTTTGGCCTACCGGGGCCCAGGCCTCAGCACCTCTCAGCGCCGGCAGGACCGATAAGAACCTGAGCGAGTTGAGCTACACCACATGAAAAGGACTTTTCTTCCTAGACTTGCCATCTCATTGAACAGCAAGAGATTTTATTATTTAATAGTATTCCATTTCTGTTAAATAAAAAGCTTTTTCCACTTCTCTTCAAGGAATTTTTTTTCCTTTTCCTGGACCGGTTGGTAGGGAGGGGTCATTTCCCTGGGGAAACTCCCATTCGGAGTTTTCCTCCCTAATTTGCCCCAAACTAGGACACAGCATTTCAAGGGTTTAAAGCTGCATTTCAGGGCAGTTCTACCCCCGCGCCGGCACCAACTATTTCCAACGGGAGCGAGCCCAGCAGGCATGTCATGCTAATGCCACCTGGGCGTCTATTCTTTTTCTTATTTTCATTTATAATGTAGAGAGCCTTGATTAGAGGTCCCTATGAGACACCATTCATAGCTATACTATTCTTCTCCACCCTAACTAATCACAGGTGGAGTGCTACTAAGTAATCACTAAAAAATAATTATGCAAGTCCATAAATTATCCAACTTAGCTGGCAACGCTGCCGAAACACAAAGTTTTGCTTCTTACCTTTTTTTTTCCTTTGCTCTATTGCTCTGAGTAATTGTAGTAAAAAAAGAAAATACAGTTTTTTCCAAAAGAGTTTTCTTCTACGTGGAGCTCTTTACCTCGAATTTAACTCAGAGGAGCCAAACAGCTACGGTCCCTCTGAGGGCTTTTATACCCGGTGGGATTTGCCGCCTCCCTTTTCCCAGGCATCGTGGGAAAAAGAGGCGGGCTCAATTAGGGGTATATTAACCCCAGGCTGGGCTAAGGGGCATTATTCCCTCCTAGGGAATCAGCTGGGGTAAAGAGCTTGTCTCTCATTTCAGCGAAGAAGCTCTTTCCATTTACTTCAGCCTGCTCTTAGCAGGTATCTTTTGGGCATTTGAAGCAGCAGAGGTTTTGAAAACACCTTGAAGAAAAGAATATTGAACACAGGGAGTGTTTAAGTTCATGATTTTGGCTTGGGAGTTCAGGGGTGATAAGATGCTTTTATAATGATTCTTCTGTTTGGTTTTTTTTAGGAGGATTGCAATTTCCTGAAGTTCTAGGTCACGTCAAGTGCGATACTTCAGATTGTCTCAGCAGATTCATCGTGACACAAAAGGGAACTGCTGCGGCAGCTTTCCTTAGCGGCAGATCGGTCTCTCCAACGGATTCGCTTTGGAGAGATAAGTTGAGGACCGTGGTCACAGAGGGGATCGAAGCAGGGCGGCGGGTTAGGATTCACACCGGTTAGGGTTTTGAGTCAGCTACGGGGAGGGGGAGGTTTGAGAACTGGCTTCTGGGGCCACAGTGAGGGAAAGGCTCACTTTGGCTACCAATGGTGAGGTGGGCAGGGCAGAGCAGTCCTAGGGTGTGTTGTCACTTGTCTCTTGTGCTTTCTGTGTCTTCTGTTCATCTCATGTAACATGTCTCTTGCCTTAGTCCTCCCAGGAGCTTATGAGAAACCCCAGGTCCTTCCGGTCATCTCCCATCTTTGCGTTCCTCGGCCCGGGGCCGACACCGGCAAAGTTTTGATTCGGGAGCTCGGACAGGCATCAGAATCGCATCTCTCTTCATCAGCATCAGATCGGATGTCTTTTTAGGTCTTGTTCTCAGCTGTGTTGACAGCTGTATGCAGTCATCTTTCTTTACAGTGGATAAGGACTTGTGCCGATTCAAAGGCAGGCAGAGGCTTCCAGCCACAGGATTCTCCGGCATCCGTCTCCGCGGTTCTCGGAATAAGTCGTTCCCTTAGCATCTTTTTCCTCCAGGGTCATCCGAGCCCGGCGGGCTCGCCTTCGGTCCCCCCTCGGTCATCTCGTTCAGCATTCTCTCGGTCCTCGTGAGGACTTTCTTGTCTCAGAGAGTTTTCTCTCCCTGTCGTGTCCCCTCGTCTCACGGGTGTCTGGGGGTGTCCGGTCCGGAACTGCTCTGCCCTGCCGCCCAGCCCAGTTGCAGGTGTTGAAGGACAAGTCCCGGGCCCTTGTAATTGGAGACTTGTAATACGGGCTGTAGTTGGAGTCTAGGTAGTATTCTTATGTTGGCAGAAGGTGTCTGGAGCTGTGAAGTTACGCTGCAGCACTTTGACTTTTTTCCTAACTTTGTTTCAGATGCGGATGGATCGACCTCCCGGCTGAGCGCCCCATCCCAGATGAGGGGATCCCCCTGAGAAGGTCGGTCACGGTTTTTCTTTGCAGCGGGGCTAGAACCGGTCACCGTGTTACAGCTCTGCTCTTTGTCTTTATTTTTAGGAAGTAAAGCTGGATAGCAGCAGTGAAGGTGAAGCAGGTAGAAGGTGAGCCTTGGTTGGTGAAGAGAAGCAGTTTTTCTTGCTGGGGTCTCTGTTTCTGGTGCAACTCCAAGCATTCCTGCTTGTTTGTGTGTTTTAGGCTGCCTCGTGATGTTGTGCTGAGGCCCTCTCACTGACCTGCCAAGAGACCCGGTTTGCTTCTCCGGTGAGCCCCAGCAAATATTACCGGAGTCCGTGACGAAGCCTCGACCTCGTCCACGTGAAGGTGCGGTCCGGGTAGCCTTTAGCCACGGCCGAGGAGTCGCGGCGAGTCGGGGGCGTCGGGAGGAGCGGCGAGGGCGCGCTCAACTTCTAGCGACGCTACATCGCCTCCTGTCCGTTTATTCTAGGCGTGCCCCACGACGACGGCGTCCGCCTCGGAGCGTGGCCGAAGCGTGCGGCCCGAGGACCTGGGTGTTCCTAAGAGATGGTGAGTAGGAGCATAGTTGGGTTTTGATGAGTGTGCCACTAAGATTCTGCACTTATATTTGGTTTTCTTTATCATAGGTGATGATACTTGTCTGAGACAACAGCCCGGCGAGAGAAGAACTTTCCAGACAGCGAGGTGGCTTTGTTTGGCCCCTGACCGGCCTCTCGCCGTGACTCACGTCTTCAGCCATCCGAGAGATAAGTGGAGCCCGCAGAGGGGATCAAAGCAGGGCGGCGGGTCGGGACTCGGATCGGTTTGGGTTTTTGAGTGAGCTTTGGGGATGGGGAGGCTCTAGAAATGACCCCATAGGCCCCATTGAGGGAAAGCCTCACTTTGGCTCGCAGTGCTGAGGTGGGCAGGGCAGAGCAGTCCCAGGGTGTGTCGTCACATGTCTCTCGTGCCTTCCGTGTCTTCTGCGCATCTCGCGTAACGTGTCTCTTGCCTTAGCCCTCCCAGGGGCTTTTGAGAAGCCCCGGGGTCCTTCCGGTCATCTCACATCTTTGCGTTCCTCGTCCCGGGGCCGACACCGGCGAAGCTTCGATTCGGGAGCTCGGACAGGCGTCAGAATCGCATCTCTCTTCAGCAGCATCAGATCGGATGTCTTTTTAGGTCTTGTTCTCAGCTGTGTTGGCAGCTGTATGCAGTCATCTTTCTTTACAGTGGATAAGGACTTGTGCCGATTCAAAGGCAGGCAGAGGCTTCCAGCCACAGGATTCTCCGGCATCCGTCTCCGCGGTTCTCGGAATAAGTCGTTCCCTTAGCATCTTTTTCCTCCAGGGTCATCCGAGCCCGGCGGGCTCGCCTTCGGTCCCCCCTCGGTCATCTCGTTCAGCATTCTCTCGGTCCTCGTGAGGACTTTCTTGTCTCAGAGAGTTTTCTCTCCCTGTCGTGTCCCCTTGTCTCACGTGTCACGGGTGTCTGGGGGTGTTGGGTCTGGAGCTGCTCTGCCCTGCCGCCCAGCCCCTTTGCAGGTGTTCAAGGATAAGTCCCGGGCCCTTGTAATTGGAGACTTGTAATACGGGCTGTAGTTGGAGTCTAGGTAGTATTCTTATGTTGGCAGAAGGTGTCTGGAGCTGTGAAGTTACCCTGCAGCACTTTGACTTTTTTCCTAACTTTGTTTCAGATGCGGATGGATCGACCTCCTGGCTGAGCGCCCCATCCCAGATGAGGGGAATCCCCCCGAGAAGGTCGGTCACGGTTTTTCTTTGCAGCGGGGCTGGAACCGGTCACCATGTTACAGCTCTGCTCTTTGTCTTTATTTTTAGGAAGTAAAGCCGGATAGCAGCAGTGAAGGCGAAGCAGGTAGAAGGTGAGCCTCGGTTGGTGGAGAGAAGCAGTTGTTCTTGCTGGGGTGTCAGTTTCTGCTATAACTTTAATCCCTTGTTTTTTTATTTTAGGTGGTCTACTTGCAAGATATCCCAGCCCAGGATGCCGGAGGACAGGTGGGTGCAAGCTCTAAGTGTTTTGGTGTTTAAGTCCCTGGTTTGCTGATAATCTTTAGTTCTCTAAGATAGAATGAAAGAACCACATCACGAATCCCACCTTGTGGATCCTGACACGAATCGGTGTCACGGACAGGATTCTGAGAGACAGAAGGGGTTGCAGATTTGTTGTGCACTCAGTATCAGGGGAAAGACGTTTTGCCTCAGCTGCCCCTAGCCTGCCACGCCAGTGAGCAGTGTCTATAAAACAAGGGAGGCGATTCGAATTTCTCAAAAACTGCACATGCCTCGATGCAAAGCACCCCACACTCGTTTGAGGGCTCTGTCTTCAGAATTTTACAAGGGATATTTGAATACAAGAGTTTGGACTGACTTACTTTTCTGTTTAAAGTACTTGTTTGCTGATAATCTTTAGTTCTCTAAGATAGAATGAAAGAACCACATCTCAAATCCCACCTTGTGGATCCTGACACGAATCGGTGTCACGGACAGGATTCTGAGAGACAGAAGGGGTTGCAGATTTGTTGTGCACTCAGTTTCGGGACAAGACGTTTCGCCTCAGCCGCCCCTAGCCTGCCACGCCGGTGAGCAGTGTCTAGAAAGCAAGGGAGGCGATTCGAATTTCTCAAAAACTGCACATGCCTCGATGCAAAGCACCCCACACTCGTTTGAGGGTTCTGTCTTTAGAATTTTACAAGGGATCTTTGAGTACAAGAGTTTGGACTGACTGATTTTTCTGTTTAAAGTACCTGGTTTGCTGATAATGTTTAGTTCTCTAAGATAGAATGAAAGAACCATATCACAAATCCCACCTTGTAGATCCTGACACGAATCGGTGTCACGGACAGGATTCTGAGAGACAGAAGGGGTTGCAGATTTGTTGTGCACTCGGTCTCGGGCCAAGACGTTTCGCCTCAGCCGCCCCTAGCCTGCCACGCCGGTGAGCAGTGTCTAGAAAGCAAGGGAGGCGATTCGAATTTTTTAAGAACTGCACATGCCTCGATGCAAAGCACCCCACACTCGTTTGAGGGCTCTGTCTTCAGAACTTTACAGGGGATCTTTGAGTACGAGAGGTGGGACTGAGTGGTTTTTCTTCTGTTTAAGTCCCTGGTTGGCTGACAAGCTTTTGTAGTCCAAGATGGAATAAAGGAACCGCATCAGGAATTCCACCTTGCGGATGGTGCCAGTCATATTTTCTGTTTTGTTCTCTTAGGTTCTGTGCAGAGAGGCAGAGCCGAAGTTTGCGATCGGCCGCACCGAAGCCGGCGCGGCGGTCGTCTCGGTGTACGCATCCTATCGAGGATGGGTTGTGTCCTATCATGTTACAAAAGGTAAGCGCCACAGGTGGAAGTTGGGATCAGGGGAAAAGCATTTATAATCAGTAGACCCACTCTGAAGTTAAGGTACAGGACAGGGCTGTAGTGGGATGGGCCTCTCTGAAGCCAAGGGAGAGGGTTTCTTCTCAAGCTCCCCAGAGCTTTTGCCGGGCAGGGCAGTTCCAATCCATCTTCTCGCTCTCTCGCGTTTCACGTCGTCAGCCATCTCAGCCTCTCGACGTCGTCGTGGATTTTTTCGTCCGAGGAACCGGCCTTCGCGTCCCCGCAGCTATCGCCACGTTCACCCGGCAGACATCGCCTGCACTCGCCTCTGTAAAATGCCTTGTGCTGTGGTCGCCTCTGTAAAATGCCTTGTGCTGTGGTCGCCTCTGTAAAATGCCTTGTGCTGTGGTCGCCTCTGTAAAATGCCTTGTGCTGTGCTCGCCTCTGTAAAATGCCTTGTGCTGTGGCCGCCTCTGTAAAATGCCTTGTGCTGTGGCCGCCTCTGTAAAATGCCTTGTGCTGTGGCCGCCTCTGTAAAATGCCTTGTGCTGTGGCCGCCTCTGTAAAATGCCTTGTGCTGTGGCCGCCTCTGTAAAATGCCTTGTGCTGTGGCCGCCTCTGTAAAATGCCTTGTGCTGTGGCCGCCTCTGTAAAATGCCTTGTGCTGTGGCCGCCTCTGTAAAATGCCTTGTGCTGTGGCCGCCTCTGTAAAATGCCTTGTGCTGTGGCCGCCTCTGTAAAATGCCTTGTGCTGTGCTCGCCTCTGTAAAATGCCTTGTGCTGTGCTCGCCTCTGTAAAATGCCTTGTGCTGTGCTCGCCTCTGTAAAATGCCTTGTGCTGTGCTCGCCTCTGTAAAATGCCTTGTGCTGTGCTCGCCTCTGTAAAATGCCTTGTGCTGTGCTCGCCTCTGTAAAATGCCTTGTGCTGTGCTCGCCTCTGTAAAATGCCTTGTGCTGTGCTCGCCTCTGTAAAATGCCTTGTGCTGTGCTCGCCTCTGTAACTGCATTGGCTTGGAGCTTCCCTGCCCTGGCACGTAGTTAGAGTTAGGTAGAACAGGTATGAAAGGTTATAGTTCCTCTTTTCTATGAGGTTTTTGTGTATAAAATGTGTGGGCCTAGAGGGGGGCTGAGTCCTAGCTCTCATACAATCCCTCACTGACCACCTTGTGTTGTCTTGCAGGTCTCGGATGCCTATTTTCTGAGGATCTACCATTTGATGTTGAGAAGCAGCAGTGAGAAGATGTCTCGGGGCATTTTGTTCAGCACAGTGTTTCAAATAAGGGTTGTGGTCACTGTGTGAGTTAGAGTCCCCTGCTGGGTGTCAGAGCGTGTCTGTCTGTGAGAGTCGGTGGGTCTGGGTGTGCTTGTGTGTGTGCGTGTTGAATGGTTCTAACCTTGTGTGTATTGCTTTTGCTTTTCAGGACTTTAAATTCACTTTTAAATTTAGAATAAAAAATCCCCAGCTGGGGGGGTTTTTTTTTTTTCCCTCCCAGCTGGGGTTTTTTTTCCTCGGTCCCGGCCGGTCTGCGAGGCGACAGTCATCGCCTAAGTTTGGGCCCGGACCGGCCCTGGACCGGGGTTTTCGTCAGGCAGGCCAGTTTTTGAGGCCCCCGGGAACCGTGTTCCCGTGGGGTAGGAGGGGGGTGTGTGTGTGTGTGTGTGTGTGTGTGTGTGTGTTGAATGGTTCTAACCTTGTGTGTATTGCTTTTGCTTTTCAGGACTTTAAATTCACTTTTAAATTTAGAATAAAAAATCCCCAGCTGGGGGGGTTTTTTTTTTTTCCCTCCCAGCTGGGGTTTTTTTTCCTCGGTCCCGGCCGGTCTGCGAGGCGACAGTCATCGCCTAAGTTTGGGCCCGGACCGGCCCTGGACCGGGGTTTTCGTCAGGCAGGCTGATTTTCGAGGCCCCCGGGAACCGAGTTCCCGTGGGGTAGGAGGGGTGGGTGTTGTGTGCTTCTAACCTTGTGTGTATTGCTTTTGCTTTTCAGGACTTTAAATTCACTTTTAAATTTAGAATAAAAAATCCCCAGCTGGGGGGGTTTTTTTTTTTTCCCTCCCAGCTGGGGTTTTTTTTCCTCGATCCCGGCCGGTCTGCGAGGCGACAGTCATCGCCTAAGTTTGGACCCGGACCGGCCCTGGACCGGGGTTTTCGTCAGGCAGGCCGATTTTCGAGGCCCCCGGGAACCGAGTTCCCGTGGGGTAGGAGGGGTGGGTGTTGTGTGGTTCTAACCTTGTGTGTATTGCTTTTGCTTTTCAGGACTTTAAATTCACTTTTAAATTTAGAATAAAAAATCCCCAGCTGGGGGGGTTTTTTTTTTTTTCCCTCCCAGCTGGGGTTTTTTTTCCTCGGTCCCGGCCGGTCTGCGAGGCGACAGTCATCGCCTAAGTTTGGGCCCGGACCGGCCCCGGACCGGGGTTTTCGTCAGGCAGGCTGATTTTTGAGGCTCCCGGGAACCACGTTCCCGAGGACCACCGATAGAAGGGTTATAACGGGGTGGTTGAGAGGAGAGCAAAGGTGAGTGTGTGTGCAAGCTGAAGCCGGCTTCTGTGGTGCATGAGTATTGTGTTTTCTGTGTGCTCCTTGTGGTTTGGGAGAGCAGTAATAATGAAACAGCATGTATTGTCCTTTTCAGAAATGGTTATATTATGTTAATATGTATTCGCCTTGTATTGTTCTGTACTTGCTGCTGTGTTTCTCTGTATTACTCTGTATGTGAATTAGGAGTTTTTCAGTGTGTACAGCAATTGTATTGTATTGTAATGCATTTGTATCCAGTTTCTATGTGTTTTTCTGTACTGTATATAAATTCATTCAATAAAGTTGCCTCACCCCTAATAAAGATGATCCCCCCCACCCCCTCCTCCCCAACCCCTGTGGCTTTGGTGCGGTGTAGTCATTATTTTCATTCTATTTCTTGCTTTTCTGTCTCTTTCTAACCTTATTTCTGTCTGTCACTTTCTCTGTGTCACTGTCGCTCCCTCTATTTTTCTGTTTCTTTGCTCTCTGACTGTAACCCTTTCTTTTCCCTCCAACTCTGTTTCCTTTCCTTCTAGCTCCGAGTTAGACAGACAGCAAATGGAGTTGATTCCTTTCCACTGTAACTCAGTTCCAGTGAACAGGAATCGTCTCTGTTTCCTTTCTCTCTACCTCTGAGTTAGACCGAAAAGAAATAGAGTCGGTTTCTCTCCACTCTCCCTCTGTCTCTTTTCTCTCCAACTCTGTTTCTTTTCCCTCTAGCTCCGAGTTGGACAGACAGCAAACGGAGTCGATTCCTTTCCCCTGTAACTCTGAGTTACAGGGACCAGGCCTCGTCTCCGTTTCCTTTCTCTCCACCTCTGAGTTAGACAGAAAAGAAATAGAGTCGGTTTCTCTCCACCCTTCCTCTGTTTCTTTTCCCTCTCACTCCGAGTTAGACAGACAGCAAACGGAGTCGATTCCTTTCCACTGTAACTCAGTTACAGTGACCAGGAATTGCCTCTGTTTCCTTTCTCTCTACCTCTGAGTTAGACAGACAAGAAGTAGAGCTCTTTTCTTTTCCCTCCAACTTTGTTTTCTTTCCCTCTAGCTCTGAGTTAGACAGAAAGCAAACGGAGTCGATTTCTTTCCACTGTAACTCAGTTACAGTGAACAGGAATTGTCTCTGCTTTGTTTCTCTCTACGTCCGAGTTAGATGGAAAAGAGAGTTGGTTTCTTTTCCCCCATCCCTCTCTTCTTTTTCTTTACACTTCAACTCTGTTTCTTTTCTCTCTCACTCAGAGGGAGAGGAAATAGAGTTTTTATTTTGTTCCTCTCTCCCTCTCTTTGTTTTCCTTCTAACTTTGTTTCCTTTCCCTGTCTGTTTCTTTGCTCTGCCCCTCTCTTTCTTTCTACTCTAAGTCTCTCTCCCTTTTCTCTGTAACTCAGACTTTATTTCTTTTTGTTCTCTATTTCCTTTCTCTCTCACTCAGAGGGAAAGGAAATAGAGTTTTTATTTTGTTCCACTCTACCTCTCTTTCTTTTCTTTCTAACTCTGTTTCCCTTCTAACTCTGTTTCCTTTCCTTCTCTGTTTCTTTGCACTGTCCCTCTCTTTCTTTCTTTCCACTCTAAGTCTCTCCCTTTTCTCTGTAACTCAGACTTAGACTTTATTTCTTTTTGTTCTCTATTTCCTTTCCCTCTAACTCTGAGTTACAGAGAAAAGACCCTTTCTTTTCTCTCAAGTTTGAGTTCATCCTTTCTTTTCACTCCAACTTTAAGTTTGAGTGAAAAGAAATGATCAACTCAAACTCCTTTCTCTTCTAACTTCTCGTTTTTCTTTCTAGCTTTCAAGTTTAAACTTCAAAAAAAAAAAAGCAGCAGTAGAACCTTTCATGCTCCCGGGGAGTAAATAAACAAAATAAATCTTGATTATAAATACATACCATTTACTCCCCGGGAGCACGAAACCTTCTACTGCTGCACCAGACTTATAGTTTTTATTCTTTTTCTTTATAGTATATTCCCTATATAGGGGGTCCCCACCCATACACACCCACACTATAGGCAGCCCCTACCACTGTCCCACCCTCACTACCTCCTACCACCACCTGACACACCACTTACCCAGCCCCAAACACTCACTCCCCAATCACTCACCCCTCCAATTCACCCCCCAGCCCCAAGCACTCACGCCTCCAATTCACCCCCGCCCCTGCACCCCCCAGCCCCAAGCACTCCCCCCCGCCCCTGCACCCCCCAGCCCCAAGCACTCCCCCCCGCCCCTGCACCCCCCCAGCCCCAAAGCACCCACCCCTCCTATGCACCCCACCACCAGCAAACACCCACTCCCCAGTCACCCACCCAGCCCCAAGCACCCACCCCGCCCCTGCACCCCCCGAGCCCCAAGCAGTCCCCCCGCCCCTGCACACCCCTACCCTCAAGCACTCCCCCCCTATTGAGCACCCAAACTATAAAAAACCCCCATACTCACCACCTAAACACAAAAAAAGCAGCCCATACAAAAGGACCACCCCAGAGACATGAAAAACCCCTAAATACCACCCAGCAGCTGTCCATCACAACGCTCCACCCCCCAACACCACCCCTGCCGTTATGTCACAACGCTCCGCCCCCCGACACCACCCCTGCCGTTATGTCACAACGCTCCGCCCCCCGGCACCGCCCCCGCCGTTACGTCACGACGCCCCGCCCCCGCCGTTACGTCACGACGCCCCGCCCCCGCCGGTACGTCACGACGCCACGCCCCCTCCGTTACGTCACGACGCCCCACCCCCGCCGTTACGTCACGACGCTCCGCCCCCGCCGTTACGTCACGACGCTCCGCCCCCCGGAACCGCCCCCGATGACGTCACACAGCCGCCATGTTTACAAAAAACTATAACAAATTTCTTTAATAAAATACGTACAAAAACCGAAAAAACCACACAGTACCACAAGCACCACACCCCCCAACCACCGCGCCGACCCCGCCACGCCAAAAACCGCGTCAGTAAACCGCGCAAACGATCCGAACAGCCACCGACCGCAGAGGCACCGCGCCGCCGCGGGAGCGGCGGGCGCCGACCCGAAACGACCCCCAGGCGCGCGCCAGCGCGCCGGGGGGTCGTTTCGGGTCGGCGCCCGCCGCTCCCGCGGCGGCGCGGTGCCGGCAGAAGCCCCGGATACGGGCGCCGCCATCTTGACCGGAAGTACGTCACGGCAACCATGGCAACCGCCCGGAAGCCCGTCCGCGCATGCGCGGCCGCCATTTTGTCCCAGAAACAAATCACCATAGCAACCAAAAACGCCGCGGAGCGCGCGAAAAGCAGCGCGAAATGCCGCGCGTCAGCGCGGCATTTCGCGCTGCTTTTCGCGCGCTCCGCGGC
>CM076533.1:2341785-2343532 GCA_038429875.1 Poecile montanus
GGTTAGGGTTAGGGTTAGGGTTAGGGTTAGGGTTAGGGTTAGGGTTAGGGTTAGGGTTAGGGTTAGGTTAGGGTTAGGGTTAGGGTTAGGGTTAGGGTTAGGGTTAGGGTTAGGGTTAGGGTTAGGGTTAGGGTTAGGGTTAGGGTTAGGGTTAGGGTTAGGGTTAGGGTTAGGGTTAGGGTTAGGGTTAGGGTTAGGGTTAGGGTTAGGGTTAGGGTTAGGGTTAGGGTTAGGGTTAGGGTTAGGGTTAGGGTTAGGGTTAGGGTTAGGGTTAGGGTTAGGGTTAGGGTTAGGGTTAGGGTTAGGGTTAGGGTTAGGGTTAGGGTTAGGGTTAGGGTTAGGGTTAGGGTTAGGGTTAGGGTTAGGGTTAGGGTTAGGGTTAGGGTTAGGGTTAGGGTTAGGGTTAGGGTTAGGGTTAGGGTTAGGGTTAGGGTTAGGGTTAGGGTTAGGGTTAGGGTTAGGGTTAGGGTTAGGGTTAGGGTTAGGGTTAGGGTTAGGGTTAGGGTTAGGGTTAGGGTTAGGGTTAGGGTTAGGGTTAGGGTTAGGGTTAGGGTTAGGGTTAGGGTTAGGGTTAGGGTTAGGGTTAGGGTTAGGGTTAGGGTTAGGGTTAGGGTTAGGGTTAGGGTTAGGGTTAGGGTTAGGGTTAGGGTTAGGGTTAGGGTTAGGGTTAGGGTTAGGGTTAGGGTTAGGGTTAGGGTTAGGGTTAGGGTTAGGGTTAGGGTTAGGGTTAGGGTTAGGGTTAGGGTTAGGGTTAGGGTTAGGGTTAGGGTTAGGGTTAGGGTTAGGGTTAGGGTTAGGGTTAGGGTTAGGGTTAGGGTTAGGGTTAGGGTTAGGGTTAGGGTTAGGGTTAGGGTTAGGGTTAGGGTTAGGGTTAGGGTTAGGGTTAGGGTTAGGGTTAGGGTTAGGGTTAGGGTTAGGGTTAGGGTTAGGGTTAGGGTTAGGGTTAGGGTTAGGGTTAGGGTTAGGGTTAGGGTTAGGGTTAGGGTTAGGGTTAGGGTTAGGGTTAGGGTTAGGGTTAGGGTTAGGGTTAGGGTTAGGGTTAGGGTTAGGGTTAGGGTTAGGGTTAGGGTTAGGGTTAGGGTTAGGGTTAGGGTTAGGGTTAGGGTTAGGGTTAGGGTTAGGGTTAGGGTTAGGGTTAGGGTTAGGGTTAGGGTTAGGGTTAGGGTTAGGGTTAGGGTTAGGGTTAGGGTTAGGGTTAGGGTTAGGGTTAGGGTTAGGGTTAGGGTTAGGGTTAGGGTTAGGGTTAGGGTTAGGGTTAGGGTTAGGGTTAGGGTTAGGGTTAGGGTTAGGGTTAGGGTTAGGGTTAGGGTTAGGGTTAGGGTTAGGGTTAGGGTTAGGGTTAGGGTTAGGGTTAGGGTTAGGGTTAGGGTTAGGGTTAGGGTTAGGGTTAGGGTTAGGGTTAGGGTTAGGGTTAGGGTTAGGGTTAGGGTTAGGGTTAGGGTTAGGGTTAGGGTTAGGGTTAGGGTTAGGGTTAGGGTTAGGGTTAGGGTTAGGGTTAGGGTTAGGGTTAGGGTTAGGGTTAGGGTTAGGGTTAGGGTTAGGGTTAGGGTTAGGGTTAGGGTTAGGGTTAGGGTTAGGGTTAGGGTTAGGGTTAGGGTTAGGGTTAGGGTTAGGGTTAGGGTTAGGGTTAGGGTTAGGGTTAGGGTTAGGGTTAGGGTTAGGGTTAGGGTTAGGGTTAGGGTTAGGGTTAGGGTTAGGGTTAGGGTTAGGGTTAGGGTTAGGGTTAGGGTTAGGGTTAGGGTTAGGG
>CM076533.1:2344532-2416564 GCA_038429875.1 Poecile montanus
GATTTTGTTCCCATTCCTGCCCTTTTTTCCCATTTCTGGCATTTTTTGCCCCATTCTGGGTGGGTTTGTTCCCATTTTTGATGATTTTATTCCCATTCCCGATGGTTTTTGCCCCATTTCAGGTGGATTTTTGTCCATTTTGAGTTCATTTATTCCCATTTCTGATCATTTTATTCCCATTTCTGATGATTTTGTTCCCATTTCTGATGATTTTATTCCCATTCCCGATGTTTTTTGCCCCATTCCGAGTGATTTTTTCCCCATTTCTGACATTTTTTGCCCCATTTGGGGTGGGTTTTTACCCATTTCTGATGATTTTATTCCCATTTTTAGTGTATTTATTCCCATTCCTGACCCTTTTTTCCCATTTCTGGCATTTTTTGCCCCATTCTGGGTGGGTTTTTACCCATTTCTGATGATTTTATTCCCATTTTTAATATATTTATTCCCATTTCTGCCATTTTCTGCCCATTTCTCATGATTTTTCCCCATTTCTGCCGTTTTTTGCCCCATTCTGGGTGGGTTTTTACCCATTTTTAATGTATTTACTCCCATTCCTGACTGTTTTTTCCCATTTCTGCCATTTTCTGCCCCATTTTGGGTGGATTTTGCCCATTTTTGATGATTTTATTCCCATTCCCGATGGTTTTTGCCCCATTTTGGGTGGATTTTACCCATTTCTGATGATTTTATTCCATTTTTGCTGCTTTTATTCCCATTTCTCCCATTTTCTGCCCCATTTCTGATGATTTTATTCCCATTTTTAATATATTTATTCCCATTTCTGCCATTTTCTGCCCGTTTCTGATGACTTTTTCCCGTTTCTGCCGTTTTTCCCCCCGTTCCCGTGGCAGGACCCCCGCAGCCGGGGCGCTCTGGTTTTGGGGTGCCCGGGGGTCCCCCCCCGGAGCGGCTCCTGACCGTGGTGCACGGCCCCGACCTCGTCAGCCTCGGCTTCCTCAACCTGCTGGCCGTGGAGGAGGGAGAGGCCAAGGTGGGGAGGGGGGATTTTGGGGGGATTTTGGGGGGATTTGGGGGGAATTTGGGGGATTTGGGGGGGATTTGAGGGAATTTGGGGGATTTTGGGGAGGATTGGGGGGATTTGGAGGGGATTTGGGTGAATTTTGGGGAGATTTGGGAGGGTTTGGGGAGGATTTGGGAGGATTTTGGGGGGATTTGGGGAGATTTTGGGGGATTTGGGGGGATTTTGGGAAATTTTTGGGGAATTTTGTGGGGTCTGGGGGGGATTTTTGGGGAAATTATTGGGGGATTTTGGGGAGATTTGGGGGGATTTCAGGGGTCTGGGGGGGATTTTGAGGGTCTGGGGTGTCTGGGGGGGGATTTGGGGAGGATTTGAGGGGGATTTGGGGGATTTGGGGGATTTTGGGGGGGGTTTGGGGAGGATTTGGGGCTTCCTCAACCTGCTGGCCGTGGAGGAGGGCGAGGCCAAGGTGGGGAGGGGGGATTTGGGGAATTTTGGGGAGATTTTGGGGATTTTGGGGGATTTTTGGGGAATTTTTGGGGAATTTTGGGTGGATTTTGGGGTGTCTGTGGGGGATTTTGGGGGAAATTATGGGGATTTTGGGGGGATTTTGGGAGGATTTTGGGGGGCTCTGGGGTAATTTGGGGAGGATTTCGGGGGTCTGGGGGGGATTTTGGGGGGGATTTGGGGGAATTTTGTGGGGATTTGGGTGAATTTTGGGGGAATTTGGGGAGGATTTGGGGAGGATTTTGGGGGTCTGGGGGGGTCTGGGGGGCATTTGGGAGGATTGAGGGGGATTTGGGGGGATTTGGGGGATTTTGGGGGGATTTTGGGGGGATTTGGGGAGGATTTGGGTGAATATTTGGGAGATTTGGGGAGGGTTTGGGGAGGATTTGGGGGATTTGGGGGGGATTTTGGGGATTTGGGGGGATTTTGGGAGGATTTGGGGGGATTTGGGGCTTCCTCAACCTGCTGGCCGTGGAGGAGGGCGAGGCCAAGGTGGGGAGGGGGGATTTGGGGGATTTTGGGGGATTTTGGGAGGATTTGGGGGATTTTGGGGGGGATTTGGGGAATTTGGGGGATTTTGGGAAATTTTTGGGGAATTTTGGGGTGTCTGGGGGGATTTGGGAGGGATTTGGGGGAATTTGGGGGGGTCTTGGAGGATTTGGGGATTTTGGGGGATTTTGGGGGATTTTGGGGAAATTATGGGGGGATTTTTGGGGAGATTTGGGGGGTCTGGGGGGATTTTGGGGATTTTGGGGGAATTTTGGGGGGGTCTGGGGGGATTTTGGGGGGATTTTGGGGTATTTGGGGAGGATTGGGGGGGATTTGGGGGGGATTTGAGGAATTTTGGGGGATTTTGGGAAATCCGGGAACATTTGGGGTGGATTTTGGGGTGTCTGGGGGGATTTTGGGGGGATTTGGGGGATTTTGGGGGATTTGGGGAGGATTGGGGGGGATTTTGGGGGATTTGGGTGAATTTTGGGGGAATTTGGGGAGGATTTGGGGGATTCGGGTCCAGGGGGGATTTGGGGGGGATTTTGGGGGATTTGGGGCTTCCTCAAGCTGCTGGCCGTGGAGGAGGGCGAGGCCAAGGTGGGGTTGGGGGATTTGGGGGGATTTTGGGAAATTTTGGGAAATTTTGGGTGGATTTTGGGGCGTCTGGGGGGGATTTTGGGGGAAATTATGGGGGGATTTTGGGAGGCTTTGGGGGAATTTGAGGGATTTTGGGAGAATTTGGGGGGTCTGAGGGGGATTTTGGGGGGATTTGGGGGGTCTGAGGGGGGATTTGGGGAGGATTTGGGTGAATTTTGGGGGGATTTGGGGAGGATTTGGGAGTCTGAGGGGGGATTTGGGGGAAATTTTGGGGGGTTTTGGAGGGTCTGGGGGGATTTGGGGGGATTTGGGAGGATTTGGGGAGGATTTGGGGCTTCCTCAAGCTGCTGGCCGTGGAGGAGGGCGAGGCCAAGGTGGGGTTGGGGGGATTTGGGGGGATTTTGGGAAATTTTGGGAAATTTTGGGTGGATTTTGGGGCGTCTGGGGGGGATTTTGGGGGAAATTATGGGGGGATTTTGGGAGGCTTTGGGGGAATTTGAGGGATTTTGGGGAGAATTTGGGGGGTCTGAGGGGGATTTTGGGGGGATTTGGGGGGGTCTGAGGGGGGATTTGGGGAGGATTTGGGTGAATTTTGGGGGGATTTGGGGAGGATTTGGGAGTCTGAGGGGGGATTTGGGGGAAATTTTGGGGGGTTTTGGAGGGTCTGGGGGGATTTGGGGGGATTTTGGGAGGATTTGGGGAGGATTTGGGGCTTCCTCAAGCTGCTGGCCGTGGAGGAGGGAGAGGCCAAGGTGGGGAGGGGTCTGCAAGGGATTTTGGGGGAATCTGGGGGATTTTGGGAAATTTTGGGAAATTTTGGGTGGATTTTGGGGGGTCTGGGGGGGATTTTGGGGGGGATTTTGGGGGGACTTGGGGGGTCTGAAGGGGGATTTGGGGGGGATTTGGGGGAATTTGGGGGGGTCTTGGAGGATTTGGGGAGGATTTGGGGGGATTTTGGGAAATTTTGGGGTGATTTAGTCCCGATTTGGGTGATTTTGGGTTGATTTTGGGTGATTTTGGGGTGATTTTGGGTGATTTTGGGTGATTTTGGGGTGATTTTGCCCCGATTTGGGTGAATTTGGGGTGATTTTGGGTGATTTTGGGGTGATTTTGCCCCGATTTTGGGTGATTTTGGGGTGATTTTGGGTGATTTTGGGGTGATTTTGTCCCAATTTGGATGATTTTGGGGTGATTTTGGATGATTTTGGGGTGATTTGGGGTGATTTTGCCCCAATTTGGATGATTTTGGGGTGATTTTGGGTGATTTTGGGGTGATTTAGTCCCGATTTGGGATTTGCTGCAGGTGTGGACGGAGGAGCTGTTCCGGTTGGCCACGAACATCCTGGCCCGGAACGCGTCGCGGAACACCCTGCTCAGGAAGGCGTGGGTACCCCAAAAACCCCCAAAAACACCTCAAAACCACCCCAAAAACCCCAAAAACCCCCCAAAAACCCCCCAAAACCACCCCAAAACCACCGGGAACCCCCCAAAAACCCCCAAAACCCCTCAAAACCACCCCAAATCCTCCCCAAATCCTCCCCAAATCCTCCCCAAATCCTCCCCAAATCCCCCCAAATTCCTCCAAATTCCCAAAATCCCCCCCAAATTCCCCCAAATCCCCCACAAATCCCCCCAAAATCTCCCAAATCCTTCCCAAATTCCCCCAAACCCCCTAAATCCCCCCCAAAATTCCCCCCAAATCCTCCAAATTTCCCCAAATACCCCAAAATCCCCCCCAAATCCCCCCAAATCCCCCAAATTCCCCAAATCCCCAAAATTCCCCCCAAATCCTCCCCAAATCCACCCAAATCCACCCAAAATCCCCCTGAATTCACCCCAAATCCCCCCAAAATCCCCCTCAAATCCACCCCAAATCCCCAAAGTTCCCCCAAATTCCCCCAAATCCCCCTGAATTCACCCGAAATCCTCCCCAAATCCACCCCAAAACCCCCAAATCCCCAAAAATCCCCCAAATTCCCCTCAAACCCCCCCAAATCCTCCCCAAATCCCCCTCAAAATCTCAATAATTCCCCCAAAATTCCCTCAAATCCCCCAAAATCACCCCCAAAATCCCCCAAATCCTCGAAATTCCCCCCAAATCCTCCCCAAATCCTCCTAAATCCCCCAAATTCCCCAAATCCCCCCAAAATCCCCCCAAAATCACTCAAATGCCCCCCAAAATCCCCCAAATCCACCCAAATCCCCCCAAATCCCCCCAAATCCCCCCAAATTCCCCAAATTCCCCCAAATTCCCCCCAAATTCCCCAAAATCCCCCCAAAATCCCCCAAATCCCCCAGAATCCCCCAAATCCCCCCCAAATCCCCCCAAATCCTCTCAAATCCACCCCAATTCCCCCCCAAATCCCCCCATATTTCCCCAAAATTCCCCCCAAATCCCCTTAAAAATCCCCCCTAAATCCCCCAAATCCCCCAAATTCCCCCCAAATCCCCCCAAATCCCCCCCAAAATCCCCCAAATCCCCCAAAAATCCCCCCAAATCCCCCCAAGTTCCCCCAAATTCTCCCCAAATTCTCCCCAAAATCCCCCAAATCCTCCCAAATCCCCCCAAATCCCCCCCAAATCTCCCAAAATCCCCCCAAAATCCCCCAAATCCCCCTCAAAATCCCCCAAATTTCCCAAATCCCCCCAAATCCCCCCAAAATCCCCCCAAAATCCCCCAAATTCCCCACATCCCCCCAAATCCTCCCCAAATTCCCCCAAATCCTCCCCAAATCCACCCAAATCCACCTAAATCCTCCCCAAATTCCCCCCAAATCCCCCCAAAATCTTCCCCAAAATCCCCAAAAATCCCCCAAATCCTCCCAAATCCTCCCAAATCCCCCCAAATTCCCCAAAATCCCCAAAATTCCCCAAATTTCCCCAAATCCCCCAAATTTGGGGCTCCCCAGGTACACGAAGCTGACGCTGCAGCTGAACCCGGACGGGCGGATCCCGGTCAAGAAGTGAGGGAACCCCAAAAATTTTGGGGAATTTTTTTCCCCCTTCCCCCAAAAAAGAATCCCCCAAAATCTCGGGATTTTGGGATTTTGGGAATTTTGGGAATTTGGGGATTTTTGGGAATTTTGGGGTTTTTTTTTGGCAGCATCCTGAGGATGTTCTCGGCCGACAAGAAAAGGGCGGAGACGGCGCTGGAATCCTGCGGGCTCGGCTGCTCCAGGGTGGGGATCCCCAAAATCCGGGGTCAAAAAAAATCTGGGATCCCCAAAATCTGGGATTAGAAAATCCAGGATTCCCAAAAAAATCTGGGGTCAGAAAATCTGGGATCCCCAAAATCTGGGATCACAAAAAAATCCGGAGTTTCCAAAAAATCTGGGGTCCTCAAAATCTGGGATCACAAAATTGGGGATCCCCAAAATCTGGGATCACAAAATTGGGGATCCCCAAAATCTGGGGTTACAAAAAATCCAGGATCAGAAGATCCGGGGTCACAAAAAAATCTGGGGTTCCCAAAAAATCCAGGATTCCCAAAAAATCTGGGATCAGAAAATCTGGGATCCCCAAAATCCAGGGTTCCAAAATCTGGGATCACAAAAATCCAGGATCAGAAAATTTGGGATCCCCAAAATCTGGGATCACAAAATTGGGGATCCCCAAAATCCGGGGTCACAAAAAAATCTGGGGTTCCCAAAAAATCCAGGATTCCCAAAAAATCCGGGATCAGAAGATCCGGGGTCACAAAGTCCGGGGTCACGAAAAATCCAGGATTCCCAAAAAATCTGGGATCAGAAAATCTGGGATCCCCAAAATCCAGGATTCCAAAAAAAATCCAGGGTTCCAACATCTGGGATCACAAAAATCCAGGATCAGAAAATTTGGGATCCCCAAAATCCGGGATCACAAAAAAATCTGGGGTTCCCAAAAAATCCAGGATTCCCAAAATCTGGGATCACAAAATTGGGGATCCCCAAAATCTGGGATCCCCAAAATCCAGGGTTCCAAAAAAATCCAGGGTTCCAAAATCTGGGATCACAAAAAAATTTGGGATCCCCAAAATCCGGGGTCACAAAATTGGGGATCCCCAAAATCTGGGATCACAAAAAAATCCGGAGTTTCCAAAAAATCTGGGGTCCCCAAAATCCGGGATCACAAAATTGGGGATTCCCAAAATCTGGGATCACAAAAAAATCTGGGGTTCCCAAAAAATCCAGGATTCCTAAAAAATCTGGGATCAGAAAATCTGGGATCCCCAAAATCTGGGGTCCCAAAATCCAGGGTTCCCAAAAAATCTGGGATCAGAAAATCTGGGATCAGAAAATCCGGGATCCCCAAAATTGTGGGTTCCAAAAAAAATCCAGGGTTCCAAAATCTGGGATCACAAAAATCCAGGATCAGAAAATTGGGGATCCCCAAAATCTGGGATCACAAAAAAATCTGGGGTTCCCAAAAAATCCAGGATTCCCAAAAAATCTGGGATTCCCAAAAAATCTGGGATCAGAAAATTCGGGGTCACCAAATCTGGGATCAGAAAATTGGGGGTCCCCAAAATCCGGGGTTCCAAAATCTGGGATCCCAAAAAATCCAGGGTCACAAAATCCGGGATCACAAAAATCCGGGATCTCCAAATTGGGAATCCCAAAAAATCTGGGATCCCCAAAATCGGGGAGTCACAAAATCCGGGATCCCAAAAAAATCTGGGATCAGAAAATCTGGGATCCCTAAAATCTGGGGTCCCAAAAATTCAGGGTTCCAAAAAAATCTGGGATCACAAAAATCTGGGGTCATAAAAAAATCCGGGATCAGAAAATTTGGGATCCCCAAAATCTGGGGTCACAAAAAAATCTGGGGTTCCCAAAAAATCCAGGATTCCCAAAAAATCTGGGATCAGAAAATCTGGGATCAGAAAATCTGGGATCCCCAAAATTGTGGGTTCCAAAAAATCCGGGATCCCCAAAATCTGGGATCACAAAATTTGGGGTTCCAAAAAAATCCAGGGTTCCAAAATCTGGGATCACAAAAAAATTTGGGATCCCCAAAATCTGGGATCAGAAAATTTGGGATCCCCAAAATCTGGGATCACAAAAAAATCCGGGGTTCCCAAAAAATCCAGGATTCCCAAAAAATCTGGGATCAGAAAATCTGGGATCCCCAAAATCCGGGATCACCAAATCTGGGATCAGAAAATTTGGGGTTCCCAAAAAATTTGGGTCACAAAAATCTGGGATCACAAAATCCAGGGTCCCCAAAATCCGGGATCACAAAAAAATCTGGGATCCTGAAATTTGGGGATCCCCAAAATCTGGGATCACAAAATTTGGGGTTCCAAAAAAATCCGGGATCCCCAAAATCCAGGGTCTCCAAAATTTGGGATCCCCAAAATTTGGGATCACAAAATTTGGGATCACAAAAATTTGGGATCCAAAGGAAATCCGGGGTCACAAAATCCGGGATCCCCAAAATTTGGGGTCCCCAAAATCCGGGGTCACAAAATCCAGGGTTCCAAAAAAATCCGGGGTCGCAAAATCTGGGATCAAAAAATTTGGGATCCCCAAAATCCGGGGTCATCAAATCCGGGGTCCCCAAAATTTGGGATCAGAAAATTGGGGGATTTCCAAAATCTGGGATCACAAAATTTGGGATCCCCAAAATCTGGGGTTCCAAAATCATCTGGGATCAGAAAATCTGGGATCCCCAAAATCCGGGATCCCCAAAATCTGGGATCACAAAATTTGGGATCCCCAAAATCTGGGATCACAAAATTTGGGGTTCCAAAAAAATCTGGGGTCCCAAAAAATCCAGGATCAGAAAATTGGGGTCCCCAAAATCCGGGGTCCCAAAAATTCAGGGTTCCAAAAAAATCCGGGATTACAAAAATCCGGGGTCATAAAAAAATCCGGGATCAGAAAATTTGGGATCCCCAAAATCCGGGGTCACAAAAAAATCTGGGATCCCCAAAATCTGGGATCACAAAATTGGGGATCCCCAAAATCCGGGGTCACAAAAATCTGGGATCAGAAAATCCGGGGTCACAAAGTCCAGGGTCACAAAAAAATCCAGGATTCCCAAAAAATCCGGGATCAGAAAATTGGGGATTCCCAAAATCTGGGGTCACAAAAAATCCAGGATCCCCAAAATCTGAGATCACAAAAAAATCTAGGATCAGAAAATTGGGGGTCCCCAAAATCCGGGGTTCCAAAATCTGGGATCACAAAAAAATCCGGGGTTCCCAAAAAATCCAGGATTCCCAAAAAATCTGGGATCAGAAAATCTGGGATCCCCAAAATCCGGGTTCCCAAAATCCAGGGTTCCCAAAAAATCCAGGGTTCCAAAATCTGGGATCACAAAAAAATTTGGGATCCCCAAAATCCGGGATCACAAAATTGGGGATCCCCAAAATCTGGGATCACAAAAAAATCTGGGGTTCCCAAAAAATCCAGGATTCCCAAAAAATCTGGGATCAGAAAATCTGGGATCCCCAAAATCCGGGATCACCAAATCTGGGATCAGAAAATTTGGGGTTCCCAAAAAATTTGGGTCACAAAAATCTGGGATCACAAAATCCAGGGTCCCCAAAATCCGGGATCACAAAAAAATCTGGGATCCTGAAATTTGGGGATCCCCAAAATCCAGGATCACAAAAAATCCGGGGTCCCAAAAAATCCAGGATCAGAAAATTTGGGATCTCCAAAATCCGGGATCACAAAAATTCAGGGTTCCAAAAAAATCCGGGATCAGAAAAATCTGGGGTCACCAAAATCCGGGATCCCCAAAATTGTGGGTTCCAAAAAATCCGGGATCCCCAAAATCTGGGATCACAAAAATCCAGGATCAGAAAATTGGGGATCCCCAAAATCCGGGGTCACAAAAAAATCTGGGATCCCCAAAATCTGGGATCACAAAATTGGGGATCCCCAAAATCTGGGATCACAAAAAAATCTGGGGTTCCCAAAAAATCCAGGATTCCCAAAAAATCTGGGATCAGAAAATCTGGGATCCCCAAAATCCGGGGTCAAAAAAAATCTGGGATCCCCAAAATCTGGGATCACGAAATTGGGGATCCCCAAAATCTGGGGTCACAAAAAATTCCGGAGTTTCCAAAAAATCTGGGGTCCCCAAAATCTGGGATCACAAAAATCTGGGATCACAAAATTTGGGATCCCCAAAATCTGGGATCAGAAAATTTGGGATCCCCAAAATCTGGGATCACAAAATTTGGGATCCCCAAAATCTGGGGTCACAAAAAATATCTGGGGTTCCCAAAAAATCCAGGATTCCCAAAAAATCCGGGATCAGAAGATCCGGGGTCACAAAGTCCGGGGTCACGAAAAATCCAGGATTCCCAAAAAATCTGGGATCAGAAAATCTGGGATCCCCAAAATCCAGGATTCCAAAAAAAATCCAGGGTTCCAAAATCTGGGATCACCAAAATCCAGGATCAGAAAATTTGGGATCCCCAAAATCTGGGATCACAAAAAAATCTGGGGTTCCCAAAAAATCCAGGATTCCCAAAAAATCTGGGATCAGAAAATCTGGGATCCCCAAAATCTGGGGTCCCAAAAATTCAGGGTTCCAAAAAAATCTGGGATCAGAAAATCCGGGATCCCCAAAATTGTGGGTTCCAAAAAATCCGGGATCCCCAAAATCTGGGATCACAAAATTTGGGATCCAAAAAAATCCGGGGTCACCAAAATCCTGGATTCCAAAAAAATCCGGGATCCTGAAATTTGGGGATCCCCAAAATCCGGGGTCACAAAAAATTCAGGATCCTCAAAATCCAGGATGAAAAAATCTGGGGTCCCCAAAATCTGGGATCACAAAATTTGGGATCCAAAAAAATCCGGGATCCCCAAAATTTGGGGTTCCAAAAAAATCTGGAGTCCCAAAAAATCCAGGATCAGAAAATTGGGGTCCCCAAAATCCGGGATCACAAAAATTCAGGGTTCCAAAAAAATCCGGGATCAGAAAAATCTGGGGTCACCAAAATCCGGGATCCCCAAAATTGTGGGTTCCAAAAAATCCGGGATCCCCAAAATCTGGGGTCACAAAATTGGGGATCCCCAAAATCCGGGGTCACAAAAAAATCTGGGGTTCCCAAAAAATCCAGGATTCCCAAAAAATCTGGGATCAGAAAATCTGGGATCCCTAAAATCTGGGGTCCCAAAAATTCAGGGTTCCAAAAAAATCCGGGATTCCCAAAAAATCTGGGATCAGAAAATCTGGGATCTCCAAAATCCGGGATCACAAAAATTCAGGGTTCCAAAAAAATCCGGGATCACCAAAATCCGGGATCCCCAAAATTGTGGGTTCCAAAAAATCCGGGATCCCCAAAATCTGGGATCGCAAAATTTGGGGTTCCAAAAAAATCCGGGATCCCCAAAATCCAGGATCCTGAAATTTGGGGATCCCCAAAATCCGGGGTCACAAAAAATTCAGGATCCTCAAAATCCAGGATGAAAAAATCTGGGGTCCCCAAAATCTGGGATCACAAAATTTGGGATCCAAAAAAATCCGGGATCCCCAAAATTTGGGGTTCCAAAAAAATCTGGGGTCCCAAAAAATCCAGGATCAGAAAATTGGGGTCCCCAAAATCCGGGATCACAAAAATTCAGGGTTCCCAAAAAATCCAGGATTCCCAAAAAATCTGGGATCAGAAAATCTGGGATCCCCAAAATCCGGATTCCCAAAATCCAGGGTTCCCAAAAAATCCGGGATCAGAAAAATCTGGGATCCCCAAAATCTGGGATCCCCAAAATCTGGGATCACAAAATCTGGGGTCACAAAAAAATCTGGGGTCACAAAAAATCCAGGATTCCCAAAAAATCTGGGATCAGAAAATCTGGGATCAGAAAATCTGGGATCCCCAAAATCCAGGGTCACAAAAAAATCTGGGATCCCCAAAATCTGGGATCACAAAATTGGGGATCCCCAAAATCTGGGGTCACAAAAAAATCCGGAGTTTCCAAAAAATCTGGGATCCCCAAAATCGGGGAGTCACAAAATCCGGGGTTCCAAAAAAATCCAGGGTCCCCAAAATCTGGGATCCCAAAAAATCCGGGATCAGAAAATTCGGGGTCACCAAATCTGGGATCAGAAAATTGGGGGTCCCCAAAATCCGGGGTTCCAAAATCTGGGATCCCAAAAAATCCAGGGTCACAAAATCCGGGATCACAAAAATCTGGGATCACAAAATTGGGAATCCCAAAAAATCCGGGATCCCCAAAATCGGGGAGTCACAAAATCCGGGATCCCAAAAAAATCTGGGATCAGAAAATCTGGGATCCCCAAAATCTGGGATCACAAAATCCAGGGTCACAAAAATCTGGGATCCCAAAAATCCGGGACCCCCAAAATCCGGGATCAGAAAATCTGGGATCCCCAAAATCTGGGATCACAAAAATTCAGGGTTCCAAAAAAATCCGGGATCACAAAAATCTGGGGTCACAAAAATCCGGGATCCCCAAAATTGTGGGTTCCAAAAAATCCGGGATCCCCAAAATCCGGGGTCATAAAAAATCCGGGATCAGAAAATTGGGATCCCCAAAATCCGGGGTCACAAAAAAATCTGGGGTCCCCAAAATCTGGGATCACGAAATTTGGGATCCCCAAAATCTGGGGTCACAAAAAAATCCGGAGTTTCCAAAAAATCTGGGGTCCCCAAAATCTGGGGTCACAAAATTGGGGATCCCCAAAATCTGGGGTCACAAAAAAATCTGGGATCCCCAAAATCTGGGATCACAAAATCTGGGATCAGAAAATCCAGGATCACAAAAATCCAGGGTTCCCAAAAAATTGGGGTCACAAAAATCTGGGATCATAAAATTGGGGGTCCCCAAAATCTGGGATCACAAAAAAATCAGGATCAGAAAATTTGGGATCCCCAAAATCCAGGGTCAAAAAATCCGGGGTTCCCAAAAAATCCGGGATCAGAAAATTTGGGATTCCCAAAATCTGGGATCACGAAATTGAGGATCCCCAAAATCTGGGATCACAAAAAAACTCTGGGGTTCCCAAAAAATCCAGGATTCCCAAAAAATCTGGGATCAGAAAATCTGGGATCCCCAAAATCTGGGGTCACCAAATCTGGGATCAGAAAATTTGGGGTTCCCAAAAAATTGGGGTCACAAAAATCTGGGATCACAAAATCCAGGGTCCCCAAAATCCGGGATCACAAAAAAATCCGGGATCCTGAAATTTGGGGATCCCCAAAATCCAGGATCACAAAAAATCCGGGGTCCCAAAAAATCCAGGATCAGAAAATTTGGGATCTCCAAAATCCGGGATCACAAAAATTCAGGGTTCCAAAAAAATCCGGGATCAGAAAAATCTGGGGTCACCAAAATCCGGGATCCCCAAAATTGTGGGTTCCAAAAAATCCGGGATCCCCAAAATCTGGGATCACAAAAATCCAGGATCAGAAAATTGGGGATCCCCAAAATCCGGGGTCACAAAAAAATCTGGGATCCCCAAAATCTGGGATCACAAAATTGGGGATCCCCAAAATCTGGGATCACAAAAAAATCTGGGGTTCCCAAAAAATCCAGGATTCCCAAAAAATCTGGGATCAGAAAATCTGGGATCCCCAAAATCCGGGGTCAAAAAAAATCTGGGATCCCCAAAATCTGGGATCACGAAATTGGGGATCCCCAAAATCTGGGGTCACAAAAAATTCCGGAGTTTCCAAAAAATCTGGGGTCCCCAAAATCTGGGATCACAAAATCTGGGGTCACAAAAAAATCTGGGGTTCCCAAAAAATCCAGGATTCCCAAAAAATCTGGGATCAGAAAATCTGGGATCAGAAAATCTGGGATCAGAAAATCTGGGATCCCCAAAATCTGGGGTCCCAAAAATTCAGGGTTCCAAAAAAATCCGGGATCACCAAAATCTGGGGTCACCAAAATCTGGGATCACAAAATTTGGGATCCCCAAAATCCGGGGTCACAAAAAATCCGGGATCAGAAAATCCGGGGTCACCAAATCTGGGATCAGAAAATTGGGGGATTTCCAAAATCTGGGATCACAAAATTGGGGATCCCCAAAATCTGGGGTCACAAAAAAATCCGGAGTTTCCAAAAAATCTGGGGTCCCCAAAATCTGGGATCACAAAATCCGGGGTTCCAAAAAAATCCAGGGTCCCTAAAATCTGGGATCACAAAAAAATCTGGGATCAGAAAATTGGGGGTCCCCAAAATCCGGGGTTCCAAAATCTGGGATCACAAAAAAATCCGGGGTCACAAAAAATCCAGGATTCCCAAAAAATCCGGGATCAGAAAATCTGGGGTCCCAAAAATCCAGGGTTCCAAAAAAATCCGGGATCACCAAAATCTGGGATCCCCAAAATTGTGGGTTCCAAAAAATCCGGGATCCCCAAAATCCGGGATCCGGAAATTTGGGGATCCCCAAAATCCGGGATCACAAAAAATCCGGGATCCCCAAAATCTGGGATCATAAAAAATCCGGGATCAGAAAATTTGGGATCCCCAAAATCCGGGGTCACAAAATTTGGGATCCCCAAAATCCGGGGTCACAAAAAAAATCTGGGGTCCCCAAAAAATCCAGGATTCCCAAAAAATCTGGGATCAGAAAATCTGGGATCAGAAAATCTGGGATCAGAAAATCTGGGATCCCCAAAATCCAGGGTTCCAAAAAAATCCAGGGTTCCAAAATCTGGGATCACAAAAAAATTTGGGATCCCCAAAATCTGGGATCAGAAAATCTGGGATCCCCAAAATCCGGAGTCACCAAATCTGGGATCAGAAAATTTGGGGTTCCCAAAAAATTTGGGTCACAAAAATCTGGGATCACAAAATCCAGGGTCCCAAAAATCCGGGATCCTGAAATTTGGGGATCCCCAAAATCTGGGATCACAAAATTTTGGGTTCCAAAAGAATCCGGGGTCATAAAAATCTGGGATCAGAAAATCTGGGACCCCCAAAATCCAGGGTCAAAAAATCCAGGATTCCCAAAAAATCCGGGATCAGAAAATCTGGGATCACAAAATTTGGGATCCCCAAAATCCGGGATCCCCAAAATTGTGGGTTCCAAAAAATCGGGGATCCCCAAAATCTGAGATCACAAAAATCTGGGATCACAAAATTTGGGATCAGAAAATTGGGGATCCCCAAAATCCAGGGTTCCAAAAAAATCTGGGATCAGAAAATCTGGGATCCCCAGAATCCGGGATCCCCAAAATTTGGGGTCACAAAGTCTGGGATCCCCAAAATTGTGGGTTCCAAAAAATCGGGGATCCCCAAAATCCAGGATCACCAAATTGGGGATCCCAAAAAAAATCCGGGATCCCCAAAATCCGGGATCCCAAAAATCCAGGATCCCAAAAATCCAGGATCCCCAAAGTCCGGGGTCGCAAAATTGGGGTCACAAAAAAATTCAGGGATCACAAAATCCGGGGTTCTAAAAAAATCCGGGATCCCCAAAATTCAGGGTCACCAAAATCTGGGATCACAAAATCCGGGATCAGAAAATTTGGGATCCCCAAAATCCAGGATTCCCAAAATCCGGGATCCCCAAAATTGTGGGTTCCAAAAAATTTGGGATCCCCAAAATCCGGGATCACCAAATTGGGGATCCCCAAAAAAATCCGGGATCCCCAAAATCCAGAGGTCCCAAAATCCGGGATCCCAAAATTTGGGATCCCAAAAATCCGGGGGTGAAAAATTCCTGGGGGGATTCTGGGTTTGTTTGAGGGATTTTGGGGTGAATTTGGGGGATTTTGGGGGAATTTGGGGATTTTGGGGTGAATTTGGGGGATTTTGGGGGGATTTTGGGGGATTTTGGGTGAATTTGGGGGATTTTGGGTGAATTTGGAGGATTTTGGGGGGATTTTGGGGAGATTTTTGGGGAGATTTTTGGGATTTTGGGGTGAATTTGGGGGATTTTGGGTGAATTTGGGGGATTTTGGGTGAATTTGAGGGATTTTGGGTGAATTTGGGGGATTTTGGGGGGATTTTGGGGATTTTGGGGGAATTTGGGGGATTTTGGGTGAATTTGGGGATTTTGGGGGGATTTTGGGGAGATTTTTGCGGAGATTTTTGGGATTTTGGGGTGAATCTGGGGGATTTTGCGAGATTTTTGGGATTTTGGGGGGATTTTGGGGGATTTTGGGTGAATTTGGGGGATTTTGGGTGAATTTGAGGGATTTTGGGTGAATTTGGGGGATTTTGGGGGGATTTTGGGGGATTTTGGGTGAATTTGGGGATTTTGGGTGAATTTGGGGGATTTTGGGTGAATTTGAGGGATTTTGGGGTGAATTTGGGGGATTTTGGGTGAATTTGGGGGATTTTGGGGTGAATTTGGGGGATTTTGGGTGAATTTGAGGGATTTTGGGTGAATTTGGGGGATTTTGGGGGGATTTTGGGGATTTTGGGGGAATTTGGGGGATTTTGGGTGAATTTGGGGATTTTGGGGGGATTTTGGGGAGATTTTTGCGGAGATTTTTGGGATTTTGGGGTGAATCTGGGGGATTTTGCGAGATTTTTGGGATTTTGGGGGGATTTTGGGGGATTTTGGGTGAATTTGGGGGATTTTGGGTGAATTTGAGGGATTTTGGGTGAATTTCGGGGATTTTGGGGGGATTTTGGGGGATTTTGGGTGAATTTGGGGATTTTGGGTGAATTTGGGGGATTTTGGGTGAATTTGAGGGATTTTGGGGTGAATTTGGGGGATTTTGGGTGAATTTGAGGGATTTGGGGGTGAATTTGGGGGATTTTGGGTGAATTTGGGGATTTTGGGGTGAATTTGGGGGATTTTGGGTGAATTTGGGGGATTTGGGGGGGATTTTGGGGGATTTTGGGTGAATTTGGGGGATTTTGGGTGAATTTGGGGAGATTTTTGGGGAGATTTTTGGGATTTTGGGGTGAAATTGGGGGATTTGGGGGGGAATTTGGGGATTTTGGGTGAATTTGGGGGATTTTGGGTGAATTTGGGGGATTTTGGGGGGATTTTGGGGAGATTTTTGGGGAGATTTTTGGGATTTTGGGGTGAAATTGGGGGATTTGGGGGGGAATTTGGGGATTTTGGGGGGATTTTGGATGATTTTGGGGTGAATTTGGGGGATTTTGGGGTTGATTTTGGGTTGATTTTTGGTGATTTGGGGAAGATTTTTGGATGATTTTGGGGTGATTTGGGGGTTTTTTGGGGGGTGATTTTGGATGATTTTGGGATAATTTTGGGTTCATTTTTGGGTGTTTTTGGGGTGATTTTGGGTTGATTTTGAGGTGATTTTTGGGATGATTTTGGGGTAATTTTGGGTTAATTTGGGGATGATTTTGGGGTGTTTTTGGGTGATTTTGGGGTGATTTGGGATTGATTTTGGGTTCATTTTTGGCTGATTTGGGGATGATTCTTGGGGTTGATTTTGGGGTGATTTTTGGTGATTTTTGGCTGATTTGGGGATGATTTTTGGATGATTTTGTGTTGATTTTGGGATGATTTTTGTGATTTGGGATTGATTTTGGGGTGTTTTGGGGGTGATTTTGGGGTGTTTTGGGGGTGATTTTGGGGTGATTTTGGGGTTGATTTTGGGGTTGATTTTTGGCTGATTTGGGGATGATTTTTGGATGATTTTGTGTTGATTTTGGGATAATTTTGGAATAATTTTGAGATGATTTGGGGGTGATTTTGAGGTTGATTTTAGGGTGGTTTTAGGGTGATTTTGAGGTTGATTTCAGGGTGTTTTGGGTTTTTTTTGGATAATTTTGGGTTGATTTTTCGGTGTTTTTGGGGATAATTTTGGGATGAATTTTGGCTGATTTGGGGATGATTTTTGGCTGATTTGGGGATGATTTTTGGATGATTTTGGGGTGTTTTGGGGTGATTTTGGTATTATTTTGAATCCATTTTTGGGTGTTTTTGGGGTGTTTTTGGGATAATTTTGAATCCATTTTTGGGTGTTTTTGGGGTGTTTTTGGTATTATTTTGAATCCATTTTTGGGTGTTTTTGGGGTGTTTTTGGGATAATTTTGGGGTGTTTTGGGGTGATTTTGGTATTATTTTGAATCCATTTTTGGGTGTTTTTGGGGTGTTTTTGGGATAATTTTGGGGTGTTTTGGGGTTGATTTTGGGGTTGATTTTGGGGTGTTTTTGGGGTGTTTTTGGGATAATTTTGTGTTGATTTTGGGTTGATTTTGGGTGTTTTTGGGGTCCCCAGGGCGCCGCCATCCCCCTGGAGCTGTTCCCGTTCGAGACTTTCCGGCGCTTCCTGAGCAAACTCTGCCTGAGGCCGGAGCTGGACAAAATCCTGCTGGAGATGTGCGGGAAAAGCCGGAATTTTGGGGAAAATTTGGGAATTTTTGGGAAAATCTGGGATTTTGGGGGGAAAAATTGGGAATTTTTGGGGCTGGATTTGGGATTTTTTGGGGAAAATTTGGGATTTTGGGGGGAAAATTTGGGATTTTGGGGGGGAAATTTGGGGTTTTGGGGGGAAAAATTTGGGGTTTTGGGGAAAAATTTGGGATTTTTTTGGGAAAATTTGGGATATTTTGGGGAAAATTTGGAGTTTCTGGGGGAAATTTGGGATTTTGGGGGAAAATTTGGGTTTTTGGGGGGAAAATTTGGGGGTTGGGGGCCAAATTTGTGGTTTTTGGGGGGGAAAATCTGGAGTTTTGGGGGAAAATTTTGGGATTTTGGGGAAATTTGGGATTTTTGGGGGGAAATTTGGGATTTTTTGGGGCTGGATTTGGGATTTTGGGGGGAAAATTTGGGATTTTGGGGGGAAATTTGGGATTTTTTGGGGAAAATTTGGGATTTGTTGGGGAAAATTTGGGATTTTAGGGGGAAAATTTGGGATTTTCGGGGGAAAATTCAGGATTTTGGGGGAAATTTGGGATGTTTTGGGGAAAATTAGGGGTTTTGGGGGGGAAATTTGGGGTTTTGGGGGAAAAATTTGGGATTTTTTTGGGAAAATTTGGGATATTTTGGGGAAAATTTGGAATTTTTGGGAAAATCTGGGATTTTGGGGGGAAAATTTGGGATTTTAGGGGGAAAATTTGGGGGTTGGGGGCCAAATTTGTGGTTTTTGGGGGGGAAAATCCAGATTTTTGGGGAAATTTGGGATTTTTTTGGGAAAATCTGGGATTTTGGGGGGAAAATTTGGGTTTTTGGGGGGGGAAAATTTGGGGGTTGGGGGAAAATTTAGGATTTTGGGGGGAAATTTGGGATTTTGGGGGAAATTTGGAATTTTTGGGAAAATCTGGGATTTTAGGGGGGAAAATTTGGGATTTTGGGGGAAATTTGGGATTTTGGGGGAAATTTGGGATTTTGGGGGAAATTTGGGGGTTGGGGGCCAAATTTGTGGTTTTTGGGGGGGGAAATCTGGAGTTTTGGGGGAAAATTTGGGATTTTGGGGGGCAAATTTGGGATTTTGGGGGAAAATTTGGAATTTTGGGGGGAAAATTTGGGATTTTGGGGAAAAATTTGGGATTTTGGGGAAAAATTTGGGGTTTGGGGGAAAATTTGGGATTTTGGGGGGAAATTTGGGATTTTGGGGGGAAAATTTGGGATTTTGGGGAAAAATTCTGGATTTTGGGGGGAAATTTGGGATTTTGGGGGAAAATTCAGGATTTTGGGGGAAATTTGGGAATTTTTGGGAAAAATTCGGGATTTTGGGGGGGAAATTTGGGGTTTTGTGGGGAAAAATTTGGGGTTTGGGGGAAAATTTGGGATTTTGGGGGGAAATTTGGGGGTTGGGGGCCAAATTTGGGGTTTTGGGGAAAAATTTGGGGTTTGGGGTTATTTTTGATTTCCCTGCTGATTTTGGGGTATTTTGGGTCATTTCCCTGCTGATTTTGGGTTGTTTTTTATTTCCCTGCTGATTTTGGGTTGTTTTGGGTCATTTCCCTGCTGATTTTGGGTTGTTTTGGGTCATTTCCCTGCTGATTTTGGGTTGTTTTGGGTCATTTCCCTGCTGATTTTGGGTTGTTTTTTATTTCCCTGCTGATTTTGGGTTGTTTTGGGTCATTTCCCTGCTGATTTCGTGTGTTTTGGGTCATTTCCCTGCTGATTTTGGTTTTTTTTTTTTTATTTCCCTGCTGATTTTGAGTCAATTTTGGATTTCCCTGCTGATTTTGGGTTATTTTTGGATTTCCCTGCTGATTTTGGGGTTATTTTTGGATTTCCTTGCTGATTTTGGGTTATTTTGGGTCATTTCCCTGCTGATTTCGTGTGTTTTGGGTCATTTCCCTGCTGATTTTGGGTTATTTTTGGATTTCCAAGCTGATTTTGGGGTATTTTGGGTCATTTCCCTGCTGATTTGGGGTTATTTTGGGTCATTTCCCTGCTGATTTTGGGGTATTTTGGGTCATTTCCCTGCTGATTTTGGGTTTTTTTTTTTGGATTTCCCTGCTGATTTGGGGTTATTTTTTGGATTTCCCTGCTGATTTTGGGTTATTTTGGGTCATTTCCCTGCTGATTTTGGGGTATTTTGGGTCATTTCCCTGCTGATTTGGGGTTATTTTTGAATTTCCAAGCTGATTTTGGGTTATTTTGGGTCATTTCCCTGCTGATTTCGTGTCTTTTGTGTCATTTCTGTGCTGATTTCGGGTGTTTTTGGCCGTTTTCCAGCGGCGCCGCGGGGAAGCCGTACGTGAGCCGGGAGCAGCTGCAGGATTTTGTCAATTCCCGGCAGAGAGACCCCAGACTCAACGAGATCCTGTTCCCCCCGCTCGGCCCCGACGGCGCCCAGGCCCTGATCGAGCGCTACGAGCCCAGCCCCACCTTCCGCCAGCGCGGTAATTCCGGAATCTTCCGCACTTTGGGGGGATTTGGGGAATTTTTGGGGATTTTTGGGGATTTTTTGGGGGATTTTTAGGGATTTATTGGGGATTTTTGGGGGGATTTTTTCGGATTTTTTGGGGATTTTTAGGGATTTATTTGGGATTTTTTGGGATTTTTTTGGGGATTTTTTGGGGATTTTTTGGGTTTTTTTGGGATTTATTGGGGATTTTTTGGGATTTTTTTGGGGGATTTTTTGGGGATTTTGTGGATATTTTTGGGGATTTTTGGGGATTTTTTGGGATTTTTTGGGGGATTTTTGAGGGATTTTTAGGGATTTATTGGGGATTTTTTGGGGGATTTTTTGGGATTTTTTGAGATTTTTGGGAATTTTTGGGGGGATTTTTTGGGGATTTTTTTGGGTTTTTTTGGGGATTTTTTGGGGATTTTTGGGGGATTTTTTGGGATTTTTGGGGATTTTTTGGGGATTTTTGGGGGATTTTTAGGGATTTATTTGGGATTTTTTGGGATTTTTTGGGGGAATTTTTAGGGATTTATTTGGGATTTTTTGGGTTTTTTTGGGATTTTTTGGGGATTTTTTGGGATTTTTTGGGGGGGATTTGGGGAGATTTTTGGGGGATTTTGGGGGATTTTTTGGGGATTTTTTGGGGGATTTTTGGGGGATTTTGGGGGGATTTTGGAGGATTTTGGGGCGCCCAGGCCCTGATCGAGCGCTACGAGCCCAGCCCCACCTTCCGCCAGCGCGGTAATTCCGGAATCTTCCGCGCTTTTGGGAATTTGGGGGATTTTTGGGGAGTTTTTTTAGATTTTTGGGGATTTTTTTGAATTTTTGGGGGATTTTTTTGAATTTTTTGGGGATTTTTTGAGATTTTTGGGAATTTTGGGGATTTTTGGGGATTTTGGGAGATTTTTGAGAGATTTTTTTGGATTTTTTGGGGTATTTACGAGGATTTTTTGAGGATTTTTTGAGATTTTTTGGGATTTTTTGGGGGATTTTTTGGGGAATTTTTGGGGATTTTTTGGGGATTTTTTGGGATTTTTTGGGGGATTTTTTAGGATTTTTTGGGGATTTTTTGGAGATTTTTTGGAGATTTTTGGGGATTTATTGGGGATTTTTGGGGATTTTTGGGGGTATTTTGGGGGGTATTTTTTGGGGATTTTTTTTGATTTTTAGGGATTTATTTGGGATTTTTAGGGATTTTTTGGAGGATTTTTTTGAGATTTTTGGGGATTTTTGGGGGATTTTTGGGGATTTTTTGGGGGGATTTTTAGGGATTTTTGGAGACTTTGGGGGATTTTGGAGGATTTTGGGGTGCTCAGGCCCTGATCGAGCGCTACGAGCCCAGCCCCACCTTCCGCCAGCGCGGTAATTCCGGAACCTTTCACCGTTTTGGGAATTTTTGGGAATCTTGGGGGAATTTTGGGGATTTTTTGGGGGATTTTTGGGGATTTTTAGGGATTTATTTGGGATTTTTAGGGATTTTTTGGAGGATTTTTTAGAGATTTTTTTGAGATTTTTTGGGGATTTTTTGGGATTTTTTGGGGGGATTTTGGGGGATTTTTGGGGGATTTTGGGGGATTTTTGGGAGATTTTTTGGGGGATTTATTTTTTATTTTTTGGGGATTTTAGAGGGATTTATTGGGGATTTTTGGAGGATTTTTGGGGATTTTTTTGGGGAATTTTGGGGGATTTTTTGGGGGATTTTTGAGGATTTTTTGGGGATTTTTTGGGGGATTTTAGAGGGATTTTGGGGGGATTTTGGGGGATTTTGGGGCACCCAGGCCCTGATCGAGCGCTACGAGCCCAGCCCCACCTTCCGCCAGCGCGGTAATTCCAGAATCTTCCGCACTTTTGGGAATTTGCGGGATTTTTTGGGATTTATTGGAGATTTTTTGGGGATTTTTTGGGATTTTTTGGGGGATTTTTTGGGGATTTTGTGGATATTTTTTGGGATTTATTGGGGATTTTTTGGGATTTTTTAGGATTTTTTTTGATTTTTAGGGATTTATTTGGGATTTTTAGGGATTTTTTGGGGACTTTGGGTGTTTTGGGGGATTTTGGGGCGCCCAGGCCCTGATCGAGCGCTACGAGCCCAGCCCCACCTTCCGCCAGCGCGGTAATTCCAGAATCTTCCGCACTTTTGGGAATTTGGGGGATTTTTGGGGATTTTTTGGAGATTTTTTGGGTTTTTTTGGGGGATTTTTTTGGGATTTATTGGGGGATTTTTTGGGGATTTTTTTGGGTTTTTTTGGGGATTTTTTGGGATTTTTTGGGGATTTTTTGGGATTTTTTGGGGGATTTTTTGGGGGATTTTGGAGGATTTTTTTGAGATTTTTGGGGATTTATTGGGGATTTTTAGGGATTTTTTGGGGGGATTTTTAGGGATTTTTGGGGACTTTGGGGGATTTTGGAGGATTTTGGGGCGCCCAGGCCCTGATCGAGCGCTACGAGCCCAGCCCCACCTTCCCCCAGCGCGGTAATTCCAGAATGTTCCGCACTTTGGGGAATTTGGGGGATTTTTGGGGATTTTTTTGAATTTTTGGGGGATTTTTTTGAATTTTTGGGAATTTTTGGGGGGATTTTTTGGGGATTTTTTTGGGTTTTTTGGGGGATTTTTTGGGATTTTTGGGGATTTTTTGGGGATTTTTGGGGGATTTTTAGGGATTTATTTGGGGTTTTTTGGGATTTTTTGGGGGAATTTTTAGGGATTTATTTGGGATTTTTTGGGATTTTTTGGGATTTTTTGGGGATTTTTTGGGGATTTTTTGGGGGGATTTTGGGGGATTTTTGGGGGATTTTGGGGGATTTTTGGGGGATTTTTGGGGATTTATTTTTTATTTTTTGGGGATTTTAGAGGGATTTATTGGGGATTTTTGGAGGATTTTTGGGGATTTTTTTGCGGAATTTTGGGGATTTTTTGGGGGATTTTTGAGGATTTTTTGGGGATTTTTTGGGGGATTTTAGAGGGATTTTGGGGGGATTTTGGAGGATTTTGGGGCGCCCAGGCCCTGATCGAGCGCTACGAGCCCAGCCCCACCTTCCGCCAGCGCGGTAATTCCGGAACCTTCCGCACTTTTGGGAATTTGCGGGATTTGGGGGATTTTTGGGGATTTTTTGGGATTTTTTGGAGATTTTAGAGGCATTTTTGGGGGGATTTTTGGGGAATTATTGGGGATTTTTGGGGGGATTTTTTTGGGATTTTTAGGGATTTTTTGGGGGATTTTAGAGGGATTTTTGGGGATTTTAGAGGAATTTTGGGGGATTTTGGAGCATTTTTGGGGGATTTTTTGGGGGATTTTTTGGGGATTTTTTGGGGATTTTTTGGGGATTTTGGGGGATTTTTTTGGGATTTTTTGGGGGATTTTGGGGGATTTTTTTTTAAATTTTAGAGGGATTTTTGGGGATTTTTGGGGAATTTTTTTTGGATTTTTTGAGATTTTAGAGGAATTTTGGGGATTTTGGGGGATTTTTGGGGGAATTTTTTGGGATTTATTTGGGATTTTTTGGAGATTTTTGGGGATTTATTTGGGATTTTTTGGGATTTTTTGGGGGATTTTTTGGGGATTTTTTGGAGATTTTTGGGGATTTATTGGGGATTTTTGGGATTTTTTGGGGGATTTTTTGGGGATTTTGTGGATATTTTTGGGGATTTATTGGGGATTTTTTGGGGGATTTTTGGGAGATTTTTTGGGATTTATTTTTTGGGGATTTTAGAGGGATTTATTGGGGATTTTTTTGGGATTTTTGGGGGATTTTTTGGGGATTTTGTGGATAATTATGGGGGATTTATTGGGGATTTTTTGGGGGATTTTTTGGGGGGATTTTTTGGGATTTTTTGGGGGATTTTGGAGGATTTTTTGGAGATTTTTGGGGATTTATTGGGGATTTTTGGGATTTTTGGGGGATTTTTTGGGGATTTTTTGGGATTTTTTGGGGCATTTTTTGAGATGTTTGGGATTTTTTGGGGGATTATGGGGGATTTTTGGGGGCATTTTTGGGGGATTTTTAGGGATTTATTGGAGATTTTTGGGGATTTTTGGGGATTTTGGGGGATTTTTGGAGGATTTTTTGGGATTTTTTGATTTTTTGGGGGGATTTTAGAGGAATTTTGGGGGATTTTTGGGGGGATTTTTTGGGATTTATTGGGGATTTTTGGGGAATTTTTTGGATTTTTTGGGGGATTTTGGGGGGATTTTTGGGGGATTTTTGGGGGGATTTTTTGGAGATTTTGGGGGGGATTTTTTGGGGATTTTTTGGGATTTTTTGGGGGATTTTGGAGGATTTTTGGCAGGTTTGAGGTGATTTTGGGATAATTTTGAGGTGATTTTAGGAATGATTTTGGGTCATTTTGGGGATGATTTTGGGATGATTTTGGGGATAATCTTGGGGTGATTTTGGGTCATTTTGGGGTGATTTTGGGGTGATTTTGGGGATGATTTTGGAGTGATTTTTGAGGTCATTTTAGGTATGGTTTTGGGATGATTTTGGGATGATTTTGGGGATAATTTTGGGTTGATTTTGGGGTTTTTTGGGGCCCAGGCCAGCTGTCCCTGGAGGGGTTTTGGGGATGATTTTGGGATGATTTTGGGGTGGTTCTGGGGGTGATTTTGGGGTGATTTTGGGATGATTTTGGGGTGGCTCTGAAGGTGATTTTGGGTTTTTTTGGGGCCCAGGCCGGCTGTCCCTGGAGGGGTTTTGGAGATGATTTTGGGGTGATTTTGGGGTGATTTTGGGTTGATTTTGGGGTGGTTCTGAAGGTGATTTTGGGTTGATTTTGAGTTTTTTTGGGGCCCAGACCAGCTGTCCCTGGAGGGGTTCTGGGGATGATTTTGGGATGATTTTGGGGTGATTTTAAGGATGATTTTAGGATGATTTTGGGTTGATTTTGGGGTGATTTGGGGGATGATTTTGAGGTGATTTTTGAGTGATTTTTGGGGTGGTTCTGAGGGTGATTTTGGGGTGATTTTGGGGTTTTTTGGGGCCCAGGCCAGCTGTCCCTGGAGGGGTTTTGGGGATGATTTTGGGATGATTTTGGGGTGGTTCTGGGGGTGATTTTGGGGTGATTTTGGGTTGATTTTGGGTTTTTGGGGCCCAGACCAGCTGTCCCTGGAGGGGTTTTGGGGATGATTTTGGGATGATTTTGGGGATAATCTTGGGGTGATTTTGGGTCATTTTGGGGTGATTTTGGGGTGATTTTGGGATGATTTTGGAGTGATTTTTGAGGTCATTTTAGGTATGGTTTTGGGATGATTTTGGGATGGTTCTGGGGATAATTTTGGGGTGATTTTGGGGTTTTTTGGGGCCCAGGCCGGCTGTCCCTGGAGGGGTTTTGGAGATGATTTTGGGATGATTTTGGGGTGATTTTAAGGATGATTTTGAGGTGATTTTTGTGTGATTTTTGGGGTGATTTTGAGGTGATTTTGGGGTGATTTTGGGTTGATTTTGGGGTGGCTCTGAAGGTGATTTTGGGTTGATTTTGAGTTTTTTTGGGGCCCAGGCCGGCTGTCCCTGGAGGGGTTCTGGGGATGATTTTGGGTTGATTTTGGGGTGATTTTAAGGATGATTTTAGAATGATTTTGGGGTGATTTTAGGGGTTTTTGGGCTGTCCCTGGAGGGGTTTTGGGGATGAGTTTGGGATGATTTTAGGATGATTTTGGGTTGATTTTGGGGATGATTTTGAGGTGATTTTTGAGTGATTTTTGGGGTGGTTCTGGGGGTGATTTTGGGGTGATTTTGGGTTTTTTTGGGGCCCAGGTCAGCTGTCCCTGGAGGGGTTTTGGAGATGATTTTGGGTTGATTTTGGGGTGGTTCTGGGGGTGATTTTGGGGTGACTTTGGGGTGATTTTGGGATGATTTTGGGGTGGCTCTGAAGGTGATTTTGGGTTGATTTTGGGGTTTTTTGGGGCCCAGGTCAGCTGTCCCTGGAGGGGTTTTGGAGATGATTTTGGGTTGATTTTGGGGTGGTTCTGGGGGTGATTTTGGGGTGACTTTGGGGTGATTTTGGGATGATTTTGGGGTGGCTCTGAAGGTGATTTTGGGGTTTTTTGGGGCCCAGGCCAGCTGTCCCTGGAGGGTTTCTGCCGGTACCTGGGCGGGGACGAGAACGGGATCATCCCCCCCGAGACGCTGCAGCTGCACCAGGACATGAGCCAGCCCCTGAGCAGCTACTTCATCAACTCCTCGCACAACACCTACCTGACAGGTACCAAAACACCCCAAAACGCCCCAAAACGCCCCAAAACACCCCAAAACGCCCCAAAAACACCCCAAAACTGCACCCCAAAACTCCTCGCACAACACCTACCTGACAGGTACCAAAAACACCCCAAAACACCCCAAAACCACCCCAAAACCACCCAAAAACACCCCAAAACCACCCCAAAACTCCTCGCACAACACCTACCTGACAGGTACCCAAAACACCCCAAAACACCCCAAAACACCCCAAAATCACACCCCAAAACTGCACCCAAAAACACCCCATAACACCCCAAAACTGAATCCAAAACTCCTCGCACAACACCTACCTGACAGGTACCCAAAACACCCCAAAACACCCCAAAACGCCCCAAAACACCCCAAAAACACCCCAAAATCACACCCCAAAACTCCTCGCACAACACCTACCTGACAGGTACCCAAAACACCCCAAAACACCCCAAAACGCCCCAAAACACCCCAAAAACACCCCAAAATCACCCCAAAACTCCTCGCACAACACCTACCTGACAGGTACCCAAAACACCCCAAAACACCCCAAAACGCCCCAAAACACCCCAAAACGCCCCAAAAACACCCCAAAACTGCACCCCAAAACTCCTCGCACAACACCTACCTGACAGGTACCAAAACACCCCAAAACGCCCCAAAAACACCCCAAAACTCCCCAAAATCACACCCCAAAATCACACCCCAAAACACCCCAAAACTCCTCACACAACACCTACCTGACAGGTACCAAAAACACCCAAAAACACCCAAAAACACCCAAAAAAACGCCCCAAAACTGCACCCAAAACACCCCAAAACCGCACCCTAAAACTGCACCCAGAAACACCCCAAAACACCCCAAAATCACACCCCAGAACACCCCAAAACACCCAAAAACACCCAAAAACACCCCAGAATCACACCCCAAAACTGCACCCAAAGCTGCACCCAAAACACCCCAAAAACACCCCAAAACTGCTCACACAACACTTACCTGACAGGTACCCAAAAACACCCCAAAAACACCCAAAAAACACCCAAAAAACACCCCAAAACACCCCAAAACTGCACCCAAAACACCCCAAAACTGCACCCAAAATACCCCAAAATCACACCCCAAAACACCCCAAAAACACCCCAAAAACACCCCAAAACACCCCAAAACCACCCCAAAACTGCACCCCAAAACACCCCAAAACACCCCAAAACTGCACCCAAAAACTGCACCCCAAAACACCCCAAAAACACCCAAAACACCCCAAAACTGCACCCAAAACACCCCAAAATCGCACCCCAAAAACACCCCAAAACCACCCCAAAAACACCTCAAAATCACACCCCAAAACACCCCAAAACACCCAAAAACAACCCAAAACACCCCAAAACTGCACCCAAAAACTGCACCCCCAAAACACCCCAAAACACCCCAAAAACTGCACCCAAAACACCCCAAAACACCCCAAAACTGCACCCAAAAACTGCACCCAAAAACTGCACCCAAAAACACCCCAAAATCACACCCCAAAATCACACCCAAAACACCCCAAAACTCCCCAAAATCACACCCAAAACACCCCTAAACTGCACCCAAAAACTGCACCCCAAAGCACCCCAAAAACACCCCAAAACTGCACCCCAAAACTCCTCGCACAACACCTACCTGACAGGTACCAAAAACACCCAAAAACACCCCAAAACACCCCAAAAACTGCACCCAAAAACACCCCAAAACACCCCAAAACTCCTCACACAACACCCACCTGACAGGTACCCAAAACACCCCAAAACACCGCAAAAACACCCCAAAAACACCCCAAAACTGCACCCCAAAACTGCACCCAAAAACTGCACCCAAAACACCCCAAAAACACCCCAAAACTGCACCCAAAACACCCCAAAAACACCCCAAAACCACCCCAAAATCACACCCCAAAACACCCCAAAACACCCCAAAAACTGCACCCAAAAACTGCACCCCAAAACACCCCAAAACACCCCAAAACGCCCGAAAATCACATCCCAAAACACCCCAAAACTCCTCACACAACACCTACCTGACAGGTACCCAAAACACCCCAAAACACCCCAAAACTGCACCCAAAACACCCCAAAACCACCCCAAAAACACCCCAAAATCACCCCAAAATCACACCCCAAAACACCCCAAAACTGCACCCAAAACACCCCAAAACTCCTCGCACAACACCCACCTGACAGGTACCCAAAACACCCAAAAACTGCACCCAAAACACCCCAAAACACCCCAAAACGCCCCAAAAACACCCCAAAATCACATCCCAAAACACCCAAAAACACCCCAAAACTCCTCGCACAACACCCACCTGGCAGGTACCCAAAACACCCAAAAACTGCACCCAAAACACCCCAAAACTGCACCCGAAACTGCACCCAAAACACCCCAAAACTGCACCCGAAACTGCACCCAAAACACCCCAAAATCACCCCAAAAACACCCCAAAACTGCACCCGAAACTGCACCCAAAACACCCCAAAATCACCCCAAAAACACCCCAAAAACTCCCCAAAACTGCACCCAAAACACCCAAAACACCCCAAAAACACCCCAAAAACTGCACCCAAAACTGCACCCAAAACACCCAAAACACCCAAAAACACCCCAAAACTGCACCCAAAACACCCCAAAACACCCCAAAACACCCCAAAACTGCCCCAAAATCACACCCCAAAACACCCCAAAACTGCACCCAAAACACCCCAAAACTGCACCCAAAAACTGCACCCCAAAACACTCCAAAACATCACCCAAAACATCACCCCAAAACACCCCAAAACTGCACCCAAAAACAGCACCCCAAAACCACCCCAAAACACCCCAAAACACCCCAAAATCACATCCCAAAACACCCAAAAACACCCCAAAACTCCTCACACAACACCCACCTGGCAGGTACCCAAAAACACCCCAAAACACCAAAACACCCCAAACCACCCCAAAAACACCCCAAAACTGCACCCAAAACACCCCAAAATCGCACCCCAAAACACCCCAAAAACACCCCAAAACTGCACCCACAAACACCCCAAAACACCCCAAAACTGCACCCCAAAAACACCCCAAAACCACCCCAAAACTGCACCCCAAAAACTGCACCCAAAACACCCCAAAACTGCACCCCAAAAACACCCCAAAACCACCCCAAAACTGCACCCCAAAAACTGCACCCAAAACACCCCAAAACTGCACCCAAAACACCCCCAAAACACCCCAAAACTGCACCCCAAAAACTGCACCCAAAATACCCCAAAAACACCCCAAAACTGCACCCAAAAACTGCACCCAAAATACCCCAAAACTGCACCCAAAACACCCCAAAACACCCCAAAACTGCACCCCAAAAACTGCACCCAAAATACCCCAAAAACACCCCAAAACACCCCAAAACTGCACCCAAAACACCCAAAAACACCCCAAACTGCACCCCAAAACACCCCAAAACTGCACCCCAAAACTCCTCGCACAACACCCACCTGACAGGTACCAAAAACACCCAAAAACACCCCAAAACACCCCAAAAACACCCCAAAAACACCTCAAAATCACACGCCAAAACACCCCAAAAACACCCAAAAACTGCACCCAAAACACCCCAAAAACACCCCAAAACTGCTCACACAACGCCTACCTGACAGGTACCCAAAACACCCAAAAACACCCCAAAACTGCACCCAAAAACTGCACCCAAAAACTGCACCCAAAATACCCCAAAACACCCCAAAACACCCCAAAAACACCCCAAAACTGCACCCAAAAACTGCACCCAAAAACACCCCAAAACTGCACCCAAACACCCCAAAATCCCCAAATTCACCCCAAAACTGCACCCAAAACACCCCAAAACACCCCAAAACACCCCAAAATACCCCAAAACACCCCAAAAGCCCCAAATTCACCCCAAATTCACCCCCAAAGCCCCAAATCCCCCCCAGAAGCCCCAAAGCCGACCCCAAACCCCCGCGGGGTCTCGGGGGGGATTTTGGGGCTGAATCCGAAAATTTGGGGTCTCTGGGTGGGGTTTGGGGTGAAATTTGGGGATTTTGGTGCAAAAATTGAGTTTTTTTGGGGTGAAATTTGGGGTTTTGGGGTGAAATTGGAATTTTTTTTCGGGTGAAATTGGAGTTTTGGGGTGAAATTTGGGGTTTTGGGGTGAAATTTGGGTTTTTTGGTGTAAAAATTGGGGTTTTGGGGTGAAATTGGGATTTTTTGGGGTGAAAATTGGGGTTTTGGGGTGAAATTGGGGTTTTGGGGTGAAATTGGGGTTTTGGGGTGAAATTGGGGTTTTTTGGTCTAAAAATTGGGGGTTTTTGGGTGAAATTGGGGTTTTGGGGTGAAATTTGGGGTTTTTTGGGTTGGAAATTGGGGTTTTGGGGTGAAATTTGGGGTTTTTTGGTGAAAAAATTGGAGTTTTGGGGTGAAATTGGAGTTTTGGGGTGAAATTGGAGTTTTGGGGTGAAATTTGGGGTTTTTTGGTGTAAAATTTGGGGTTTTGGGGTGAAATTTGGGGTTTTGGGGTGAAATTGGAGTTTTTGGTGAAAAAATTGGGGTTTTGGGGTGAAATTTGGGGTTTTGGGGTGAAATTTGGGGTTTTTTTGGGGTGGAAATTGGGATTTTTTTGGGGTGGAAATTGGGGTTTTGGGGTGAAATTGGGGTTTTGGGGTGAAATTTGGGGTTTTTTGGGGTGGAAATTGGAGTTTTGGGGTGGAAATTGGGATTTTTTGGGGTGAAATTGGAGTTTTGGGGTGAAATTGGGGTTTTTTGGGGTGAAATTTGGGGTTTTGGGGTGAAATTGGGATTTTTTTGGGGTGAAATTGGGGTTTTGGGGTGAAATTTGGGGTTTTTTGGTGTAAAAATTGAAGTTTTGGGGTGAAATTTGGGGTTTTTGGGGTGAAATTTGGGGTTTTGGGGTGAAATTGGAGTTTTGGGGTAAAAATTGGGGTTTTGGGGTGAAATTGGGATTTTTTTGGGGTGGAAATTGGGGTTTTGGGGTGAAATTGGGGTTTTGGGGTGAAATTGGGGTTTTTTTGGGGTGAAATTTGGGGTTTTGGGGTGAAATTGGGGGTTTTTGGTGTAAAAATTGAAGTTTTGGGGTGAAATTGGGGTTTTTTGGGGTGAAATTGGGATTTTTTTGGGGTGAAATTGGGATTTTTTTGGGGTGAAATTGGGGTTTTTTGGGGTGGAAATTGGGGTTTTGGGGTGAAATTGGGGTTTTTGGGGTGAAAATTGGGGTTTTGGGGTTCAGACAGGAATTTTGGGGTGGAAATGCTGTTTTTGGGTTAGAAATGCTGTTTTTGGGTTAGAAATGCTGTTTTTGGGGTTAGAAATGCCGTTTTTGGGGTTAGAAATGCTGTTTTTGGGGTTAGAAATGCTGTTTTTGGGGTGGAAATGCTGTTTTTGGGTTAGAAATGCTGTTTTTGGGGTTAGAAATGCTGTTTTTGGGGTGGAAATGCTGTTTTTGGGTTAGAAATGCTGTTTTTGGGTTAGAAATGCTGTTTTTGGGGTTAGAAATGCCGTTTTTGGGGTTAGAAATGCTGTTTTTGGGTCTCTCCTGACCCTGTTTCCCAGTGGGGCAGCTGACGGGGCTGTCCTCGGCCGCGATGTTGTTTTTGGGGTTAGAAATGCTGTTTTTGGGTTAGAAATGCTGTTTTTGGGGTGGAAATGCCGTTTTTGGGGTTAGAAATGCCGTTTTTGGGGTAGAAATGCTGTTTTTGGGTTGGAAATGCTGTTTTTGGGTTACAAATGCTGTTTTTGGGTTAGAAATGCTGTTTTTGGGTTACAAATGCTGTTTTTGGGTTAGAAATGCTGTTTTTGGGTTAGAAATGCTGTTTTTGGGGTGAAGATGCTGTTTTTGGGATGAAGATGTTATTTTTGGGTTAGAAATGCTGTTTTTGGGTTAGAAATGCTGTTTTTGGGGTTAGAAATGCTGTTTTTGGGGTTAGAAATGCTGTTTTTGGGGTTAGAAATGCTGTTTTTGGGGTTAGAAATGCCATTTTTGGGGTTAGAAATGCCGTTTTTGGGTTAGAAATGCTGTTTTTGGGGTTAGAAATGCCGTTTTTGGGGTTAGAAATGCCGGTTTTGGGGTTAGAAATGCTGTTTTTGGGTTAGAAATGCCATTTTTGGGTTAGAAATGCTGTTTTTGGCTTGGAAATGCTGTTTTTGGGTTAGAAATGCCGTTTTTGGGGTTAGAAATGCCGTTTTTGGGGTTAGAAATGCTGTTTTTGGGGTTAGAAATGCTGTTTTTGGGTTGGAAATGCTGTTTTTGGGTTAGAAATGCTGTTTTTGGGTTAGAAATGCTGTTTTTGGGGTTAGAAATGCTGTTTTTGGGGTTAGAAATGCCGTTTTTGGGGTTAGAAATGCTGTTTTTGGGGTTAGAAATGCTGTTTTTGGGGTGGAAATGCTGTTTTTGGGGTTAGAAATGCTGTTTTTGGGTTAGAAATGCTGTTTTTGGGTTAGAAATGCCATTTTTGGGTTAGAAATGCTGTTTTTGGGTTGGAAATGCTGTTTTTGGGGTTAGAAATGCTGTTTTTGGGGTTAGAAATGCTGTTTTTGGGGTTAGAAATGTTGTTTTTGGGTTAGAAATGCTGTTTTGGGTTAGAAATGCTGTTTTTGGGGTTAGAAATGCCATTTTTGGGTTAGAAATGCTGTTTTTGGGTTAGAAATGCTGTTTTTGGGTTAGAAATGCTGTTTTTGGGGTTAGAAATGCTGTTTTTGGGGTTAGAAATGCTGTTTTTGGGGTTGGAAATGCTGTTTTTGGGGTTAGAAATGCTGTTTTTGGGGTTAGAAATGCCGTTTTTGGGGTTAGAAATGCTGTTTTTGGGCTGGAAATGCTGTTTTTGGGTTAGAAATGCTGTTTTTGGGGTTAGAAATGACATTTTTGGGTTAGAAATGCTGTTTTTGGGGTTAGAAATGCTGTTTTTGGGGTTAGAAATGCTGTTTTTGGGTTAGAAATGCTGTTTTTGGGTTAGAAATGCTGTTTTTGGGGTTAGAAATGCTGTTTTTGGGGTGGAAATGCTGTTTTTGGGTTGGAAATGCTGTTTTTGGGGTTAGAAATGCTGTTTTTGGGGTTAGAAATGCTGTTTTTGGGTTAGAAATGCTGTTTTTGGGTTAGAAATGCTGTTTTTGGGTTAGAAATGCTGTTTTTGGGTTAGAAATGCTGTTTTTGGGTTAGAAATGCCGTTTTTGGGGTTAGAAATGCCGTTTTTGGGGTTAGAAATGCTGTTTTTGGGTTAGAAATGCTGTTTTTGGGTTAGAAATGCTGTTTTTGAGGTTAGAAATGCTGTTTTTGGGTTAGAAATGCCGTTTTTGGGTTGGAAATGCCATTTTTGGGGTTAGAAATGCCGTTTTTGGGTTAGAAATGCTGTTTTTGGGGTTGGAAATGCCGTTTTTGGGGTTAGAAATGCTGTTTTTGGGTTAGAAATGCTGTTTTTGGGGTGGAAATGCTGTTTTTGGGGTTAGAAATGCTGTTTTTGGGTTGGAAATGCTGTTTTTGGGTTAGAAATGCTGTTTTTGGGGTTAGAAATGCTGTTTTTGGGTTGGAAATGTTGTTTTTGGGGTTAGAAATGCTGTTTTTGGGGTTAGAAATGCTGTTTTTGGGGTTAGAAATGCCGTTTTTGGGGTTAGAAATGCCGTTTTTGGGATAGAAATGCTGTTTTTGGGGTTAGAAATGCCGTTTTTGGGTTAGAAATGCCGTTTTTGGGGTGAAGATGTTATTTTTGGGTTAGAAATGCCGTTTTTGGGGTTAGAAATGCCGTTTTTGGGTCTCTCCTGACCCTTTTCCAGCGGGGCAGCTGACGGGGCTGTCCTCGGCCGAGATGTTGTTTTTGGGGTTAGAAATGCTGTTTTTGGGGTTAGAAATGCCATTTTTGGGTTAGAAATGTTGTTTTTGGGGTTAAAAATGCTGTTTTTGGGGTGAAGATGTTATTTTTGGGGTTAGAAATGCCGTTTTTGGGGTTAGAAATGCTGTTTTTGGGGTTAGAAATGCCGTTTTTGGGTTGGAAATGCTGTTTTTGGGGTTAGAAATGCTGTTTTTGGGGTGGAAATGCTGTTTTTGGGCTGGAACTGCTGTTTTTGGGGTTAGAAATGCTGTTTTTGGGTTAGAAATGCCGTTTTTGGGGTTAGAAATGCTGTTTTTGGGTTAGAAATGCCGTTTTTGGGGTTAGAAATGCTGTTTTTGGGTTAGAAATGCTGTTTTTGGGGTGGAAATGCTGTTTTTGGGTTGGAAATGCTGTTTTTGGGTCAGAAATGCCGTTTTTGGGGTTAGAAATGCCGTTTTTGGGTTAGAAATGCTGTTTTTGGGGTTAGAAATGCTGTTTTTGGGGTGGAAATGCTGTTTTTGGGGTTAGAAATGCTGTTTTTGGGTTAGAAATGCTGTTTTTGGGGTTAGAAATGCTGTTTTTGGGTTAGCAATGCTGTTTTTGGGGTTAGAAATGCTGTTTTTGGGTTAGCAATGCTGTTTTTGGGGTTAGAAATGCTGTTTTTGGGGTTAGAAATGCCGTTTTTGGGGTTAGAAATGCCGTTTTTGGGTCTCTCCTGACCCTGTTTCCAGCGGGGCAGCTGACGGGGCTGTCCTCGGCCGAGATGTTGTTTTTGGGTTGGAAATGCCATTTTTGGGGTTAGAAATGCCGTTTTTGGGGTTGGAAATGCCGTTTTTGGGTTAGAAATGCCGTTTTTGGGGTTAGAAATGCCGTTTTTGGGTCTCTCCTGACCCTGTTTCCCAGCGGGCCAGCTGACGGGGCTGTCCTCGGCCGAGATGTTGTTTTTGGGTTGGAAATGCCGTTTTTGGGGTTAGAAATGCCGTTTTTGGGGTTGGAAATGCCGTTTTTGGGGTGAAGATGTTGTTTTTGGGGTTAGAAATGCCGTTTTTGGGGTTAGAAATGCCGTTTTTGGGTCTCTCCTGACCCTTTTCCAGCGGGGCAGCTGACGGGGCTGTCCTCGGCCGAGATGTACCGGCAGGTTCTGCTCAGCGGCTGCCGCTGCGTGGAGCTCGACTGCTGGCAGGGCCGGCCACCGGACGAGGAGCCGCTGGTCACCCACGGCTTCACCATGACCACCGAGGTGCCCTTCAAGGTGAGCCGGGAACGGCAGGGGAATGGCACGGGATGGCAAAAAAACTGACCCAAAAATGACCAAAAACTGCCCAAAAACTGCCCAAAAAATGCACCAAAAACTGCCCTGGGAACGGCAGGGGATGGCACCAAAACTGACCAAAACTGACCCAAAACTGACCAAAAACTGACCAAAAACTGTCACAAAAACTGACCCAAAACTGACCCAAAACTGACCAAAAACTGACCAAAAAATGCACCAAAACTGACCAAAAACTGACCAAAAACTGACCCAAAACTGACCAAAAACTGACCAAAAACTGACCCAAAACTGACCAAAACTGACCCAAAACTGACCCAAAACTGCCCAAAAGCTGACCCAAAACTGCACCAAAAACTGCACCAAAAACTGCACCAAAACTGCCCAAAAACTGACCCAAAACTGACCCAAAACTGACCCAAAACTGCCCAAAAACTGCCCAAAAACTGACCAAAACTGACCCAAAACTGACCCAAAAACTGACCCAAAACTGACCAAAAACTGACCCAGAAACTGACCCAAAACTGCACCAAAAATTGCACCAAAACTGGCCAAAAACTGACCAAAAACTGACCCAGAAACTGACCAAAAACTGACCCAAAACTGCACCAAAAACTGCACCAAAAACTGCACCAAAACTGCCCAAAAACTGACCCAAAACTGCACCAAAACTGACCCAAAACTGACCCAAAACTGACCCAGAACTGACCAAAAACTGACCAAAAACTGACCCAAAACTGCCCAAAAACTGCCCCAAAACTGCCCCAAAACCGCCCAAAAACTGCCCCAAAACTGCCCCAAAACTGCACCAAAACTGACCAAAAACTGCCCCAAAACTGACCCAAAACTGCACCAAAACTGACCAAAAACTGCCCCAAACTGACCCAAAAACTGACCCAAAAATGCACCAAAACTGCACCAAAACTGCCCAAAAACTGACCCAAAACTGCCCAAAAACTGCCCCAAAACTGCCCCAAAACTGCCCCAAAACTGCCCAAAAACTGCCCCAAAACTGCACCAAAACTGCCCAAAAACTGACCAAAAACTGACCCAAAACTGACCCAAACTGCCCAAAAACTGACCCAAAACTGACCAAAAACGGACCAAAAACTGACCCAGAAACTGCACCAAAACTGCCCAAAAACTGCCCTGGGAACGGCACGGGATGGCACCAAAACTGACCCAAAACTGACCCAAAACTGACCCAAAACTGACCAAAAACTGACCAAAAACTGACCCAAAACTGACCCAAAAACTGACCAAAAACTGACCAAAAACTGACCCAAAACTGACCCAAAAACTGACCAAAAACTGACCCAAAACTGACCAAAAACTGACCCAGAAACTGACCCAGAAACTGACCCAAAACTGACCCAAAAACTGACCCAGAAACTGACCCAGAAACTGACCCAAAAACTGACCCAAAACTGACCAAAAACTGCACCAAAACTGCCCAAAAACTGCCCAAAAACTGACCCAAAAACTGCCCCAAAAACTGCCCAAAACTGACCCAAAAACTGCCCTGGGAATGGCACGGGATGGCACCAAAACTGACCCAAAAACTGTCACAAAAACTGACCCAAAACTGACCCAAAACTGACCAAAAACTGACCCAGAAACTGCACCAAAACTGACCCAAAACTGCCCAAAAATTGACCCAAAACTGCCCAAAAACTGCCCAAAAACTGCCCTGGGAACGGCACGGGATGGCACCAAAACTGACCCAAACTGACCCAAAACTGACCCAAAACTGACCCAAAACTGCACCAAAACTGACCCAAAACTGACCCAAAACTGCACCAAAACTGCCCAAAAACTGACCAAAAACTGACCCAAAACTGACCCAAAACTGACCCAAAACTGCCCCAAAACTGCCCCAAAACTGCCCCAAAACTGCCCCAAAACTGACCAAAGACTGACCCAAAACTGCACCAAAAACTGACCCAAAACTGACCCAAAAACTGACCCAAACTGACCCAAACTGACCCAAAACTCACCCAAAACTGCCCCAAAACTGACCAAAAACTGCACCAAAACTGACCCAAAACTGACCCAAAACTGACCCAAAAACTGCCCTGGGAACGGCACGGGATGGCACCAAAACTGACCCAAAAATGCACCAAAAACTGACCCAAAACCTGACCAAAAACTGACCCAAAACTGACCCAAAAACTGCACCAAAACTGACCCAAAACTGCCCCAAAACTGCACCAAAAACTGCACCAAAACTGCCCCAAAACTGCACCAAAACTGCCCCAAAACTGCCCCAAAACTGACCCAAAACTGACCAAAAACTGACCCAAAAACTGACCAAAAACTGCCCAAAAACTGACCCAAAAACTGACCCAAACTGACCAAAAACTGACCCAAACTGACCAAAAACTGACCCAAACTGACCCAAAACTGACCCAAAACAGACCAAAAACTGACCAAAAACTGCCCAAAAACTGCACCAAAACTGACCCAAAACTGCCCAAAAACTGACCCAAAAACTGACCCAAAACTGACCCAAAAATGCACCAAAACTGACCCCAAAACCCCAAAAACCGACCCCAAAACCCCAAAACCGACCCCAAAACCCCAAAAACCGACCCCAAAACCCCAAAAACCGACCCCAAAACCCCAAAACCGATCCCAGAACCCCAAAAACCGACCCCAAAACCCCAAAATGTGACCCCAAAACCCCAAAAACCGACCCCAGAACCCCAAAACCGACCCCAAAACCCCAAAATGTGACCCCAAAACCCCAAAACCAACCCCAGAACCCCAAAAACCGACCCCAAACCCCAAAACCAGTCCCAGAACCCCAAAAACCGACCCCAAAACCCCAAAAAACGACCCCAAAACCCCAAAACCGACCTCAAAACCCCAAAAACCGACCCCAAAAACCAACCCCAAAACCCCAAAACCGACCCCAAAACCCCAAAACCGACCCCAAAACCCCAAATCCAACCCCTAAACCCCAAAAACCGACCCCAAAACCGACCCCAAAAACCAACCCTAAAACCCCAAAACCGATTCCAGAACCCCAAAAACTGACCCCAAAACCCCAAAATGTGACCCCAAAACCCCAAAATGTGACCCCAAAACCCCAAATCCAACCCCTAAACCCCAAAAACCAACCCCAAAACCCCAAAATGTGACCCCAAAACCCCAAAACCGACCCCAAAACCCCAAATCCAACCCCAAAACCCCAAAAACCAAACCCAAAACCCCAAAATGTGACCCCAAAACCCCAAAACCGACCCCAAAACCCCAAATCCAACCCCAAAACCCCAAAATGTGACCCCAAAACCCCAAAATGTGACCCCAAAACCCCAAAAACCGACCCCAAAACCCCAAAACTGACCCCTAAACCCCAAAAACTGACCCCAAAACCAACCCCAAAAACCAACCCCAAAACCGACACCAAAACCCAAAACTGACCCCAGAACCCCAAAAACCGACCCCAAAACCCCAAATCCAACCCCTAAACCCCAAAAACCAACCCCTAAACCCCAAAATGTGACCCCAAAACCCCCAAACTGACCCCAAAACCCCAAAAACCGACCCCAAAACCCCAAAACCGACCCCAGAACCCAAAACTGACCCCAAAAACCGACCCCTAAACCCAAAATGTGACCCCAAAACCCCAAAAACCAACCCCAAAACCCCAAAACCGATCCCAAAACCCCAAACACCGACCACAAAACCCCAAAAACTGACACCAAAACCCCAAAAACCGACCCCAAAACCCCAAAATTGACCCCAAAACCCCAAAACCCCAAAACCGACCCCAAAGGAAGCCCCAAATCCCAACCAGGCTCTGGCAGGACCCCGGGGTTGGGGTTTTGGGGTTTGGGGTTTTGGGGTTTGGGTTTTGGGGTTTTGGGGTTTGGGGTTTTGGGGTTTGGGGTTTGGGGTTTGGGGTTTGGGGTTTGGGGTTTGGGGTTTGGGGTTTTGGGGTTTGGGGTTTGGGGTTTGGGGTTTGGGGTTTGGGGTTTTGGGGTTTTGGGGTTTGGGGTTTGGGGTTTGGGGTTTGGGGTTTTGGGGTTTGGGGTTTTGGGGTTTTGGGGTTTGGGGTTTGGGGTTTGGGGTTTGGGGTTTTGGGGTCCCCGGGTGGTTTTGGGGTCGGTTTTTGGGTTTTTTGGGGTTTTGGGGTCAGTTTTTAGGATTTTTTTTGGTGTTTTGGGGTCGGTTGTTGGGGTTTTTTTTGGGTTTTGGGCTCAGTTTTTGGGGTTTTGGGGTTTTGGGGTTGGTTTTTGGGGTTTTGGGGTTGGTTTTTGGGGTTTTGGGGTCGGTTTTTGGTGTTCTGGGGTTGGTTTTGGGGTCGGTTTTGGGGTTTTGGGGTCACATTTTGGGGTTTTGGGGTCGGTTTTTGGGGTTCTGGGGTCGGTTTTTGGAGTTCTTTTGGTGTTTTGGGGTCGGTTTTTGGGGTTTTTTTTTTGGTTTTGGGGTCAGTTTTGGGGTTTTGGGGTTGGTTTTTGGGGTCGGTTTTGGGGTTTTGGGGTTGGTTTTTGGGGTTTTGGGGTTTTGGGGTCGGTTTTGGGGTTTTGGGGTCGGTTTTGGGGTTTTGGGGTCTGTTTTTGGGGCAGTTTTAAGGTCAGTTTTGGGGTCAGTTTTTGGTGTTTTGGGGTTTTTTTTTGGTTTTGGGGTCGGTTTTTAGGGTTTTTTTTTGGTTTTGGGGTCAGTTTTGGGGCTTTTGGGGTCGGTTTTTGGGGTTCTGGGGTCGGTTTTGGGGTCAGTTTTGGGGTTTTGGGGTCGGTTTTTGGTGTTTTGGGGTCGGTTTTTGGAGTTCTTTTGGATTTTGGTGTTGGTTTTGGGGGTTTTTTGGGTTTTGGGGTTGGTTTTTGGGATTTTTTGGGGTTTTGAGGTCAGTTTTTGGGGTTTTTGGGGTCTGTTTTGGGGGTTTTGGTGTCGGTTTTGGGGTTTTTTGGGGTTTTGGGGTCGGTTTTTGGGGTTTTTTTGGTTTTGGGGTCAGTTTCTGGGGTTTTGGGGTTGGTTTTTGGGATTTTTTGGGGTTTTGGGGTCGGTTTTGGGGGGTTTTTTTCGGTTTTTGGGGTTTTTTTGGGTTTTGGGGTCGGTTTCAGGCATTTTGGGGGTTTTTGGGTCGTTTTATGGAGGTTTTTTTTTGTTTTGGGGTCTTTTTTTTGGGTTTTCGGGTTGGTTTTTGGGGTTTTGGGGTTTTGGGGTCAGTTTTTGGGGTTTTTTTGGGTTTTGGGGTCGGTTTTTTGGGTTTTTTTGGGTTTTGGGGTCGGTTTTTGGGGGTTTTTGGGTTTTGGGGTTGGTTTTTGGGTTTTTTTGGGTTTTGGGGTCGTTTTTAGGGCTTTTGGGTTTTTGGGGTTCTGGGGTCGGTTTTTGGGGTTTTTTTGGGTTTTGGGGTCGGTTTTTGGGGTTTTTTGGGTTTTGGGGTCTTTTTTTGGGGTTTTTTGGGTTTTGGGGTCTTTTTTTGGGGTTTTTTGGGTTCTGGGGTCGGTTTTTGGGGTTTTTTTGGGTTTTGGGGTCTTTTTTTGGGTTTTTTTGGGTTTTGGGGTCGGTTTTTTTTGGTTTTTTTTGGGTTTTGGGGTCGGTTTTTTGGTTTTTTTGGGTTTTGGGGTGCGTTTTTTTTGGGTTTTTTGGTGTTTTGGGGTCCCTTTGGGCTCCCCTGACCCCGCTCCTCTGGCAGGAGGTGATCGAGGCCATCGCCGAAAGCGCCTTCAAGACGTCGCCGTTCCCGGTGATCCTGAGCTTCGAGAACCACGTGGACTCGTGAGCCCCAAAAACCCCAAAACCCACCCAGGAGCACCCCAAAAACCCCCAAAACCCCAAAACCCCCAAAACCCCACCAGGAACCCCAAAATCCACCCAGGAACCCCAAAAACCCCCTCAGGAACCCCAAACCCCACCCGGGAACACCCCGGGGACCCCAAAACCTGACCCAGGAACACCCCGGGGACCCCAAAAACCCCCGGGGACCCCAAAACCCCACCCAGGAACCCCAAAACCCACCCAGGAACACCCGGGGACCCCAAAAACCCCCCCAGGAACCCCAAAACCCACCTGGGAACACCCCAGGGACCCCAAAAAACCCCCAAATTCCCCAAAACCCCACCCAGGAACCCCAAAAACCCCCTCGGGAACCCCAAAACCCCCCAGGAACACCCCGGGGACCCCCAAAATCCCAAAACCCCCAAAACCTCACCAGGAACCCCAAAAACCCCCAGGAACCCCAAAACCCAGCCAGGAACACCCAGGGACCCCAAAAACCCCCAAATTCCCCAAAACCCCCCCAGGAACCCCAAAATCCCACCCAGGAACCCCAAAACCCACCCAGGAACACCCCGGGGACCCCAAAAACCCCACCCAGGAACACCCAGGGGACCCCAAAAACCCCCAAATTCCCCAAAACCCAACCCAGGAACAGCCCAGGACCCTAAAAAACCCCAAACCCCCCCTCCAAGGAACACCCCAAGGACCCCAAAACCCCCAAATTCCCCAAAACCCACCCAGGAACCCCAAAACGCCCCAGGAACCCCAAAACTCCCCCAGGAGCACCCAGGGGACCCCAAAACCCACCCAGAAACCCCAAAACCCCCCAAGGAACCCCAAAATCCCACCCAGGAACACCCCAGGGACCCCAAAAACCCCCAAGAACACCCCAGGGACCCCAAAAACCCCCAAATCCCCCAAAACCCCACCCAGGGACCCCAAAACCCCCCAAGAACACCCCAGGGACCCCAAAAACCCCCAAATCCCCCAAAACCCCACCCGGGAACACCCTGGGGACCCCAAACCCCCCCCCAGGAAGCCCAAACCCCCCCCCAGGAACCCCAAAAACCCCCTCGGGAACCTCAAAACCCCACCCAGGAACACCCAGGGACCCCAAAAACCACCCAGGAACACCCAGGGACCCCAAAAACGCCCGGGGACCCAAAAACCCCCCCAGGAACCCCAAAATTCCACCCAGGAACCCAAAAACCCCCCAAGAACACCCCGGGGACCCCAAAACCCCCAAATTCCCCAAAACCCCACCCGGGAACAGCCCAGGGACCCCAAAAACCCCCCCAGGAACCCCAAAATCCACCCAGGAACCCCAAAACCCCCCAAGAACACCCTGGGGACCCCAAAACCCCCCAGGAACCCCAAAACCCACCCAGGAACCCCAAAACCCACCTGGGAACACCCCGGGGACCCCAAAAACCCCCAGGGACCCCAAATCCCCCCCAGGAACACCCCAGGAACCCCAAAACCCCCCAAGAACACCCCGGGGACCCCAAAACCCAACCCAGGAACCCCAAAGCCCACCCAGGAACCCCAAAATCCCACCCAGGGACCCCAAAACCCCACCCAGGAACACTCCGGGGACCCCAAAACCCCCCGGGAACCCCAAAACCCACCCAGGAACCCCAAAAACCCTCCAAGAACACCCCAGGGACCCCAAAACCCCCCGGGAACCCCAAAAACCCCCTCGGGAACCCCAAAATTCCACCCAGGGACCCCAAAAACCCCCCAGGAACACCCTGGGGACCCCAAAACCCCACCCAGGAACCCCAAAACCCCACCAGGAACCCCAAAATTCCACCCAGGAACCCCAAAAACCCCCCAAGAACACCCCGGGGACCCCAAAAACCCCCGGGGACCCCAAAATCCCACCCAGGAACACAAAAACCCCCCCAAGAACACCCCGGGGACCCCCTAAACCCCAAAACCCCCAAAACCCCACCAGGAACCCCAAAATCCACCCAGGAACCCCAAAATTCCACCCAGGAACCCCAAAACCCAGCCAGGAACACCCCGGGGACCCCAAAAACCCCCAAATCCCCCAAAACCCCACCCGGGAACACCCGGGGGACCCCAAAAACCCCCCCAGGAACCCCAAAACCCCCCCAGGAACCCCAAAAACCCCTTGGGAACCCCAAAACCCCACCCAGGAACCCCAAAAACCCCCTCGGGATCCCCAAAACCCCCCAGGAACACCCAGGGACCCCAAAACCCCCCAGGAACCCCAAAAACCCCTTGGGAACCCCAAAACCCCACCCAGGAACACCCAGGGACCCCAAAAACCCCCGGGGACCCCAAAACCCCTTGGGAACCCCAAAACCCCCCAAGAACACCCCAGGGACCCCAAAACCCCCAAATTCCCCCAAAACCCCACCCAGGAACCCCAAAAACCCCCAAAACCCCCCCAGGGACCCCAAAACCCCCCGGGAACCCCAAAAACCCCCAAGAACACCCCGGGGACCCCAAAAACCCCCAAATCCCCCAAAACCCCACCCGGGAACACCCGGGGGACCCCAAAACCCCCCCAGGAACCCCAAAATCCCACCCAGGAACCCAAAAACCCCCCAAAAACCCCCAAGAACACCCCGGGGACCCCAAAATCCACCCAGGAACCCCAAAAACCCCCTCGGGAACCCCAAAACCCAACCCAGGAACCCCAAAAACCCCCTCGGGAACCCCAAACCCCACCCAGGAACACCCCAGGGACCCCAAAACCTGGCCCAGGAACCCCAAAACCCCACCCAGGAACCCCAAAACCTGACCCAGGAACACCCCGGGGACCCCAAAAACCCCCAAATCCCCCAAAACCCACCCAGGAACACCCAGGGACCCCAAAACCCCACCCAGGAACCCCAAAATTCCACCCAGGGACCCCAAAACCCCCCAGGAACACCCTGGGGACCCCAAAACCCCCCGGGGACCCCAAAACCCCACCCAGGGACCCCAAAACCCCGTCAGGGTCCCCCCAGACCCTTTTGGGGTCTCCCCAAATCCCTTTTCCCCCCAATCCAGGGATTTTGGGGTTCGGGGAGGATTCCCGGGGGTTTTTGGGGTGATTTTGGTGTTTCCTGGCAGTTTTTGGGGTTTTTGGGGTAATTTGGGGTTTTTGGGGTGTTTTTGAGGGTTTTGGGGTGATTTTGGGGTTTTTGGGGTGGTTTTGGGGTTTCTGGAGCAGATTTTGGGGGTTTTTGGGGTTTTTGGGTGATTTTGGGGTTTTTGGGGTGATTTTGGGGTTTTTGGGGTGGTTTGGGCAGGTTTTGGGGTGATTTTGGGGTTTTGGGGTGATTTTGGGGTTTTTGGGGTGATTTTGGGGTTTCTGGAGCAGCTTTTGGGGTCTTTGGGGTGATTTTGAGGGTTTTGGGGTGATTTTGGGGTTTCTGGAGCAGATTTTGGGGGTTTTTGGGGTTTTGGGGTGGTTTTGGGGTTTTTGGGGTGATTTTGGGGTTTTTGGGGTGATTTTGGGGTTTCTGGAGCAGCTTTTGGGGTCTTTGGGGTGATTTTGAGGGTTTTGGGGTGATTTTGGGGTTTTTGGGGTGATTTTGGGTTTTTTGGGGTGATTTTGAGGGTTTTGGGGGTGATTTTGGGGTTTTTGGGGGTGATTTGGGGGTTCCTGGAACAGCTTTTGGGGTTTTTGGGGTGATTTTGAGGGTTTTGGGGTGATTTTGGGGTTTTTGGGGTGATTTTGGGATTTCTGGGGTGATTTTGGGGTTCCTGGAGCAGCTTTTGGGGTGATTTTGAGGGTTTTGGGGGTGATTTTGGGGTTTCTGGGGTGATTTTGAGGGTTTTGGGGTGGTTTTGGGGTTTCTGGAGCAGATTTTGGGGGTTTTTGGGGTTTTGGGGTGGTTTTGGGGTTTTTGGGGTGATTTTGGGGTTTTTGGGGTGATTTTGGGGTTCCTGAAGCAGCTTTTGGGGTTATTTTGAGGGTTTTGGGGTGGTTTTGGGGTTTTTGGGGTGATTTTGAGGGTTTTGGGGTGATTTTGGTGTTTCCTGGCAGTTTTTGGGGTTTTTGGGGTAATTTGGGGTTTTTGGGGTGGTTTTGGGGTTCCTGGAGCAGTTTTTGGGGTTTTTGGGGTGGTTTTGGGGTTCCTGGAGCAGTTTTTGGGGTTTTTGGGGTGATTTTGGGGTTCCTAGAGCAGTTTTTGGGGTTTCTGGGGTGATTTTGGGGTTTCTGGAGCAGCTTTTGGGGTTTTTGGGGTGATTTTGGGTTTTTTGGGGTGGTTTTGGGGTTCCTGGAGCAGCTTTTGGGGTGATTTTGGGGTTTTGGGGGTGATTTTGGGGTTCCTGGAGCAGCTTTTGGGGTTTTTGGGGTGATTTTGAGGGTTTTGGGGTGATTTTGGGGTTTCTGGAGCAGATTTTGGGGGTTTTTGGGGTTTTGGGGTGGTTTTGGGGTTTTTGGGGTGATTTTGGGGTTTTTGGGGTGGTTTTGGGGTTCCTGGAGCAGCTTTTGGGGTCTTTGGGGTGATTTTGAGGGTTTTGGGGTGATTTTGGGTTTTTTGGGGTGGTTTTGGGTTTTTTGGGGTGGTTTTGGGTTTTTTGTGGTGGTTTTGGGGTTTTTGGGGTGATTTTGGGGTTCCTGGAGCAGCTTTTGGGGTTATTTTGAGGGTTTTGGGGTGGTTTTGGGGTTTCTGGGGTGATTTTGAGGGTTTTGGGGTGGTTTTGGGGTTTCTTGAGCAGTTTTGGGGTTTTTTGAGGTTATTTGGGGTTTTTTGGGGTGATTTTGGGTTTTTTGGGGAGATTTAGGGGTTCCTGGAGCAGCTTTTGGGGTTTCTGGGGTGATTTTGGGGTTTCTGGGGTGGTTTTGGGGTTTCTGGAGCAGTTTTGGGGGTTTTTTGGGGTGATTTTGGGGTTTTTGGGGTGATTTTGGGGTTTTTTTGGGGTGATTTTGGGGTTTTTTTGGGGTGATTTTGGGGTTTTTGGGGTGGTTTTTTGGGGTTTTTTGGCTTCTTTTTGGGTTTTTTGGGGTGGTTTTGGGGTTTCTGGGGTGATTTTGGGGTTCCTGGTGCAGTTTTTGGGGTTTTGGGATGGTTTTGGGTTTTTTGGGGTGATTTTGGGATTTCTGGGGTGATTTTGGGGTTTCTGGAGCAGCTTTTGGGGTTTTTAGGGTGATTTTGGGGCAGCTTTTGGGTTTTTCAGTGGTTTTTGGGGGGCTTTTTCCATTTTCAGGGCAGGATTTTTGGTTTCTGGGGTGATTTTGGGGTTTTTGGGGCGGTTTTTGGGGTTTTTGGGGTAATTTGGGGTTTTCAGGGCAGGTTTTGGGGTTTTCTGGGCAGTTTTTGGGGCAATTTTTGAGGCAGTTTTTGGGGTCTCTTGGGGTGGATTTTTGGGGTTTTTGGGGCAGGTTTTGGGGGTTTTTGGGGTTTTCCGGGGGTTTTTTGGGGATTTTCGGGGCAGTTTTTGGGGTTTTTGGGGTTTTTGGGTTGGTTTTTGGGGTTTTCAGGGCAGGTTTTGGGGTTTTTTGGGCTGTTTTTTTGGGTTTTTTCAGGTTTTTGGGGCGGTTTTTGGGTTTTCAGAGAAGGTTTTGGGGTTTTTTGGTGGTTTTTTTGGTTTTTTGAGGAAGTTTTTGGGGTTCCTGGGCAGTTTTTTGGGTTTTCAGGATGGTTTTTGGGGTTTTTTGGGGTTTTTCTGGCATTTTTTGGGGCAGTTTTTGGGGTTTTCAGGGCAGTTTTTTGGGTTTTCAGGGCAGTTTTTGGGGTTTTCCGGGTGCTTTTTGGGGTTTTTGGGGCGGTTTTTGGGTTTTTTTGGCTTTTCAGGGCAGTTTTTTGGGTTTTCAGGGCAGTTTTGGGGTTTTCCGGGTGCTTTTTGGGGTTTTTCGGGCGTTTTTTGGGGCAGTTTTTGGGGTTTTCAGGGCAGTTTTTGGGGTTTTTTGGGGTTTTTCCGGCGTTTTTTGGGGCGGTTTTTGGGGTTTTCAGGGCAGTTTTTGGGGTTTTCAGGATGGTTTTTGGGGTTTTTTGGGGCTTTTCTGGCGTTTTTTGGGGCAGTTTTTGGGGTTTTCAGGGCAGTTTTTGGGGTTCTCCGGGTGCTTTTTGGGGTTTTTGGGGCAGTTTTTGGGTTTTTTTGGGTTTTCAGGGCAGTTCTTTGGGTTTTCAGGGCAGTTTTGGGGTTTTTGGGGCAGTTTTGGGGGTTTTCAGGGCAGTTTTTGGGGTTTTCAGGGCAGTTTTTGGGGTTTTTTGGGGTTTTTCCGGCGTTTTTTGGGGCAGTTTTGGGTGTTTTCAGAGCAGGTTTTGGGGTTTTCAGGATGGTTTTGGGGGGTTTTTGGGGTTTTTCCGACGTTTTTTGGGGCAGTTTTGGGGTTTTCAGAGCAGGTTTTGGGGTTTCCAGGATGGTTTTGGGGGGTTTTTGGGGTTTTCAGGGCAGGTTTTGGGGCAGTTTTTGGGGTTTTCAGGGCAGTTTTTGGGGTTTCCAGGATGGTTTTTGGGGGTTTTGGGGTTTTTTGGGGTTTTCCGGGTGCTTTTTGGGGTTTTTCGGGCGGTTTTTGGGGCAGTTTTTTGGGTTTTCAGGGCAGTTTTGGGTTTTTTGGGGCAGTTTCTGGGGTTTTTGGGGTTGGTTTTTTCGCTTTTGGGGTCGGTTTTTGTGTTCCCAGCTCCCGATTCCCCCGCAGGGCGCGGCAGCAGGCGAAGATGGCCGAGTATTGCCGCAGCATCTTCGGGGCCGCGCTGCTGACGGAGCCCCTGGAGAAATACCCGGTGGGTTTGGGGGGTTTTGGGGGGTTTTGGGGGGTTTTGGGGGGGTTTTGGGGTGATTTTGGGGTGATTTTGAGTGGTTTTGGTGCAGCTGGAGCCGGGAGTGCCCCTGCCCAGCCCCCAGGAGCTGCTGGGTCGGATCCTCATCAAGAACAAGAAACGGCGCCCGGGAGGGGCCCCACCCCGGCCCAAAACCAGCGGTAACACCCCAAAAACACCCCAAAAACACCCCAAAACCAACCCAAAAACACCCCAAAACACCCCAAAAACACCCCCAAAAACACCCCCAAAAACATCCCCAAAACCAACCCAAAAACAACCCCAAAAACACCCCAAAAACACCCCAAAACCAACCCAAAAACATCCCCAAAACACCCCCAAAAACAACCCAAAAACCATCCCCAAAACACCCTCAAAACACCCCCAAAACAACCCCAAAAACACCCCCAAAACACCCCAAAACACCCCAAAACATCCCCAAAACACCCCAAAAACACCCCAAAAATACCCCAAAAACACCCCAAAAACACCCCAAAAACAACCCCAAAAACACCCCAAAAACACCCCCGAAAACACCCCAAAAACACCCCAAAAACACCCCAAAAATATCCCCAAAAATACCCCGAGACATCCCAAAAACACCCCCAAAACACCCCAAAAACACCCCAAAAAACATCAAAAAAACATCCCAAAATCACCCCCAAAATAGCCCCAAAATATCCCCAAAACACCCCCAAAACCACCCTAAAAACACCCCAAACACCCCAAAACCCCAAAACACCCCAAAACCACCCCAAAACAACCCTAAACACCCCCAAATCACCCCAAAAACCCCAAAACACCCCAAAATCACCCTAAAAACACCCCAAAACACCCCAAAACCCCCCAAAAATCCCCAAAACACCTGAAACCACCCCAAAACCACCCAAATCAGCCCAAAACCCCAAAAACCCCAAACACCCCAGAAACCTCCAAAAGCCCCAAAACACCCCAAAAACCCCAAATACCCCAAAAACCCCAAAACCACCCCAAAAACACCCCAAAACCACCCTAAAAACACCCAAAACACCCCAAAACACCCCAAAATCACCCCAAAACCACCCCAAAAATCCCCAAAAATCCCCAAAACAGCCCAAAACCACCCCAAAAACCCCAAAAACACCTCAAAACCTGCCCCAAAATCACCCCAAAACCCCCAAAAACCCCAAACACCCCAGAAACCTCCAAAAGCCCCAAAACACCCCAAAAACCCCAAAATCCCCCAAAATCACCCCAAAAACCCCAAAACACCCCAAAACCCCAAAACACCCCAAAACCACCCCAAAACACCTCAAAACCTGCCCCAAAATCACCCCAAAACACCCCAAAAACCCCAAAATCACCCCAAAATCACCCCAAAACCCCCCAAAAATCCCCAAAACACCCCAAAACCACCCTAAAAACCCCAAAACACCCCAAAACCACCCCAAAACCCCAAAAACCCCAAACACCCCAGAAACCTCCAAAAGCCCCAAAACACCCCAAAAACCCCAAATACCCCAAAAACCCCAAAAACACCCCAAAACCACCCCAAAAATCACCCCAAAACCACCCTAAAACCACCCTAAAAACACCCAAAACACCCCAAAACACCACAAAATCACCCCAAAAATCCCCAAAAATCCCCAAAACAGCCCAAACTCACCCCAAACCTGTCCAAAAAACGCCCCAAAATCACCCCAAAACCACCCCAAAAACCCCAAAACATCCCAAAAATCCCCAAAACACCCCAAACCTGCCCCAAAATCACCCCAAAACCACCCTAAAAACACCCAAAACACCCCAAAACCCCAAAATCCCCAAACCTGCCCCAAAACCACCCCAAAAATCCCCAAAACCACCCCAAAAATCCCCAAAACACCCCAAAACCACCCCAAAACCACCCCAAAAATCACCCCAAAACCACCCTAAAACACCCCAAAAACCCCAAAATCACCCCAAAATCACCCCAAAACCACCCTAAAACCACCCCAAAACCACCCCAAAAATCACCCCAAAACCACCCTAAAAACACCCAAAACACCCCAAAAATCCCCAAAACACCCCAAACTCACCCCAAACCTGTCCAAAAACCGCCCCAAAATCACCCCAAAACCACCCCAAAACCACCCCAAAAAGCCCAAAACACCCCAAAACCCCCCAAAACCACCCTAAAAACACCCAAAACACCCCAAAACCCCCCAATAATCCCCAAACCTGCCCCAAAACCACCCCAAAAATCCCCAAAAATCCCCAAAACACCCCAAAACCACCCCAAAAACCCCAAAAACACCTCAAACCTGCCCCAAAATCACCCCAAAACCCCCAAAAACCCCAAACACCCCAGAAACCTCCAAAAGCCCCAAAACACCCCAAAAACCCCAAAATCACCCCAAAAACCCCAAATACCCCCAAAACCCCCAAAACACCCCAAAAACCCAAAAACCCCAAAAACCCCAAACACCCCAAAAAACACCCCAAAAACCCCCAAAATCACCCCAAACCTGCCCGAAGACCACCCCAAAATCACATTTACACCCGCAAAACCACCCCAAAAACCCCCAAAATCACCCCAAAAACCCCAAAACACCCCAAAAACCCCAAAACACCCCAAACTCACCCCAAACCTGTCCAAAAACCGCCCCAAAATCACCCCAAAATCACCCTAAAAACACCCCCAAAAATCCCTAAAACACCTGAAACCACCCCAAAAATCCCCAAAACACCCCAAAACCACCCTAAAAACACCCAAAACACCCCAAAACCCCCCAAAAATCCCCAAAACACCTGAAACCACCCCAAAACCCCCCAAAACCACCCCAAAACCCCAAACACCCCAAACAGCCCAGAAACCTCCAAAATCCCCAAAACACCCCAAAAACCCCAAATACCCCAAAAACCCCAAAAACACCCCAAAACCACCCCAAAAATCACCCCAAAACACCCCAAAAACCCCAAAAATCCCCAAAACAGCCCAAAACACCCCAAAATCACCCCAAAACACCCCAAAAACACCAAAAATCCCCAAAACAGCCCAAAATCACCCCAAACCTGTCCAATAACCGCCCTAAAATCACCCCAAAACCACCCCAAAAACCCCAAAACATCCCAAAAATCCCAAAAACACCTGAAACCACCCCAAGACCCCCCAAAACACCCCAAACACACCCCAAAAACACCCCAAAAACCCCAAACACCCCAAAAACCCCCAAAATCCCCCAAAATCACCCCAAAAACCCCAAAAACCCCCAAAATCATCCCAAAAACCCCAAAAACCCAAAACACCCCAAAACCCCCAAAAACCCCAAAAACCCAAAAACCCCAAAATCCCCCCAAAAACCCCAAAATCCCCCAAAATCCCCCCAAAAACCCCAAAAACCCCAAAAACCCCAAAAACCCCAAAAACTCCCAAAATCACCCCAAAAACCCCCAAAAACCCCAAAATCCCCCCAAAATCACCCCAAAAACCCCAAAACACCCAAAAAACCCCAAACACCCCAAAAAACACCCCAAAAACCCCAAAATCACCCCAAAAACCCCAAAATCCCCCAAAATCCCCCAAAAACCCCAACCCCCCCCAGGTCCCCCCGGGTTTGGGGTCCCCGATGGGGCCGGGGGCGCCCCCAAAACCCCCGGGGGAGTTTGGGGCATTTTGGGGCATTTTGGGGCATTTTGGGGCATTTTGGGGCATTTTGGGGGAGTTTGGGGCATTTTGGGGGATTTTGGGGGATTTTGGGGGATTTTGGGGGATTTTGGGGGATTTTGGGGCATTTTGGGGCATTTTGGGGCATTTTGGGGCCTTTTGGGGGATTTTGGGGATTTTGGGGCATTTTGGGGCATTTTGGGGCCTTTTGGGGCATTTTGGGGCCTTTTGGGGCATTTTGGGGCATTTTGGGGCATTTTGGGGCATTTTGGGGTGTTTTGGGGCATTTTGGGGGATTTTGGGGCATTTTGGGGCATTTTGGGGCATTTTGGGGCATTTTGGGGATTTTGGGGCATTTTGGGGGGATTTTGGGGCATTTTGGGGCATTTTGGGGCATTTTGGGGCATTTTGGGGGATTTGGGGGGATTTTGGGGGATTTTGGGGCCTTTTGGGGGGATTTTGGGGCTTTTGGGGCATTTTGGGGCATTTTGGGGCATTTTGGGGCATTTTGGGGTTCTGAGAACAATTTTGGGGTGATTGGGGAGGTTTTGGGGTGATTTTGGGATATTTGGGGTTGTTTTGGGGTGATTTTGAGGTTGTTTTGGGGTGGTTTTGGGGTGATTTGGGATATTTAGGATGGTTTTGGGGTGATTTTGGGGAGGTTTTGGGATATTTGGGGTGGTTTTGGGGTTTTGGGAGGTTTTGGGGTGTTTTTTGGGGCTGTTTTTAGGGTTGTTTTGGGGTGATTGGGGTGATTTGGGGTGATTTTGGTGTGGTTTGGGGTGATTTTGGGGTGGTTTTGGGGCGGTTTTGGGGTGGTTTTGGGGTTGATTTTGGGGTGGGTTTGGGTTATTTGGGGTGATTTTGGGTTATTTGGGGTGTTTTGGGGGTGTAAATGTGATTTTGGGGTGATTTTGGCATGACTGGGTGGTTTTGGGATATTTGGGGTGGTTTGGGGTTGATTTTGGGGTGGTTTTGGGATTATTTGGGGTGTTTTTGGGGTGTTTTTGGGGTGGTTTGGGGTTGATTTTGGGGAGGTTTTGGGTTATTTGGGGATTGATTTTGGGATATTTGGGGTTGTTTTGGGGCGATGTTGGGGTATTTTGGGTGGTTTTGGGGTGATTTTGGGGTGGTTTTGAGGTTGTTTTGGGGTGGTTTTCAGGTGGTTTTGGGGTGATTTGGGGGGATTTTGGGATATTTGGGGTTGTTTTGGGGTGATTTTGGGGTGGTTTTGGGATATTTGAGATGGTTTTGGGGTTGTTTTGGGATATTTGGGGTTGTTTTGGGGTGGTTTTGGGGTGTTTTGGGGATTTTTGGGGGTGTAAATGTGATTTTGGGGTGATTTTGGGATATTTGGGGTGATTTTGGGGTGCTTTTGGGGCGATTTTTGGGTGGTTTTGGGATATTTGGGGTGATTTTGGGGTGCTTTTGGGGTGGTTATGAGGCTGTTTTGGGGTGATTTTGGGGTGGTTTTGTGATTTTGGGATATTTGAGGTGGTTTGGGGGTGGTTTTAGGGAGGATTTGGGGGTCTAAATGTGATTTTGGGGTTGTTTTGGGGTGATTTTGGGGTATTTGGGGTTGTTTTGGGGTGTTTTGGGGTGATTTGGGGTGATTTTTGGGTCGTTTGGGTTCTAAATGTGATTTTTGGGGTGATTTTTGGGGTGGTTTTGGGGTGATTTTGGGATATTCTGGGTTATTTGGGGTAGTTTTGGGGTGATTTTGGGGTGATTTTGGATTTTTGGGGCAGTTTTGGGGCGATTTTGGGATATTTTGGGTGTTTTTGGGGTGATTTTGGGATATTTGGGGTGATTTTGGGATGATTTTGGGTTATTTGGGGTCGTTTTGTGGTGATTTTGGGATTTTTGGGGTGTTTTGGGGTGTTTTGGGGGTGATTTTGGGGTGATTTTGGGGTGTTTTGGGGTGATTTTGGGGTGATTTTGGGGTGTTTTGGGGTCCCCCAGAGCGCGAGGCCGAGAGTGAGGATGAGGAGGAGGAGGAGCCCCCGGAGATGAAGAAGCCGACGACCGACGAGGTTTGGGGGGATTTGGGGCAATTTTGGGCTCCAAATCTCGGCAGTTTTGGGGGGATTTGGGGTCCTGGGCTGATTTTGGGGGGGTTTCACCATTCCCAGGTGGAATTTTGGGGGTTCCCAGGTGGAATTTGGGGGTTCCCAGGTGGAATTTGGGGTTCCCAGTTGGAATTTTGGGGTTCCCAGGAGGGATTTTGGGGTTCCCAGGTGGGATTTGGGGTTCCCAGGTGGATTTTGGGGTTCCCAGGAGGGATTTTGGGGTTCCCAGGTGGAATTTTGGGGTTCCCAGGAGGGATTTTGGGGTTCCCAGGTGGAATTTGGGGTTCCCAGGTGGAATTTGGGGTCCCCAGGTGGATTTTGGGGTTCCCAGTTGGAATTTTGGGGTTCCCAGGAGGGATTTTGGGGTTCCCAGGTGGAGTTTTGGGGTTCCCAGGTGGGATTTGGGGTTCCCAGGAGGAATTTGGGGTTCCCAGGTGGATTTTGGGGTTCCCAGTTGGAGTTTTGGGATTTTTGGGATTTGGGGTTCCCAGGGGGAATTTTGGGGTTCCCAGGTGGGATTTTGGGGTTTTTGGGATTTGGGGGTTCCCAGGTGGATTTTGGGGTCCCCAGGTGGATTTTGGGGTTCCCAGGTGGAATTTGGGGGTTCCCAGGTGGGATTTTGGGGTTCCCAGGTGGAATTTGGGGGTTCCCAGGTGGAATTTGGGGGTTCCCAGTTGGAGTTTTGGGGTTCCCAGGTTGGAATTTGGGGTTCCCAGGTGGATTTTGGGGTTCCCAGGTGGAGTTTTGGGGTTTTCACATTTCTGGGTGAAGTTTTTGGGGTCCCCAAGCACTTTGGGGTGCTCTATTTCAGGGTTTTTGGGGTTTTGTGATCCCATTTCAGGTTTTTGGGGTTTTTGGGGTCCCATTTTGGGGTTTTTGGGGTCCCATTTTGGGTTTTTGGGGTTTTTGGGGTCTCATTTTGGGTTTTTGGGGTTTTTGGGGTCTCATTTTGGGGCTTTTGGGGTCCCATTTTGGGGTTTTTTGGGTTTTTTGGGTCTCATTTTGGGGTTCTTGGGGGTTTTGGAGCTCCATTTCAGGTTTTTGGGGTCCCATTTTGGGGTTTTTTGGGGTCCCATTTCGTTTTTTTGGTGTTTTTGGGGTCTCATTTGGGTTTTTTGGGGTCTCATTTTGGTTTTTTTGGTGTTTTTGGGGTCCCATTTCGGTTTTTTTGGTGTTTTTGGGGTCCCATTTGTGTTTTTGGGGTCCCGTTTCAGTTTTTTGGTGGTTTTGGGGTCCCATTTGTGTTTTTGGGGTCCCGTTTCGGTTTTTTTGGTGGTTTTGGGGTCTCATTTGGGTTTTTTGGTGTTTTTGGGGTCCCATTTTGGTTTTTTATGTGTTTTTGGGGTCCCATTTTGGGTTTTTTTGGGTTTTTGGGGTCCCATTTCGGGGTTTTTGGGGTTTTTTGGGTTCCCATTTTGGGGTTTTTGGGGTTTTTGGGGTTTCATTTGGGTTTTTTTGGGTTTTTGGGGTCCCATTTCGGGGTTTTTTGGGTTTTTGGGGTCCCATTTTGGGGTTTTGGGGTTTTTTGGGTCCCATTTTGAGGTTTTTGGGTTCCATTTTGGGGTTTTTTGGGTTTTTGGGGTTCCATTTTGGGGTTTTTGGGGTCCCTGAGCACTTTGGGGTCCCATTTTGGGGTTTTTGGGGTCCCATTTTGGGGTTTTGGGGTCCCATTTCAGGTTTTTTTGGGTTTTTGGGGTCCCTGAGCGTTTTGGGGTTCCATTTCAGGGTTTTTGGTGTTTTTGGGGTCCCATTTTGGGGTTTTTGGGGTCCCTGAGTGTTTTGGGGTGCTCCATTTGGGGTTTTTGGTGTTTTTGGGGTCCCATTTCAGGTTTTTGGAGTTTTTGGGTTCTCATTTTGGAGTTTTTGGGGTCTCATTTTGGGTTTTGGGGGTTTTTAGGGTTTTTGGGGGTTTTTGGGTTCCCATTTTGGGGTTTTTGGGGTTTTTGGGGTTTCATTTGGGTTTTTTTGGGTTTTTGGGGTCCCATTTCGGGGTTTTTTGGGTTTTTGGGGTCCCATTTTGGGGTTTTGGGGTTTTTTGGGTCCCATTTTGAGGTTTTTGGGTTCCATTTTGGGGTTTTTGGGGTCTCATTTTGGGTTTTTGGGGTCCCATTTCGGTTTTTTTGGTGTTTTTGGGTTCCCATTTCGGTTTTTTGGTGTTTTTGGGTTCCCATTTTGGGGTTTTTTGGTGGTTTTGGGGTCCCATTTGTGTTTTTGGGGTCCCATTTCGGTTTTTTGGTGTTTTTGGGGTCCCATTTGTGTTTTTGGGGTTCCATTTGTGTTTTTTGGTGTTTTTGGGGTGCTCCATTTGTGTTTTTGGGGTCCCATTTCGGTTTTTTGGTGTTTTTGGGGTCCCATTTGTGTTTTTGGGGTTCCATTTGTGTTTTTTGGTGTTTTTGGGGTGCTCCATTTGTGTTTTTGGGGTCCCATTTCGGTTTTTTGGTGTTTTTGGGTTCCCATTTCGGTTTTTTGGTGTTTTTGGGGTCCCATTTCGGTTTTTTTTGGTGGTTTTGGGGTCCCATTTCGGGTTTTTTTGTGTTTTTGGGGTCCCATTTCGGTTTTTTGGGGTCCCATTTCGGTTTTTTTGTGTTATTGGGGTCCCATTTGTGTTTTTGGGGTCTCATTTCGGTTTTTTTGGTGTTTTTGGGGTCCCATTTGTGTTTTTGGGGTCCCATTTCGGTTTTTTGGTGTTTTTGGGGTCCCATTTGTGTTTTTGGGGTCCCATTTGTGTTTTTGGGGTCCCATTTCGGTTTTTTTGGTGTTTTTGGGGTCCCATTTCGGTTTTTTGGTGTTTTTGGTGTCCCATTTGTGTTTTTGGGGTCCCATTTCGGTTTTTTGTGGTCCCATTTCGGGTTTTTTTTGTGTTTTGGGGTCCCATTTGTGTTTTTGGGGTGCAGGGCACGGCGGGCAGCGAGGTGACGGCCACCGAGGCCATGTCCACCCTGGTCACCTACGTGGAACCCGTCAAGTTCAAATCCTTCCAGGCGGCCCAGAGTGAGGATTTGGGGCAAATTCGGGAAATTTGGGGTCTGGGGGGAATCTGGGGGGGCTGGGAGGGAATTTGGGGGTGAAATTGGGGAGTTTGGGGGGAAATTGGGGAGTTTGGGGGAAAATTGGGGAGTTTGGGGGAAATTGGGGAGTTTGGGGGGAAATTGGGGAGTTTGGGGGGAAATTGGGGAATTTGGGGGTGAAATTGGGGAGTTTGGGGGGAAATTGGGGAGTTTGGGGGGAAATTGGGGAGTTTGGGGGTCCTGGGACTGATTCTGGTTCATTTTGGGGTTGATTTTGGTATTTTGGGGTTGATTTGGGGGATTTGGGGTTGATTTTGGGGTTTTGGGGTTGATTTGGGGGGGTTGGGTGCAATTCAGGGGGGTTGGGGGCTGATTTTGGGGGTTTGGGGCTGGATTTTGGGGTTTTGGGGTTGATTTTGGTTCATTTTGGGGCTGATTTTGGGGTTTTGGGGCTGATTTTGGTGTTTTGGGGTTGATTTTGGGGGTTTGGAGACGGATTTTGGGATTTTGGGGTTGGATTTTGGGGGTCTGGGGCTGGATTTTGGTGTTTTGGGGTTGATTTGGGGGATTTGGGGTTGATTTTGGTGTTTTGGGGCTGGATTTTGGGGTTTGGGGCTGGATTTTGGGGTTTTGGGGTTGATTTGGGGGGTTTGGGGTTGATTTTGGTTCATTTTGGGGTGAATTTTGGTGTTTTGGGGTTGATTTTGGTGTTTTGGGGCTGGATTTTGGGGTTTGGGGCTGGATTTTGGGGTTTTGGGGTTGATTTTGGTGTTTTGGGGCTGGATTTTGGGGTTTGGGGCTGGATTTTGGGGTTTTGGGGTTGATTTTGGTTCATTTTGGGGTGAATTTTGGGGTTTTGGGGTTGATTTTGGTGTTTTGAGGTTGATTTGGGAGGGTTTGGGGCTGGATTTTGGGGTTTTGGGGTTGATTTTGCGATTTTGGAGCTGGATTTTGATGTTTTGGGGTTGGATTTTGGGGGTTTGGAGCTGGATTTTGGTGTTTTGGGGTTGGATTTTGGGGGTCTGGGGCCGGATTTTGGTGTTTTGGGGTTGATTTTGGTGTTTTGGGGTTGATTTGGGGGGGTTTGGGGCCGGATTTTGGGGTTTTGGGGTTGATTTTGGTGTTTTGAGGTTGATTTGGGGGGGTTTGGGGCCGGATTTTGGGGTTTTGGGGTTGATTTTGGTTCATTTTGGGGTGAATTTTGGGGTTTGGGGGTTGATTTTGGTGTTTTGGGGTTGATTTGGGGGGTTTGGGGCTGGATTTTGGGGTTGATTTTGGGGTTCTGGGGTTGATTTGGGGGTTTTGGGATTGATTTTGCGATTTTGGAGCTGGATTTTGGTGTTTTGGGGTTGATTTTGGGGGTCTGGGGCTGGATTTGGTGTTTTGGGGTTGATTTGGGGGATTTGGGGTTGATTTTGGGGTTTTTGGATTGATTTTGGGGGGTTTGGTTTGATTTTGGGGTTTCGAGGTTGATTTTGGTGTTTTGGGTTGATTTTGATGTTTTGGGGTTGATTTGGGGTTTTGGGGTTGATTTTGGGGTTTTGGGGTTGAATTGGGGGGTTTTGGTGCTGGATTTAGGGGGTTTGAGGTTGATTTGGAGGTTTTGGGGTTGATTTGGGGGGTTTGGGGCTGATTTTGGGGGTTTGGGGTTGGTCCTGTGTGACTCTGGGTATTGTGGGGTGAATTTTGGGGGTTTTGGGGTTGATTTTGCAATTTTGGGGCTGGATTTTGGTGTTTTGGGGCTGGATTTTGGGGGTTTGGAGCTGGATTTTGGGGGTTTGGAGCTGGATTTTGGGGTTTTGGGGTTGATTTTGGTGTTTTGGGGTTGATTTGAGGCTGTTTTTTGGTGTTTTGGGGCTGATTTGGGGGGGGTTGGGGTTGATTTTGGGGTTTGGGGCTGGATTTTGTGGTTTTGGGATTGATTTTAGGCTTTTGGGGTTGATTTTGGTGTTTTGGAGTTGATTTGGGGGGTCTGGGGCTGGATTTTGGGGTTAATTTCTGGGGTCTGGGGTTGATTTTGGGGTTTTGGGGTTGATTTTGGTGTTTTGGGGTTGTTCCTTCCTGGCTCTGGGTATTTTGGGGTGAATTTTGGGGTTTTGGGGTGAATTTTGGTGTTTCGGGGTTGTTCCTACCCATCTCTGGGTATTTTGGGATGAATTTTGGTGTTTTGGGGTTGATTTGGGGGGGTTTGGGGTGAATTTTGGGGTTTTGGGGTGAATTTTGGGGTTTTGGATTTGTTCCTGCCCATCTCTGGGTATTTTGGGGTGAATTTTGGTGTTTTGGGGTGAATTTTAGGTGTTTTGGGGTTGTTCTTGCCCATCTCTGGGTATTTTGGGGTGAATTTTGGTGTTTTGGGGTTGTTCCTGCCCATCTCTGGGTATTTTGGGGTGAATTTTGGGGTTTTGGGGTCCCAGAGCGCAACAGGAGCTTCGAGATGTCGTCGTTCGTGGAGACGAAGGGGCTGGAGCAGCTCACCAAGAGCCCCCTGGAGTTTGTGGAGTATCCCAAACCCGGGGGATTCGGGGCATTTTGGGGCATTTTGGGGCATTTTGGGGCATTTTGGGGGGATTTGGGGGGATTTGGGGCATTTTGGGCAGTTTTTGAGAATTTGGGGGGATTTGGGGCAGTTTTTTGGCAGTTTTGGGGCAGTTTTGGGGCAGTTTTTGGTGCAGTTTTTGGGGCAGTTTTGGGGCAGTTTTGGGGCAGTTTTGGGGCAGTTTTGGGGCAGTTTTGGGGCAGTTTTGGGGCAGTTTTTGGGGCAGTTTTTGGGCAGTTTTTGGGCAGTTTTGGGGCAGTTTTGGGGCAGTTTTGGGGTAGTTTCTGTGCAGTTTTTGGGGCAGTTTTTGGTCAGTTTCTGGTCAGTTTCTGTGCATTTTGGGGCAGTTTTTGGGTCAGTTTTTGGGCAGTTTTTGGCAGTTTTTGGGGCAGTTTCTGTGCAGTTTCTGTGCAGTTTTTGGTGCAGTTTTGGGTCAGTTTTTGGGGCAGTTTTTGGGGCAATTTTGGGTCAGTTTTTGGGGCAGTTTTGGATCAGTTTTTGGGGCAGTTTTTGGGGCAGTTTTTGGTCAGTTTTTGGGCAGTTTTGGTGCAGTTTTTGTGCAGTTTTTGGTGCAGTTTTTGGGGCAGTTTTTGGGGCAGTTTTTGGGGCAGTTTTTGGGGCAGTTTTGGGCAGTTTTTTGGGCAGTTTCTGGGGCTATTTTGGGCAGTTTTTGGGTCAGTTTTGGGCAGTTTTGGGGCAGTTTTTGGTGCAGTTTCTGTGCCGTTTCTGTGCAGTTTTTGGGGCAGTTTCTGTGCAGTTTTTGGGGCTGGTTTTGGGCAGTTTTTGGGCAGTTTTTTGGGCAGTTTTTGGGTCAGTTTAGGGTCATTTTGGTTCAGTTTCTGGGCAGTTTTTGGGGCAGTTTTGGGGCAGTTTTTTGGTCAGTTTTTGGGCAGTTTTGGGTCAGTTTTGGTGCAGTTTTGGCGCAGTTTTTTGGTCAGTTTTGGTTCAGTTTTGGGTCAGTTTTGGGTCAGTTTTTGGTCAGTTTTTGGGTCATTTTGGGTCAGTTTCTGTGCAGTTTCTGTGCAGTTTCTGGGTCAGTTTTTGGTCAGTTTTTGGGTCATTTTGGGTCAGTTTCTGTGCAGTTTTTGTGCAGTTTCTGTGCAGTTTTTGGGGCAGTTTTTTGGTCAGTTTTGGGTCAGTTTTTGGTCAGTTTTTGGGTCATTTTGGGTCAGTTTTTTGGTCAGTTTTTGGTCCAGTTTTGGGTCAGTTTTTGGTCAGTTTTTGGGTCATTTTGGGTCAGTTTCTGGCAGTTTTGGTGCCCTTGACGCGCAGGTACAACAAGCGGCAGCTGAGCCGGGTTTACCCCAAGGGAACTCGCGTGGATTCCTCCAATTTCCACCCCCAGCTCTTCTGGAACGCCGGAGTGCAGATGGCAGCGCTCAACTTCCAGAGCCTCGGTGGGGACACCTGGGGGGACATGGGGACACCTGGGGACAGCTGGGGACACCTGGGGACACCCAAAACACACCTGGGGACACCTGGGGGGACATGGGGACACCTGGGGACACCTGGGGACACCTGGGGACACCTGGGGGGACACCTGGGGACACCCAAAACACACCTGGGGACAGCTGGGGACACCTGGGGGGACATGGGGGGACATGGGGACACCTGGGGACACACCTGGGGACAGCTGGGGACAGCTGGGGACACCTGGGGGACATGGGGGGACACCTGGGGACACCTGGGGGGACATGGGGACACCTGGGGACACCTGGGGACACCTGGGGACACACCTGGGGACACCTGGGGGGGACATGGGGGGACATGGGGGGACATGGGGGGACATGGGGGGACATGGGGGGACATGGGGGGGACACCTGGGGACACCTGGGGGGACACCTGGGGGGACATGGGGACACCTGGGGACAGCTGGGGACACCTGGGGACACCTGGGGGGACATGGGGGGGGGGCTGGGGACACCTGGGGGACACCTGGGGACACCTGAACACACCTGGGGACACACCTGGAAAACACTTGGGTACACCTGGGGACACACCTGGGGACATCCAGGGACACCTGAACACACCTGGGGACACCTGGGGACAGCTGGGGTGCACCTGGGGACACCTGGGGACATTGGGGGACACCTGGGGACACCTGGGGACACCTGGGGGGACATGGGGACACCTGGGGACAGCTGGGGACACCTGGGGACACCTGGGGGGACACCTGGGGGGACATGGGGGGACATGGGGACTGCTGGGGACACCTGGGGAACACCTGGGGACATTGGGGACACACCTGGGGACACCTGGGGACATCTGGGGACACCTGGGGACAGCTGGGGACAGCTGGGGGGACATGGGGGGACACCTGGGGGGACATGGGGGGACATGGGGACACCTGGGGACACCTGGGGGGACACCTGGGGACACCCAAAACACACCTGGGGACACCTGGGGACACCTGGGGACACCTGGGGGGACATGGGGACACCTGGGGACACCTGGGGGGACATGGGGGGGGGGCTGGGGACACCTGGGGGACACCTGAACACACCTGGGGACACACCTGGAAAACACTTGGGGACACCTGGGGACACACCTGGGGGACATCCAGGGACACCTGAACACACCTGGGGACACCTGGGGACAGCTGGGGTGCACCTGGGGACACCTGGGGACATTGGGGGACACCTGGGGACACCTGGGGACACCTGGGGGGACATGGGGACACCTGGGGACAGCTGGGGACACCTGGGGACACCTGGGGGGGACATGGGGGGACATGGGGACTGCTGGGGACACCTGGGGAACACCTGGGGACATTGGGGACACACCTGGGGACACCTGGGGACATCTGGGGACACCTGGGGACAGCTGGGGACAGCTGGGGGGACATGGGGGGACACCTGGGGGGACATGGGGGGACATGGGGACACCTGGGGACACCTGGGGGGACATGGGGACACCTGGGGACACCTGGGGGGACATGGGGGGGGGCTGGGGACACCTGGGGGACACCTGAACACACCTGGGGACACACCTGGAAAACACTTGGGGACACCTGGGGACACACCTGGGGGACATCCAGGGACACCTGAACACACCTGGGGACACCTGGGACATTGGGGACACCTGGGGGGACACCTGGGGATAGCTGGGGACACACCTGGGGACACCTGGGGACAGCTGGGGTGCACCTGGGGACACCTGGGGACATTGGGGGACACCTGGGGACACCTGGGGGGACATGGGGACACCTGGGGACATCTGAGCACACCTGGGGGGACACCTTGGGGGGGCTGGGGACACACCTGGAGATACAGAGACACACCTGGGGACATCTAGGGGACATCCAGGGACACCTGGGGACACCTGAACACACCTGGGGACACACCTGGGGACACCTGGGGGGGCACCTGGGGGTACATGGGGAGACCTGGGGGGACACCTGGGGGACATCTGGGACACACCTGAACACACCTGGGGACACACCTGGGGACAGCTGAGGGGACACCTGGGGGACATCCAGGGACACCTGGGGACACCTGAGCACCCCTGATCTCACCTGTGTCCCCCTTGTGTCCCCCTGTCCCGTGTCCCCCCTGGCCCCTGTCCCGTGTCCCCCCCGTGTCCCCTGTCCCGTGTCCTGTCCCCGTGTCCCTGTGTCCCCTGCCGTGTCCCCTGTCCCCTGTCCCATGTCCCCTGTCCTGTGTCCCCCCCCGTCCCCTGCCGTGTCCCCCCCCATGTCCCGTCCCCTGTCCCCTGCCGTGTCCCTCCTGTCCCGTGTCCCCTCATGTCCCCCGGTGTCCCCCTGTCCCCTGTCCCGTGTCCCCTGTCCTGTGTCCCCTGCTGTGTCCCCTGTGTCCCCTGTGTCCCCCCCTGTCCCCTGCCGTGTCCCCCGATGTCCCCGTGTCCCCTGTCCCATGTCCCGTCCACTGTCCCCTGCCGTGTCCCCCCTGTCCCGTGTCCCCTGATGTCCCCCGGTGTCCCCCTGTCCCCTCATGTCCCCATGTCCCCTGTCCCCTGTCCCCTGTCCCCGTGTCCTCTGCCGTGTCCCCCCTGTCCCGTGTCCCCTCATGTCCCCCGGTGTCCCCCTGTCCCCTGCCGTGTCCCCCCTGTCCCGTGTCCCCTCATGTCCCCGTGTCCCCTCATGTCCCTGCTGTCCCCTGTCCCCTGTCCCCTGTCCCGTGTCCCCTGATGTCCCCCGGTGTCCCCCTGTCCCCCGGTGTCCCCGTGTCCCCTCATGTCCCCATGTCCCCCACTGTCCCCGTGTCCCCTGTCCCATGTCCCCCCTGCCGTGTCCCCCTGTCCCCTGCCGTGTCCCCTCATGTCCCCGTGTCCCCCCCTGTCCCCTGTCCCCTGTCCCCTGTCCTCTGCCATGTCCCCTGGTGTCCCCGTGTCCCCTCATGTCCCCGTGTCCCCTGATGTCCCCCGGTGTCCCCCGGTGTCCCCTGATGTCCCCCCCTGTCCCCGTGTCCCCTGATGTCCCCTGCTGTCCCCTGCTGTCCCCCCCGTGTCCCAGACGTGCCGCTGCAGCTGAACCTGGCGCTGTTCGAGGCCAACGCGGGTTCGGGGTTTCTGCTGAAGCCGGAGCCGCTGCGGCGCCCGGACAAATCCTTCGACCCCTTCGCCGAGGAGCGGCTGGACGGCATCGTGGCCAACACCCTGCACGTGCAGGTACCGCACTGAAACGGTGACAAACGGCACCAAAACGGTGACAAACGGGACCGAAACGGTGACAAACGGCACCAAAATGGTGACAAATGGCACCAAAACGGTGACAAACGGCACTAAAACGGTGACAAACGGCACCGAAACGGTGACAAACGGCACCAAAATGGTGACAAATGGCGCCAAAACGGTGACAAACGGCACCAAAACGGTGACAAACGGCACCAAAACGGTGACAAACGGCACCAAAACGGTGACAAACGGCATCAAAACGGTGACAAACGGCACCAAAACGGTGACAAACGGCACCGAAACGGTGACAAACGGCACCAAAACGGTGACAAACGGCACCAAAACGGTGACAAACGGCACCAAAACGGCACCAAATGGGGCAAAATGGCCCTAAATGGCACCAAACGGCACCAAAACGGCACAAAACGGCACCAAAACGGCACCAAATGGGGCAAAACGGCACCAAAATGGCACCAAATGGGGCAAAATGGCCCTAAATGGCACCAAACGGCACCAAAATGGCCCTAAATGGCCCAAAACGGCACCAAAATGGCACCAAAATGGCCCAAAATGGCACCAAATGGCGCCAAATGGCACCAAAACGGCGCCAAACGGCACCAAAATGGCCCAAAATGGCACCAAACGGCACCAAAACGGCACCAAAATGGCTCAAATGGCGCCAAACGGCACCAAATGGCACAAAATGGTACCGGAATGGCCCAAACAGCACCAAAATGGCGCCAAAACGGCACCAAATGGCACCAAATGGCACCAAATGGCACCAAATGGCACAAAATGGTACTAGAATGGCCCAAACGGCACCAAAATGGCACCAAAACGGCACCAAATGGCACCAAATGGCACCAAATGGCACAAAATGGTACTAGAATGGCCCAAACGGCACCAAAATGGCACCAAACGGGCCAAAATGGCACCAAATGGCACCAAATGGCACCAAAACAGCACCAAACGGGACAAAATGGCCCAAAATGGCACCAAACAGCACCAAATAGCACCAAAACGGCGCCAAAATGGCACCAAACGGCCCAAAATGGCCCCAAATGGCACCAAACGGCACCAAAACGGCACCAAAATGGTACCGGAATGGCCCCAAATGGCCCAAAATGGCCCCAAATGGCACCAAACGGCACCAAAACGGCACCAAAATGGCACCAAAATGGCCCTAAATGGCCCAAAATGGCACAAACGGCACCAAACGGCACCGGAACGGGACAAAATGGGCCAAAATGGCACCGGGACCGTTTTTGGGGGTTTTGGGGTCAGTTTTGGTGTTTTTGGGGTCAGGATTGGTGTTTTGGGGGGTTTGGGGTCAGTTTTTGGTGTTTTTGGGGTCAGTTTTTGGTGTTTTTTGGGGTCAGTTTGGTGTTTTTGGGGTCAGGTTTGGGGTTTTTGGAGTCAGTTTTTGGTGGTTTTGGGGTTTTTGGTGTTTTTGGGGTCAGTTTTGGTGGTTTTGGGGTCAGTTTGGGGTTTTTGGGGTCAGTTTGGTGTTTTTGGGGTCAGATTTGGTGTTTTTGGGGTCGGTTTTTGCAGTTTTTGGGGTTATTTCCCCTCCCCCAGGTGCTGTCGGGTCAGTTTCTCTCCGATCGCCGCTGTGGGGTTTGGGGTCAGATTTGGGGTTTTTGGGGTTTTTGGGGTCAGTTTTTGGTGTTTTTGGGGTTTTTGGGGTCGGTTTTTGGTGTTTTTGGGGTCAGTTTGGGGTTTTTTGGCTGCCCCAGGTGCTGTCGGGTCAGTTTCTCTCCGATCGCCGCTGGGGGGTTTGGGCTCAGATTTGGGGTTTTTGGGGTCAGTTTTTGGTGTTTTTGGTGTTTTTGGGGTCAGTTTTTGGTGTTTTTGGGGTCAGTTTGGGGTTTTTTGGCTCCCCCAGGTGCTGTCGGGTCAGTTTCTCTCCGATCGCCGCTGTGGGGTTTGGGGTCAGATTTGAGGTCAGATTTGGTTTTTGGGGTCAGTTTTTGGTGTTTTTGGTGTTTTTGGGGTCGGTTTTTGTGGTTTTTGGGGTTTTTGGGGTCAGTTTTTGGAGTTTTTGGGGTCAGTTTGGGGTTTTTTGGCTCCCCCACGTGCTGTCGGGTCAGTTTCTCTCCGATCGCCACTGGGGGGTTTGGGGTCAGATTCGGGGTCAGATTTGGTGTTTTTGGGGTCAGTTTGGGGTTTTTGGGGTCAGTTTTTGGTGTTTTTTGGGGTTTTTGGGGTCGGTTTTTGGGGTTTTTGGGGTCAGTTTGGGGTTTTTTGGCTCCCCCAGGTGCTGTCGGGTCAGTTTCTCTCCGATCGCCGCTGTGGGGTTTGGGGTCAGTTTTGGTGTTTTTGGGGTCGGTTTTTGGTGTGTTTGGGGTCAGATTTGGGATTTTTGGGGTCAATTTTTGGTGTTTTTGGTGTTTTTGGGGTCAGATTTGGGGCTTTTGGGGTCAGTTTTTGGGGTTTTTGGGGTTTTTGGGGTTTTTGGGTCAGTTTTGGTGTTTTTGGGGTCAGTTTGGGGTTTTTGGGGTCAGTCTGGGGTTTTTGGGGTTTTTGGGGTTTTTAGGGTCAGATTTGGTGTTTTTGGGGTCAGTTTTTGGTGTTTTTGGGGTCAGTTTGGGGTTTTTGGGTCAGTTTGGTGTTTCTGGGGTCAGTTTGGGGTTTTTGGGGTCAGTTTGGGGTTTTTTGGCTCCCCCAGGTGCTGTCAGGTCAGTTTCTCTCCGATCGCCGCTGGGGGGTTTGAGGTCAGTTTGGTGTTTTTGGGGTCAGTTTGGGTTTTTGGGGTCAGTTTGGAGTTTTTGGGGTCAGTTTGGAGTTTTTGGGGTCAGTTTTTGGGGTTTTTGGGGTCAGATTTGGGGTTTTTGGGGTCGGTTTTTGGTGTTTTTGGGGTCAGTTTGGGGTTATTTCCCCTCCCCCAGGTGCTGTCGGGTCAGTTTCTCTCCGATCGCCGCTGTGGGGTGTTTGTGGAGCTGGAGGTGTTCGGGCTCCCCGTGGACACGCGGCGCCGCTGGGGGGTTTGGGGTCAGATTTGGGGTTTTTGGGGTCGGTTTGGGGTTTTTGGGGTCAGTTTTGGTGTTTTTGGGGTTTTTGGGGTCGGTTTTGGTGTTTTTGGGTTTTTGGGGTCGGTTTTTGCAGTTTTTGGGGTTTTTTGGCTGCCCCAGGTGCTGTCGGGTCAGTTTCTCTCCGATCGCCGCTGTGGGGTTTGGGGTCCGTTTTGGTGTTTTTGGGGTCGGTTTTTGGTGTGTTTGGGGTCAGATTTGGTGGTTTTGGGGTCAGTTTTTGGTGTTTTTGGTGGTTTTGGGGTCAGTTTGGGGTTTTTGGGGTCAGATTTGGGGTTTTTGGGGTCAGTTTTTGGTGTTTTTGGGGTTTTTGGGGTCAGTTTGGGGTTTTTGGGGTTTTTGGGGTCAGTTTGGTGTTTTTGGGGTTTTTGGGGTCAGTTTGGGGTTTTTGGGGTCAGTTTGGGGGTTTTGGGGTCAGGTTTTGGGTTTTTGGTGTTCTTGGGGTCAGTTTTTGGGGTTTTTGGGGTCAGTTTTGGGGTCAGTTTTTGTTGTTTTTGGGGTCAGTTTGGGGTTTTTGGGGTCAGTTTGGGGTTTTTAGGGTCAGATTTGGGGTTTTTGGGGTCAGTTTTTGGTGTTTTTGGGGTCAGTTTTTGGTGTTTTTGGTGTTTTTGGGGTCAGTTTTTGGTGTTTTTGGTGTTTTTGGGGTCCGTTTTTGGTGTTTTTGGGGTTTTTGGGGTCAGTTTTTGGTGTTTTTGGGGTCAGTTTGGGGTTTTTTGGCTGCCCCAGGTGCTGTCGGGTCAGTTTCTCTCCGATCGCCGCTGTGGGGTTTGGGGTCAGTTTTGGTGTTTTTGGGGTCAGTTTGGGGTTTTTGGGGTCAGATTTGGGGTTTTTGGGGTCGGTTTTTGGGGTTTTTGGGGTCAGTTTGGGTTTTTTGGCTGCCCCAGGTGCTGTCGGGTCAGTTTCTCTCCGATCGCCGCTGTGGGGTGTTTGTGGAGCTGGAGGTGTTCGGGCTCCCCGTGGACACGCGGCGCCGCTGGGGGGGTTTGGGCTCAGATTTGGTGTTTTTGGGGTCAGTTTTTGGTGTTTTTGGGGTTTTTGGGGTTGGTTTTTGCAGTTTTTGGGGTTTTTTGGCTCCCCCAGGTGCTGTCGGGTCAGTTTCTCTCCGATCGCCGCTGTGGGGTTTGGGGTCAGTTTTGGGGTTTTTGGGGTCAGTTTTTGGTGTTTTGGGGTCAGTTTGGGGTTTTTGGGGTTTTTGGTGTTTTTGGGGTCAGTTTGGGGTTTTTTGGCTGCCCCAGGTGCTGTCGGGTCAGTTTCTCTCCGATCGCCGCTGTGGGGTTTGGGGTCAGTTTGGTGTTTTTGGGGTCAGTTTGGGGTTTTTGGGGTCAGTTTTTGGTGTTTTTGGGGTCGGTTTTTGGGGTTTTTGGGGTCAGTTTGGGGTTTTTTGGCTGCCCCAGGTGCTGTCGGGTCAGTTTCTCTCCGATCGCCGCTGTGGGGTGTTTGTGGAGCTGGAGGTGTTCGGGCTCCCCGTGGACACGCGGCGCCGCTGGGGGGTTTGGGCTCAGATTTGGGGTTTTTGGGGTCGGTTTTTGGGGTCAGTTTTTGGGGTTTTTGGGGTCGGTTTTTGCAGTTTTTGGGGTTATTTCCCCTCCCCCAGGTGCTGTCGGGTCAGTTTCTCTCCGATCGCCGCTGTGGGGTGTTTGTGGAGCTGGAGGTGTTCGGGCTCCCCGTGGACACGCGGCGCCGCTGGGGGGTTTGGGCTCAGATTTGGGGTTTTTGGGGTCGGTTTTTGGGGTCAGTTTTTGGGGTTTTTGGGGTCGGTTTTTGCAGTTTTTGGGGTTATTTCCCCTCCCCCAGGTGCTGTCGGGTCAGTTTCTCTCCGATCGCCGCTGTGGGGTGTTTGTGGAGCTGGAGGTGTTCGGGCTCCCCGTGGACACGCGGCGCCGCTGGGGGGTTTGGGCTCAGATTTGGGGTTTTTGGGGTCGGTTTTTGGTGTTTTTGGGGTTTTTGGGGTCGGTTTTTGCAGTTTTTGGGGTTTTTTGGGGTCGGTTTTTGCAGTTTTTGGGGTTATTTCCCCTCCCCCAGGTGCTGTCGGGTCAGTTTCTCTTCGATCGCCGCTGTGGGGTTTGGGGTCAGATTTGGGGTTTTTGGGGTCAGTTTGGGGTTTTTGGGGTTTTTGGGGTCAGTTTGGTGTTTTTGGGGTTTTTGGGGTCAGATTTGGTGTTTTTGGGGTCAGTTTGGGGTTTTGGGGGTTTTTGGGGTTTTTGGGGTCAGTTTGGTGTTTTTGGGGTCAGTTTGGGGTTTTTGGGGTCACTTTGTGGTGGTTTTGGGGTCAGTTTGGGGTTTTTGGGGTCAGTTTGGTGGTTTTGGGGTCAGATTTGGGGTTTTTGGGGTCAGTTTGGGGGTTTTGGGGTCAGTTTGGGGTTTTTGGGCTCAGTTTGGGGTTTTTGGGGGTCAGTTTTAGGGTTTTTGGGGTTTTTGGTGTTTTTGGGGTTTTTGGGGTCAGTTTTGGTGTTTTTGGGGTCAGTTTGGTGTTTTTGGTGTCAGTTTGGGGTTTTTGGTGTTTTTGGGGTTTTTGGGGTCAGTTTTGGTGTTTTTGGGGTCAGTTTGGGGTTTTTGGGGTTTTTGGGGTTTTTGGGGTCAGTTTTGGTGTTTTTGGGGTCAGTTTGGTGTTTTTGGGGTCAGTTTGGGATTTTTGGGGTCAGTTTTTGGTGTTTTTGGGGTTTTTGGGGTCAGTTTTTGGTGTTTTTGGTGTTTTTGGGGTCAGTTTTTGGGGTTTTTGGGGTCAGTTTGGGGTTTTTTGGCTCCCCCAGGTGCTGTCGGGTCAGTTTCTCTCCGATTGCCGCTGTGGGGTGTTTGTGGAGCTGGAGGTGTTCGGGCTCCCCGTGGACACGCGGCGCCGCTGGGGGGTTTGGGGTCAGATTTGGGGTTTTTGGGGTCGGTTTTTGGGGTTTTTGGGGTCAGTTTGGGGTTTTTTGGCTGCCCCAGGTGCTGTCGGGTCAGTTTCTCTCCGATCGCCGCTGTGGGGTGTTTGTGGAGCTGGAGGTGTTCGGGCTCCCCGTGGACACGCGGCGCCGCTGCCGGACCCGGACCAGCCAAGGGAATCCCTTCAACCCCGTGTGGGACGAGGAGCCCCTGGTGCTGAACGAGGTACTGGGGGAACTGGGACGGACTGGGAGGGAACTGGGAGGGAACTGGGGGGGACTGGGAGGGAACTGGGGGGGACTGGGAGGGACTGGGACGGACTGGGAGAGACTGGGAGGGAACTGGGGGGGACTGGGACTGGGATGGACTGGGATGGACTGGGAGGGACTGGGATGGACTGGGAGGGACTGGGAGGGACTGGGGAAACTGGGACGGACTGGGAGTGAACTGGGATGGACTGGGGGGGACTGGGACGGACTGGGAGCGAACTGGGGGGAACTGGGAATGGACTGGGATGGACTGGGACAAACTGGGACGGACTGGGGAAACTGGGATGGACTGGGATGGACTGGAATGGACTGGGATAAACTGGGACAAACTGGGATGGGTTGGGACAGACTGGGACAGACTGGGATAAACTGGGACCAACTGGGACCAACTGGGACAAACTGGGATGGACTGGGACAGACTGGGACAAACTGGGACAGACTGGGACAGACTGGGATGGACTGGGACAGACTGGGACAAACTGGGACAGACTGGGACAGACTGGGATGGACTGGGACAGACTGGGACAAACTGGGACAGACTGGGACAAACTGGGACAGACTGGGACAGACTGGGATGGACTGGGGTAAACTGGGACAGACTGGGACAGACTGGGACAGACTGGGATAAACTGGGACAGACTGGGACAGACTGGGACAGACTGGGATGAACTGGGACAGACTGGTAGAAAACAGCCCAGCACTTTCTGGGGAAAAATGGGGATTTTTGGGACAAAACCGGCACGAGAACCCCTGGAGTTACTGGGGCACCTCAGGGTGTCCCCAGGTGTCCCCAGGTGTGTCCCCAGGTGTGTCCCCAGGTGTGTCCCCAGGTGTGTCCTCAGTGTCCCCAGGTGTGTCCCCAGGTGTGTCCTCAGTGTCCCCAGGTGTGTCCCCAGGTGTGTCCCCAGGTGTGTTTTGGGTGTCTCAGGTGTCCCCAGGTGTCTCAGGTGTCCCCAGGTGTCTCAGGTGTCCCCAGGTGTCTCAGGTGTGTCCCCAGGTGTCTCAGGGTGTCCCCAGGTGTCCCCAGGTGTCTCAGGTGTCCCCAGGTGTCCCCAGAGGTGTCCCCAGGTGTGTTTTGGGTGTCCCCAGGTGTCTCAGGTGTGTCCCCAGGTGTCTCAGGGTGTCCCCAGGGGTCCCCAGGTGTCTCAGGTGTCCCCAGGTGTGTCCCCAGGTGTGTTTTGGGTGTCCCCAGGTGTGTCCCCAGGTGTCTCAGGTGTCCCCAGGTGTGTTTTGGGTGTCCCCAGGTGTGTCCCCAGGTGTCCCCAGGTGTCCCCAGGTGTCTCAGGTGTCCCCAGGTGTCCCCAGAGGTGTCCCCAGGTGTGTTTTGGGTGTCCCCAGGTGTCTCAGGTGTGTCCCCTGTCCCCAGGTGTCTCAGGGTGTCCCCAGATGTCCCCAGGTGTGTCCCCAGGTGTCTCAGGTGTGTCCCCTGTCCCCAGGTGTCCCCAGGTGTCCCCAGGTGTGTTTTGGGTGTCTCAGGTGTCCCCAGGTGTGTTTTGGGTGTCCCCAGGTGTGTTTTGGGTGTCTCAGGTGTGTCCCCAGCTGTCCCCAGGTGTGTTTTGGGTGTCTCAGGTGTGTTTTGGGTGTCTCAGGTGTCCCCTGTCCCCAGGTGTGTCCCCAGGTGTCTCAGGTGTGCCCAGGTGTGTCCCCAGGTGTGTCCCCAGCTGTCCCCAGGTGTGTTTTGGGTGTCCCCAGGTGTGTCCCCAGGTGTCCCCAGGTGTCCCCAGGTGTGTCCCCAGAGGTATCCCCAGGTGTCTCAGGTGTGTTTTGGGTGTCTCAGGTGTGTTTTGGGTGTCTCAGGTGTGTCCCCTGTCCCCAGAGGTGTCCCCAGGTGTCCCCAGGTGTCCCCAGGTGTGTCCCCAGGTGTCTCAGGTGTCCCCAGGTGTGTCCCCAGGTGTCTCAGGTGTCCCCAGGTGTGTTTTGGGTGTCTCAGGTGT
>CM076533.1:2419564-2469709 GCA_038429875.1 Poecile montanus
GACCCCCAAACTTCAGTGGGGGGACCCCAAAACCGTCCCCACGCATGGCTGGGATGGGGGGAACCCCTGAGTTTTGGGGAGGGGGTTCCCCAGCATGGCTGGAATGGGAGGGGACCCCAAAATTCCGTGTGGGGACTCCAAACCTCCCCACCCACCCCTGGCATGGCTGAAATGGGGGGGGACCCCAAAATTCTGGGTGGGATACACTGTGGGGGAGGGGACACACAGGAGACCCCCCAAAATGCCACGTGGAGGCTGGAGTGGGGGGAGGGAACCCCAAAATTCTGTGTGGGCACCCCAAAACCATCCCCTGAAATGGTTGGGATGGGGGGGGACCCCAAAATTCTGTGTGGGGACCCCAAAACCAGACCCCAAAATTCTGTGTGGGGGTCCCAAAACCAGACCCAAAAATTCAGTGTGGGGACTCCAAAATTCTGTGTGGGGACCCCAAAACCATACCCCAAAATTCTGTGTGGGGACCCCAAGACTGCCCTGGACATGTCTGGGATGGGGGAGACCCCAAAATTCTGTGTGGGGACCCCAGAATTCTGTGTGGGGACCCCAAAACCAGACCCCAAAATTCTTTGTGGGCACCCTAAGACTGCCCCCAACATGGCTGGGATGGGGGGGGACCCCAAAATTCTGCGTGGGGACCCCAAAATTCTGCGTGGGGACCCCAAAATTCTGTGTGGGGACCCCAAAACCGGCCCCCGACATGGCTGGGATGGGAGGGGACCCCAAAATCCCCGCGGGGGTGCAGGAGGTCACCGAACGGGTGGGACAGAGGGGGGGACACACACAGAGGAGGGGACAGGAGGGACCCCAGCCCCCCCTGACGCCGTCCCCGTCCCCCGGCAGCGTCCCCGGGCGGGCGCGAGCGGGGGGCGTCCCCGGGGGGGGCCCCCCAGAGCCCCCCGGAGTCGCCGGAGTCGCCGTTCGAGGTGGTGCCGGACAGAGCCGCCTTCGACCGCGAGTTCGGCCCCGCGCTCGGCCAGATCCCCGAGGGCCGCGTGTGCCACTTCCCGCCCAAACCCCGCGGCGTGGCCGGAGCGACCGCGGGAGTGACCGCAGGAGTGACCGCAGTGACCGCAGGAGGGGCGAGCGGCGCGGGCAGGGGTCCGGCCCGGCCGCCCCCCGGCTCGGCGGCGGCGCTGGAGGAGGTGTCGCGCTGCGTGCGGGAGATGCACAGCTTCACCAGCGAGCTGCTCTCCTGGGACCTGGTGGAGCGCAACGGCGGCCACGGCGACGATAACGGCGTGGCCAGCGACGATAACGGCGTGGCCAGCGACGATAACGGCGTGGCCGGTGCTGGGAATGGCGTGGCCGGTGCTGGGAATGGCGTGGCCAGTGCCGGGAACGGCGTGGCCGGTGCTGGGAACCGCGTGGCCAGTGCTGGAAATGGTGTGGCCAGCACCGGGAATGGCGACAGCAGCCTCGGGAAGGGCATCACTGGTGTCACCGGTGTTGGGAATGGTGTCACCGGTGTCACCACTGTTGGGAATGGTGTCACTGGTGTCACCAGTGTCGCTGGCATTGGGAATGGTGTCACTGGTGTCACTGGTGTCACCGCCATCGGGAATGGTGTCACCGCCATCGGGAATGGTGTCACTGGTGTCACCGCCATCGGGAATGGCATCACTGGTGTCACCGCCATCGGGAATGGCGTCACCAGTATCGGGAGCGATGTCCCTGGCATTGGGAGCGCTGTCACTGGCCTGGAGAGCGACGTCACTGTCACTGGGAATGGCCTCGGTGGCACCGGGAATGTCCCCAGAGGTGTCCCCGGCGTAGGGAGCGGCGTCACCGGAGGTGTCCCCACCGCTGTCCCCACCGCTGTCCCCACGGACGCCGACAGCTCCGGTGACTCCGACGACACCGTCATCGAGGAGGCTCCGGGCCAGCCCCCCAGGGATGTCCCCAGGGATGTCCCCAAGGATGTCCCCAGGGATGTCCCCAGGGATGTCCCCAGGGATGTCCCCAAGGATGTCCCCAAGGATGTCCCCAGGGATGTCCCCGTCCCCGCCGCCGCCTCCCGGGACTGGGAGCAGGAGCGCCAGACCCTGCGGGCGCTGCAGGAACTGGGGGAGCCCCCCCGGCCCCCCCCGGCCGGGCCCCTGCCCCACCTGGCAGGTAAAGCCCCAAAAAGGGACTTTTGTACCCCAAAACGGCGCCGACGGCAGCGGGGGGAGGGGGGGCGGCTGCGAACGGCCCCAAAAATGGGGCAAAAGAGGAGGAGGAGGAGGAGGAGGAAGGGGGAGACCCCACCCCAAAATGCTGCTGGGAGGGGAGGTTCGTGTGCGTTTTGTTTTGGGGTAAAATCCCAGGATTTGGGGTCAAACCCGCCGGCACGCTTGGGAAGGGTTAATTAACGCCTGGTTTTAATGGGGGGGTGTAATTAAGGCCTGTGTGTAAGGAAGGGGCTCCTTTAATGAGTGAGGGTAATTAGCGGGGCTCCTTTAATGAGTGAGGGTAATTAGCGGGAAGTTGGGCTCAGTTTGGGCTGAATTGTCGTGAATTTTGTCCCTGTGCTGGGGGGGGAGCGACACAGGGACCCTCCTTGTCACCCCTTGTGTCCCCTCCTTGTCACCCCCTGTGTCACCCTGTGTCCCCTCCTTGTCACTCCATGTGTCCCCTCCTTGTCACTCCCTGTGTCACCCCCTGTGTCACCCTGTGTCCCCTCCTTGTCCTCCCTGTGTCACCCATATCCTCTCTGTCACCAACCGTGTCCCCTCCTTGTCATTCCGTGTCCTCCCTGTGTCCCCTCCTTTTTCTCCTGTGGGTCCCCTCCTTGTCCCCCCGTGTTCCCTCTCTGTCCCCCTGTGTCCCCTTCCTGTCACCCCCTGTGTGACCCCACTGTCCCCCCATGTCCCCTTCCTGTCACCCCCTGTGTGACCCTGTGTCCCCCCTGCTGTCCCTCCTTGTCCCCTCCCTGTCCCCCTGCTGTCCCCCCGTGTGACGTGGCCGTGTCCCCTGTGTCCCCTCCCTGTCCCCCCGTGTCCCCCCGCTGTCCCCCTGTGTGACGTGGCCGTGTCCCCCGTGTCCCCCGTGTCCCCCCGTGTCCCCCTGCTGTCCCCCCGTGTGACGTGGCCGTGTCCCCCGTGTCCCCTCCCTGTCCCCCCCGTGTCCCCCTGCTGTCCCCCCGTGTGACGTGGCCGTGTCCCCCGTGTCCCCTCTCTGTCCCCCCACTGTCCCCTGCTGTCCCCCCGTGTGACGTGGCCGTGTCCCCCGTGTCCCCTCCCTGTCCCCCCGTGTGACGTGGCCGTGTCCCCCGTGTCCCAGCAGTGTGGGATCTGCTGTTCTGGCGGGACGTGAGGAAGAGCGCGGTGGCCTTCGGTGCCAGCGTGGTGCTGCTGCTGTCGCTGGCCACGCTCAGCGCTGTCACCGTGGTGGCCCACGTGGCGCTGGCCCTGCTCTCGGTCACCATCAGCCTCCGCGTCTACAAGGCCGTGGTGCAGGCGCTGCAGAAATCCGAGGAGGGGCACCCCTTCAAGTGAGTGCGGATTTTGGGGTGTCCCCCCGCTTTTGGGGGGTTTGGGAGCTTGGGGACACCTGATTTGGGGACTTTGGGGACAACCAATTTGGGGACTTTGGGGACACCCGGCTGCTGGTCTGCTCTGGGCAGGGGAAGGGCTCGGGTTGCAGGGGGGATTTTGGGGTGTGGGTGGGGATTTTGGGGTCCAAAGCGGGGGGGTGAAGGAGGATTTTGGGGTCCAAAATGGGGGTAAAGGAGGATTTTGGGGTGGAGGTGGGGATTTTGGGGTCCAAAGTGGGGGGGAAGGAGGATTTTGGGGTCCAGAGCAGGGGTAAAGGAGGATTTTGGGGTCCCAGGGGGGGAAGGAGGATTTTGGGGTGTCCCCACCCCAATCTCTGACCCAGACCTGATCCTGTCCCCCAAGACCTTGCAGGGCTTGGGCTGAGAGGGGAATTTTGGGCTTTAGACCCAAGTTTTGGGGTGTAGGTGCAGATTTTGGGATTCAGAGAGGGATTTTGGGGTTCAGTGGGGTCCCCCCTCACCTGTCCCCCCCCCTCAGAGCTCCCCTGGACCCGTCCCCCGAGACCTTCCGGGGGTGGAGATGGACTTTGTAACTCAAACAGGAATTTTAAGGTGTAGATTCAGATTTGGGGGGGTTCAGGGAGGGGATTTTGGGGGTCCCCCCTGAGCTGTGCCCCCCTCCCCAGAGCTTACCTGGACCTGGACGTGACGTTGTCCCCCGAGACCTTCCAGGCGCACGCGGCCGTGGTGGCCCAGCACCTGAACCGGGGCCTGCAGCTGCTCGTCCGCCTCTTCCTGGTGGAGGATCTGGTGGATTCCCTGGAGGTTCGGAGCCTTCCTCCCCTTCCTCCCCCTCCTCCTCCTCCTCCTCCTCCTCCCACACCCCTGGGACCCCCCCAAAATCCGCCCACCCCCCCCCAAAATCCTCTCCTCTGCTCCCCAGCTCGCCGTGGGCATGTGGTTGATGACCTACGTGGGAGCCGTTTTCAACGGCATCACCCTCCTCATCCTCGGTGAGAGACCCCCCAAAAGTTGGATTTTAGGGGATGGTGACCCCCCCACCCCCCCCAAAATTAGCACTGAGGAGGGGGGGGTTCCCCCCAAATAACCTCCACCCCTCCCCCGTTTTTCCCCAGCCGACATCTTGGCCTTCAGCGTCCCACCCCTGTATGAGAAGTACGAGGTGAGCCCCAAACTGAAGAGAACCCCCCCAAAATCAAGGGGAACCCCCCAAAAATCATGGGGACCCCCCCAAAAATCAAGGGGGACACCCCCAGGAATGAAGGGGCACCCCTGAAACCCCCATTTCTCCCCCCCCCCCAGGTGCAGATCAATCACTACATGGGCCTCGTCCGCCACCAGACCAAGGACCTCATGGCCAAGTAGGTGCTCGAGGGGCCCCCCAAAAATCCTGGGGACCCCCAAAAATCCTGGGAACCCCCCAAAAATCCTGGGGATCCCCCCAAACCTCTGTGGCCCCCCCCAAATCTTGTCTCCCCCCCTCTCTCTGTAGGATCCAGGCGAAGCTCCCGGGTCTGGCCAAGAAGAAGCCGGAATGAACCCCAAGGTTGGGGGGGGGGGAATTTGGGGGTACCCAGCAATGCCCCCCCCCCCCTCCCCACACTCCGAGCTTGTCTCCTCGTCCCCCCCAAACTCCACCCGTCCCCCCAAACTCGTCCCTTTTCCCCAATCTCACGGTGACGTTTGTCTGTGCCCCCCCCCAGCTGAAATGGGGGGGGCTGAACCCCAGAATTGCCTCCCCCGGGGGGGCCCCCCCAGCTCGTTCCCCCCCCCCCCACTTTTATTTTTTTAACGTTAATTGAGGTGAAATGTCTGTAACTGCTGTAAATTGGGGAGGGGAGGCTCAGCCCTTCCCACAGCCCCCCCAAACTGCACCCCCCGAGCCCCCCCCTCGCTTCGGGGGGGGTGGGAAATGGGGGATCCCCCCCCCCAAAATCCACCCGCGGGGCTGCGGCAACAATAAAACACCGCGACAACGCTGGGTCCCCTGGTGCTGGTGACACCCCAAAATGTCCCTGGACCCTCCCCAAAATGTCCCTGGGACCCCCCCCAAAATGTCCCTGGACCCCCCCAAAATGTCCCTGGGACCCCCCCAAAATGTCCCTGGACCCCCCCAAAATGTCCCTGGACCCTCCCAAAATGTCCCTGGACCCCCCCAGAATGTCCCTGGGACCCCCCAAAATGTCCCTGGACCCCCCCAAAATGTCCCTGGACCCCCCCAAAATGTCCCTGGACCCTCCCAAAATGTCCCTGGACCCCCCCAGAATGTCCCTTGGACCCCCAAAATGTCCCTGGACCCCCCCAAAATGTCCCTGGACCCCCCCCAGAATGTCCCTTGGACCCCCCCCAAAATGTCCCTGGGACCCCCCCCAGAATGTCCCTGGGACCCCCCAAAATGTCCCAGGGGACCCCCAAAATTTCTCCAAAAAATTCCCTTTGCCCCCCCCCCTCCAATGTCCCCCCCGGGACCCCCCCAAATTGTCCTTGTGTCCCCTCAGATGTTCCCCCCCCCCAAAATGTCCCTGGGACACCCCCCCCCCCAAATGTCCCCGAGTTCCTCTCAAATGTCCCCAAATGTCCCCGGGGGTCTCTGGGGGGGTTTATTGGGGGGGTCGTGTACAAGGTGGGGGGGGGACACACACACATAAATAAGGGGACACTGAGGGGGGTGACAGTGACACCGGGGGGTGACGGTGACACCGGGGGGGTGACAGTGACACCGGGGGGTGATGGTGGCACCAGGGGGGTGACACCACTGAGGGTGACACCGGGGGGTGATGGTGGCACCAGGGGGGTGACACCAGGCTGTGGCTGTGCCTTGTGGTGGGGGGGACCTGGGGACACCGGGGGAGGGTCGCTGGTGTCCCCACTGCCCCTGTGGGGTGTCCCCTGTCCCTCCCCCCGGTGTCCCCACCCCGGGGGGCTCAGGCGGGGGGGGGTCCTGTGCCCCCCACCCCCACTGCGGCCTCTTCCTCCTCCTCCTCCTCCTCGGCGGGACCGGGGGCTGGCAGGGCTGGGGGGGACAGCACTGTCACCTCCTGTCACCTCCTGTCACCTCCCTGCCCTGTCACCGGTCCCCTCCCGGTGTCCCCAAAGCCTCCAGCAGCCCCCAGGGTCTCAGTGTCCCCATGTCCCCCCACACCCCCCCCCGTGTCCCCATCACACCCCCCAGTGTCCCCATGTCCCCATCACACCCCCCAGTGTCCCCATGTCCCCAGCATCTCCACACCCTCCATGTCACTTGTCACCAGGGGTGTCCCTGCAGGTGACACTGTGTCCTCAGTGTCCCCCTGTCCCCAATGTCCCCCCTCACCAGGGGCGTCCCTGCAGGTGTCACTGTGTCCCCAATGTCCCCCTGTCCTTCATGTCCCCTGTCCCCTCTGTCCCCCCGTCCCCACTCACCAGGGGTGTCCCTGCAGGTGACACTCTGTCCCCAATGTCCCCGCTCACCGGGGGTGTCCCTGCAGGTGTCACTGTGTCCCCAATGTCCCTGTCCCCAATGTCCCCCTGTCCCCCCGTCCCCGCTCACCGGGGGTGTCCCTGCAGGTGTCACTGTGTCCCCAATGTCCCCCTGTCCCCGCTCACCGGGGGTGTCCCTGCAGGTGTCACTGTGTCCTCAGTGTCCCCCTGTCCCCAATGTCCCCCCTCACCAGGGGTGTCCCTGCAGGTGTCACTGTGTCCCCAATGTCCCCCTGTCCTTCATGTCCCCCTGTCCCCTCTGTCCCCCTGTCCCCACTCACCGGGGGTGTCCCTGCAGGTGTCACTGTGTCCCCAATGTCCCTGTCCCCAATGTCCCCCCTCACCAGAGGCGTCCCTGCAGGTGTCACTGTGTCCCCAATGTCCCTGTCCCCAATGTCCCCCTGTCCCCCCGTCCCCGCTCACCGGGGGTGTCCCTGCAGGTGTCACTGTGTCCCCAGTGTCCCCCTGTCCCCTCTGTCCCCCCGTCCCCGCTCACCGGGGGTGTCCCCGCCGTGTCCCCGCTGTCCCCGCAGGGTGTCGGGGTGCGCGGCCAGCGCGTGCCGCCGGATGTCGCCGAGGTGCAGCGAGGGGAGGGGACAGGAGCACAGGAGGCAGCGCAGGCGGTGGCCCCCGGCCTCCAGGTCCAGCAGCAGCTCCGCCCGCAGCCACCCCCGCAGCGAGTCCCCGGCCACCGCCCCCGGCCACGCCTTGGTGGCCCCCGGCGACACCTTGGTGGCCCCCGGTGACACCTTGGTGGCCCCTGGTGACACCTTGGTGGCCCTCGGGGACGGGGGACGGGGCCCTGCGGGGAGGGAAGAGCGCGGTCAGTGAGGAGGGGTCGGGGACAGAGGGTTGGGGACACCCTGGGGACAATTTGGGGACAATTTGGGGACAATTTGGGGACCTGGGGCTGCCACTGCGGTCGTGGGAGGAGCCACGGGGAGGGGCGGGGCTTGGGGGCTGGGTGTGGTCTGGGTGGGGCCTGTCTTAAAGGGACCGTGTCCCTTTGGAGGGGCGGGGCTTAGCGGGGGCGTGGCCTGGAGCAAAGGCGTGGCACTTTAAGGGGAGGCGCCAACAGCTTAAAGGGGCGTGGCTTGGCTAAAAGGGGAGGAGCAAAAGCCGAAGTAGGCGTGGCCTGAAATTAAATGGGTGTGACTCAATGAAAGGGGTGTGGTGACATTTAAAGAGACAGCGCTGCTCCTAAAGGGGCGTGGCCACATTTAAAGAGACAGTGCTGCTCCTAAAGGGGCGTGGCCACATTTAAAGAGACAGTGCTGCTCCTAAAGGGGCGTGGCCACATTTAAAGAGACAGTGCTGCTCCTAAAGGGGCGTGGCCACATTTAAAGAGACAGCGCTGCTCCTAAAGGGGCGTGGCCACATTTAAAGAGACAGCACTGCTCCTGAAGAGGCGTGGCCACATTTAAAGTGACCCCCACTCCTCTTAAAGGAGCCGCACCCCATTTTCCCCACCTCCCCAGCCCGTACCTGTCCCGCGGCCGCCGGGGGGTCCCTCGGGGCGGGGGGGGTGTCCCAGGTGGGCGTCCCAGGAGCGCAGCACCAGCTGCTTCTCGCGGGGTCCCCAGGCTCCGGAGTAGGGATGTTTCTGGCGGATGTGGCGCTTGATGGTGCTGAGCTTGAGCGTGGCCAGGGCGCTGCCGCACACCAGGCAGCGCATGCCGTGCCGCGCCGCGTTGAACTCCATCAGGTACTCGGAGCGCCAGCGCTCGTGGTAATATCGGCGGTGGTCCCGGCCCGGTACCCGGCTCCGGCCCGGCCGCGACGCCCGCGAGTCCCGGGGCTGCTCCTCGGGCTTCTCCCGGGGCCGCTTCGGGGGTTTTGGGGGTTTCTGGCGCGGGGAAGGGGCTGCGGGGGGGAGGTGAAGGGGTTTGGGGGGGATTTCAGGGGTGGAGGGGACACCCAGGGTTAGGGGGAAGAGGAGGGGCAAGGCTGGGGGGTCTTGAAGGGACAGAGAAATGGGGGGGCCACAGGACAGCTTAAAGAGATGGGGGGTTCTTAAAGGGGCAGGGTCCTTAAATGAGGGGGGAGGAAAGGGAGGGGCTGATCCTCAGGGGACAGCGACATTTTAAAGGGTCGGGGACATCCGGAAGGGACAGGGCCACCCTAAATTCCTGCGGGCATCTTAAAGGGCTCCTTTGGAGGGGTGGGGATGCCCCAGAGGGGCAGGGACGTTCGGAATCGGGTGGGGGCGGATGAAAGGACCGGGGACATCCGAAATTCCCGGGGACGTTGGAAAGGGATGATTTAAAGGGGTGGAGGCATCTTAAAGGGACAGGGGCACCCGAATTTCTATCAGGGCATCTTAAAGGGACAGCAACCCGTTAAAGAGGCAGGGCCATCCCAGCCGATGATGACAGGAGGATGGCGAAGGGCTGGGGACCCCCGGGGCTCGGGGGGCTTCTTAAAGGGCCAGCGCTGCTCCCATTGTGCGCCAAGGGAGGGGTCCCCACCGCACCCCCCGTTCCCCCCCCGCCGTCTCGGTGCTCACCTGGGCCGGCCGGGGCCGGGAGCGGGCCGGGGCCGGGCTGGGGGGCCGGGGGCTCCATGGCGGGGCCCAGGGCGGCGGCGGTGGCGGCGGGCGGGGGCCGACCGGGGTGGGGACGCTGCCGTGGGGCCCCTGGGGCTCCTTTAAGGGCTCCTGGGTAAATTTAAAGGGGCCGCACGCCTTTCCCATCGCCCCCCAGAGCCCGCCCCTCCCCGCGAGTGGGGGCTACGGGGGGGGGGCGATGAATTGCCGGCAGGTCTCAGCCCGCCCCCCTCCCCAGAAGAGCCATAGCGATGGTTTTAAGGGGGGATCCCCCCAGGAGGGCGGGAAGGAGGAGCCCCTGGGTGCTCCCCTCCCCCATGCACCCCCCTCCATCCCCGCCCCCACCCCGCAGCACCGCGCGGGGGTGCCCGGAGCGATGGGGCACCCATGGAACCCCCCCCTCCCCCATCCCGGCCCGGCCCCGCCCTTTTGGTCCAGAGGGGGCGTGGTGGGGGTGAGGCCACGCCCTTCTGTGGCTGGACCCGCCCCGTCCCAGTGCCCCCTCCCAGTGCTCCCAGTGCAGACAGGGACCCTTCCCCCCAAAATCGGAGAGAGCCCAGGGGTCCCGCAAAGCCCCGCAAAATCTGGGCGCGCCCAGGAGTCCAGGAGGGATCCCCAAATTCAGGGAGGGTCCATCAGTCCGGGAGAGCGCCCCAAATTCAGGGAGGGTCCAGGTGCCCGGGAGAGCCCCCCAAATTCGGGGAGGGTCCTGTGGTCCGGGCCGCCCCCCGCCCCATCCCGGGGTCTCCATCAGAGCTGGGGAGGGGGATTCGGCTCCGCTCGGGTGTTTCCGTCACGGGCGGAAGCGCCCGAAGGCTGCCGAGAGGTGTTCGGGTAGTTCCGCATCACCTCGAGTGTTTCGGTCTCGCTCGGGTATTTCCGGCTCCACTCGGCGGCGCGGGCGGCGCTCGGCTCTTCCCGCGGCGCTCGGCGGAAAGTACCGAAGGAAGCTTCGGGTAACTCCGTCGTGGAGGCGGAAACACTCGAAGTGTGTGACGGCCGCCAGCCGAACCTCTCCGGGAACAGCCGAAGCGGAGCGGGGAGGCGTGTCGGGTGTTTCCGGCGCGGCGGCGGAAATGGCCGAGGGCCGGCGGCGGCCGCCATGTTGGGAGCCGCGGGGCGCTGAGGCGGCGGCGGCGTGAGGCGGCGGCGGCGGCGGCCGGGCCGGGCCGGGCGGACCCCGCCCGCTCCCCCTGCTCCTCTCCCGGCCCCCCCAATGCCGCTGGCCTGGCCCCCCCCCGCCCCCTGAACTCCCCCGCCTCCCCTTCCCCCTCCCCGCACACCGCCTGCCGCGGCTTCCCCCTATCGCGATAGTCGCCGGCGGCGCGGGGGGGGGGGCCGCCATGTCGAGCAGCGGTCGCAGCCCTTTGCCGACCGTCAACGAGAGGGACGCGGAACAGGTGAGGGAGGCCCGGCGGGGATCGGGTGTGGATGAAGGGGGACCCGGCTCCGGCGTGAGGGGAGAGGGGCGGCGGGGGGGGAAAAGGGGCATTTTGTGAGGGGAAGAGGGAACCGAGGGAGTCTGGGGGATTTTTGTGAGGGGAAAAGGGGGATCTGAGGGAGGAAAAAGGGGCTTAAGGGGATCGTGAGCCGGTTCGTGAGGGGAAAGGGGGAAAAAAGGGGCTCTGAGGGGTTTGGGGACTGATTTGTGAGGGGAAAAGGGGGGATCTGAGACGATAAAAAGGAGGATTGTGGGGGTTCTGGTCCCGTCCATATGGAAAAAAAAGCGGGTCTGAATGGCTCTGAGGCGTTTATGTGAGGGGAAAGGAGAGTCTGGGCTCGGTTTGTGAGGGGAAAAGGGGTCTTAGAGGGGCCCGAGTAATTTCGTGCGGTAAAAGGGGTGTCTTGAGGGGGACCTGGGCTGGTTTCTGAGGAGGGAAAAACAGGGATCCGAGAGGGAAAGGGGGGCTGAGAGAATCTGGGGTTGTTCTGTGAGGGGGGGAAGCAGGGGGGTCTGAGGCGGCCCTTACTCGTTTTGTGACAGGAAAAGGGGGTCCGGGGCCGCCAGGAGTAAAAAGGGTCTGGGGTCTGTTTGTGAGGGGGAAGTGAGGCCTGAAAAGGATTTGAGCAATTTTGTGAGGTAAAAAGAGTGTTTGACGGGAACCTGGGTTGATTTTTGAGGGAAAAAAAGAGTCTGAAACAGAAAATCTAAGGGACGTTTTTGGGAGTGGAAAAAGGGGGTCCTGGGGCATTTTATATGGAGAAATGAAGGGATCTGGGGGGATCTGGATCCCTCTACGAAGGGAAAAGAGGGGCTGAGGGGGTCTGGGGTTGTTTTGTGAGGGAAGAGGGGGCTCTGAGGGGCTCGGCTCGGTGGAAAAGGGGGGTCTAAGGGTTCCCCCAGCGAGGTGGTCCTGGGGGACCCCCAGCTCCTCTCTTCCACCCCCATGAAGAACCCTGGGGTCTCCCACGGCCCAGACCCTCCTGTGGGGTGGGGGGTCCTGAGCCGTGACCCCCCCTTCAGGGCTGGATTTGCTGTAGGGACCGTGCTCTGGGCTTCTGCTGGGATGAGCCCCTCCCCAAATTTTGGGGTCCCATTTCAGGGTTCCTTGAGGAGCAGCAGGGTGTTTGTGTGCATGACCCCAGATTTTGGGTGAGGGGTGAGTCAATCCTTGCACCCCAAAGGGAGAGGGGCAAGCAGTGGGGTGCCAGACCCTCACACTGAACCCCCAGGGTCTGGGATCTGCTGTGGGGGGCAGGTTTGGGGTGTCATTGTCACCCCCCCAGCTCGGTGGCTGCACGATCGGGGTGTGGGGGCGTCAGCCCACCCCCTTCCCCACCCCCTTCCCTGCTGCGGCCCCCCCAAACGGGGGGAGCTGTGGGGGCGGCGGCAGCGCTGCCACGGGCTCAGCGCCCTCCCAGGGCTTTGGGGGGGCTCTGAGGGGTGAACCCCCCCAAATCACTGCGGTTCTGACCCCTGCGGGCAGGGTCCAGCCCCCCAGGGTGGGCACTGGGGGCTCACCCCCTTGTGTCTTTGGGGGTGGGAGGGGGTTGAGGCCCAAACCCCTTCAGGGGCACTGGGAGGGGGGGGTTCCCCATTTTGGGGGTGGATTTGGGGGGCTCTTGGGGTTCATCTCTGCTCCCAGCTTCTGTTGCTGGTGGGAGACCCCAGTGCTGGCTCAGCCCTTTTGGGGAGCACCTGGGGGTCTCCTCAGCCCCCCCTCCTGTGTGACACTTCCATCTTGGGTGATATTTTGGGGAGCTTCCCCCCGTTCTGTGACCGGGGGCCCCCCAAGCGCAGGAGAGTGACCCCAGCAGGGCGTGTGGGGGCACGAGTGGCCTTGTGTCAGTGTCCCCAAGCCCGAGGACAAGGCGATGCCACCTGTTCTGTGGCCGTGGCTGTGGCATCGGGCTCCCCCTCCTCGTTTTGGGTGCTTTTCCCTCTTATTTATCCGCTGTTATGTAACGCCAGAGGAAAATTATTCCTGGCTGGGAAGATTTGGGGAGGGGGCGGCAGCACCGTGCGGGGGGGGCTGCGCATCTCCCCCAACCCCAGCAGCCAAAATCGGGGGGTCTTTCCCAGCCTTCCCCCCCCACCAGCCCCCAATTCCTCCCTCACATAGAGCCCGATATGGTGGGATTGCAGATTTAAAAAAAAAAAAAAAGAAAATCTTCCAAAATACCTAAATTTGGCTGACATTTGAGCGGCGCCGCACGAAGCAGGTCTGCCCGCCCGGCTGCCGTGCCGGGGGTCCCGGTCACAGCGTCCCCGCTGTCACCCGCGCCGCTCCCATCGCCACCAGTTGTCACCAGTTGGGTGGCGTGGGCGGCAGCGGGATCCTCACTCCCGCCTGGTGACATCACTGCAGCCCCGGTGACATCACACCGTGCCTGGTGACATCACAGCTCACCCGGTGACATCACCGCACACCATCCCAGTGGTCATTCCCAATGGTCATTCCCAATGGCCATTCCCAATGGGATCCCAATGGCCATTCCCAACCTTTCGGCTCCGCTCGGGACTCTCCCGCTGCCCGTTTTCCCCTTTTCCGCCCCATTTTTTCCCCCTTTTCCGCCCCGTTTTCCCCGCCCGGGCGCTCCAGGTGTTCCCCGGGCCCCACCCCGCGCTGTCCCGCTGCGGCCTCAGCCCCAACCGGTCGAGCCGGTCCCCGCTCGCTCCCTCCCGGCGTCCCGCGGGGCTCCCGCCGGCACCGCCCCGCTCCCGCCGCTCCCGGCGCTTCGGGGTGCCCAGGGTGAGTCCCCTCACGGCGGGCGGGATGGGGAAACTGAGGCACGGCCCGGGCTCCGCGGCCTCGCCGGGGTTTGGTCACCGAGCGCCGCCGCCGCCACCGCGCCCTTCCCGTGCCCGGTGCCGGTGATTCCCCCCGCGGTGCCGGTGATCCCCCCGCGGTGCCGGGGACATTCCCCCCGCTGCGGGCCGTGTCTCCTTTGCCGTTTTTGCCGTATTTTTGGCCACTCGGGCAGCGGCGCTAAGAGGAGCCGGGAAACGCCCGGAGCGCCGCCCGCCTGCCGCCACCGAAGGCCCGGGAGGGTTCCGGTACCGGGGCTGCCCCGGTGCCGCCCGGGGGGGTTCGGGGGCTCCGGTGTCGGTGCCGCCTCAGGGCCCGAGCGAATCCCGGCAGCGCGGCCAGATGGCTCCGCACGCTCCCGCCCCGTTGCCACGGCAGTTTTTTGGCAGAAATTCCCGTTTTCCTTCACTTTTCCCACAGCACCGCGCTGGGTTTTGGGGGAGGGGGAAACTCCGGTTCCCCCCCCCCCAGGCCCCAAAACACCGCGTTCTGCCCCCAAATCTGGGGGTTCGGTTGCGCCATCGCCGGCACCTCCCCCATGGCTTCCGCCAGCGGTTTCCTTCCCACGGAGGGGGAGGGGGACACCCCAAGATGCGCCCCCACAGAAATGAACCCGGCGGGGTTTTGGGGGGCCCCCAAACCCCACCTGGGAGCGGGGGCTTGGCTCGGCTTCCCCGCCCGCTCACGCGCTCCCGTTATCTCCGGTGTCACCCGAGCGGTGACAGCCCGGGCGGGGGGGGGACACCGCGCCGGCCCCGCTCCCCGTAAGGGAACACCCCCACGGTGTCCCCAAAGTGTCCCCAAAGCCCCGGTGACCTTCGGGGGGGACCCCACGGCGGCTTTTGGGGTGCGAGAAGAGGGGGCTTTGCGGCGATGCCGTGGTGGGGCAGCCCCCCGCTTTTGGCCGGGGTGTGAAAACTCCGTCGGGGTGGTTGCGTTTGGGGTAAAACCTCGATGTTTGGAGGCTGCGCTTTTAGGAGGGGAGCGGGGTGGCCGTGTCCCCTCCCGGGGACGGGGGTGACACCCCCGGCCCCTTCCCACCCTCGCGGCCCAGCCCGAAACCGCGGTGCTTGCGTCAGGTATCGGGGGCGGCGCCGGGCCGGGCGCGGCTCCACCGCTCCGGACTTTGCTCCCGGCTCCTCCAGGAGCCCGCGGATCCCCCCGGCATCCCCCGGGGGGACGCGGCCGGCCCGAGCTGAGCCTTGCTGTCCCCGCTGTCCCCGCAGCCGGGCGCCGTGGAGGGCAAGGGCGGCGGCAAGGCCAGCATGCTGCGGGGCCGGAACGCCGGCACGGCCGCCGAGGAGCAGCCACACATCGGCAACTACCGGCTCCTCAAAACCATCGGCAAGGGCAACTTCGCCAAGGTCAAGCTGGCCCGGCACGTCCTGACCGGCAAGGAGGTGAGTGGCACTGTCCTGGCGTGGGGACAGCGCGTGGGGACACTGTGGGGACGGGACAGGTCTGTGGGTGACGCCGTGGCATGGGGACAGGCTGTGGGTGTCACCACGGTGTGGGGACAGGCTTGTGGTGCTTGTCCTGGAGGTGCCACCACAGCGTAGGGACACTTCTGGGTGCTGGTGTTTGTCTTGGAAGTGCCACCACAGTGTGGGGACAGTCCTTATTCTGTGAGTGCCACCGTGGTGCGGGGACAGCTTTGCGAGCTGGCCCTTGCCCTGGGATGGGCTTCCTGTCCCCAGCAGTGAGTGCCACCATGGTGTGGGGACAGTTCTGGCTGTTGGTGCTTGTCCTGGAAGTGCCACCATGGTGTGGGGACAGTTCTGGCTGTTGGTGCTTGTCCTGGAAGTGCCACCATGGTGTGGGGACAGTTCTGGCTGTTGTGCTTGTTCTGGAAGTGCCACCGCAGTGTGGGGACAGGACTGGGCTCCTGGCCCAGGTCCTGTGATTGTCACCTCAGGTTTGGGCCCGTTGTCCTCGTCCCATGGGTGGCACCGTGGTGTGGGGTCGGCCCTTGTCCTGTGGGTGCCACCGGGCTGTGGGGACAGCTCTGGCTTCTGGTCCCTGCCCTGGGAGTGCCACCTGGCACAGGAAGGAGTTTCCTGGTCCTCGGCTGTGACTGTCACCGTGCTGTGGGGACGCTTCTAGGTCCTGCTCCTTGTCCTGTGGGTGCCACCACAGGGATGGGCTGCTGGTCCCCACCCCGTGGGTGCCACCACGGCGTGGGGACACTCCTGGGTCCTGATCCGTGTCCTGGGAGTGCCACCATGGCACAGGAATGGTCCCAAACTCTCTGTCCTCACCCCACGAGTGCCACCACGCTGTGGAGACAGCTCTGGGGCTGCTCCTGTCACCTTCTCTCTCACTCTGGGAGTGCCACCACGGCGTGGGGACAGTCCTGTCCCCCTGCTCCTCACCCTGCAAGTGCCACCCAAGCTTGGGGACAGCCCTGGGGACCCTCTGACCCCGCTGTGCCCCTCGCAGGTGGCCGTGAAAATCATTGACAAGACGCAGCTCAACTCCTCCAGCCTGCAGAAGGTGAGGGGTGTCCCTGGGGGGGGTGACAGCTGATTTTGGGGTGACAAATGGGGGATTGTTGCCTCTGACACCCCCCAAAATCCCCCCCTCCCCCTGTCCCTCCCAGCTCTTCCGGGAAGTGCGAATAATGAAGGTCTTGAACCACCCCAACATAGGTGAGACCCCCAAATCCCCCTCAGCCGCGCCCCCACCCCTCCCTGGGGGTGTCCCCCACCCTTGGGGGGGTCCCAGGGGTGTCCCCCACCCTTGGGGGGGTCCCAGGGGTGTCCCCCCACCCTCGGGGAGGTCCCAGGGGTGTCCCCCAACCCCCGGCACCCCCCTTGCAGTGAAGCTCTTCGAGGTGATCGAGACGGAGAAGACGCTTTACCTCGTCATGGAATACGCCAGCGGGGGTGAGTGGGGGGTTTGGGGGGGTTTTTGGGGGGTCCTAAGGGTTGGGGGGGGTTTTTGGGGGGTCCCAGGGGTTGGGGGGGTGACCTTGGGCTGCCTCTCACCCCCCCCTGCCCCCCAGGTGAGGTGTTCGATTACCTGGTGGCCCACGGGCGCATGAAGGAGAAGGAGGCCCGGGCGAAGTTCCGACAGGTCTGGGGGGCTGCTGCTGTTTGACCACCCCTGAAGGGGTTGGGGACCCCCCCACCAGGTCCCCAAGGGGGCTGGGGGTGTCCCTGTGCCCCCCCCAGCTGGGCAGGGCCCCCCCTGACACCCCCCTGTCCTGCAGATAGTGTCGGCCGTGCAGTACTGCCACCAGAAGTTCATTGTGCACAGGGACCTGAAGGTGAGGAGCCCCCCCTGGCACCCCCAAAATTAAACCCAGACACTCCTGGGACACCCAAAATTACACCCAGACACCCCTGGGACCCCCAAAATTAAACCCAGACAGTCCTGGGAGACCCAAAATTAAATCCAGACACCCCTGGGACCCCCTAAATGAAACCCAGACCCCCCTGGGACCCCCAAAAGTACACCCAGACCCCTCTGGGATCCCCAGAGCAGCACCCAGACCCCTCTGGGATCCCCAGAATTACACCCAGACACCCCTGGGACCCCCAGAATTACACCCAGACACCCCTGGGACCCCCAGAATTACACCCAGACCCCTCTGGGACCCCCAGAATTACACCCAGACCCCTCTGGGACACCCAAAATTACACCCAGACCCTTCTGGGGCACGCAGAGCAGCACCCAGACCCCCCTGGGACCCCCAGAATTGCCCCCAGCCCCCCCTGGGACCCCCAGACCAGAACTCCCATTATCCCTGAGCCTCCTGGGTAGGTACCAGAACCCTCCAGGACAGCACCTGGCCACCCCTGGGACCCCCAGAGAGGTTCCAGCACCCCCAAACCCACCTCTGTACCCCCCAAACCCCCCCAGACCCCCGGTAACCCCCCCCGGGGCGCTCTCCCTCCCGTGGCCAGGCCGAGAACCTGCTGCTGGACGCCGACATGAACATCAAAATCGCCGATTTTGGCTTCAGCAACGAGTTCACCTTCGGGAACAAGCTGGACACGTTCTGTGGGTCGCCCCCCTACGCCGCCCCCGAGCTCTTCCAGGGCAAGAAGTACGACGGGCCCGAGGTGGACGTGTGGAGCCTGGGGGTCATCCTGTACACGCTGGTCAGCGGCTCGCTGCCCTTCGACGGGCAGAACCTCAAGGTGTGCGCACGGGCTGGGGGCGCCTCGCCTGGTTTGGGGGTTCCTCTGGTGGTTTTGGGGTCTCACAGGTGGTTTGGGAGTGGTCATGGGTGGTTTTGGGGGTTCCTCAGGCGGTTTTGGGGTCTCACAGGTGGTTTGGGAGTGGCCATGGGTGGTTTTGGGGGTTCCTCAGGTGGTTTTGGGGGTCCCTCAGGCGGTTTTGGGGTCTCACAGGTGGTTTGGAAGTGGTCATGGGTGGTTTTGGGGGTTCCTCAGGTGGTTTGGGAGTGGTCATGGGTGGTTTTTGGGTCCCTCTGGTGGTTTTGGGGTCACTCAGGTGGTTTTGGGAGTCCCCACGGGTGGTTTGGGAGTGGTCAGGGGTAGTTTTGGGGTCCCTCTGGTGGTTTTGGGGGTCCCTCAGGTGCTTCTGGGGTCGCACAGGTGGTTTGGGAGTGGTCATGGGTGGTTTTGGGGGTTCCTCAGGTGGTTTTGGGGGTTCCTCAGGTGCTTCTGGGGTCTCACAGGTGGTTTGGGAGTGGTCATGGGTGGTTTTGGGGGTTCCTCAGGTGGTTTGGGAGTGGTCATGGGTGGTTTTAGGGTCCCTCTGGTGGTTTTGGGGTCACTCAGGTGGTTTTGGGAGTCCCCACGGGTGGTTTGGGAGTGGTCATGGGTGGTTTTGGGGGTTCCTCAGGTGGTTTTGGGGGTCTCACAGGTGGTTTGGAAGTGGTCATGGGTGGTTTGGGGGTCCCTCAGGTGGTTTTGGGGGTCCCTCAGGTGCTTCTGGGGTCTCACAGGTGGTTTGGGAGTGGTCATGGGTGGTTTTGGGGGTCCCTCAGGTGGTTTTGGGGGTCTCACAGGTGGTTTGGAAGTGGTCATGGGTGGTTTGGGGGTCCCTCAGGTGGTTTTGGGGTGCCCACGGGTGATCTGGGGGTCTCTCAGGAGGTTTTAGGGGTCTCTCAGGAGGTTTTGGGGTGCCCATGGGTGATCTGGGGGTCTCTCAGGAGGTTTTGGGGTGCCCATGGGTGATCTGGGGGTCTCTCAGGTGGATCTGGGGGTCTCTCAGGAGGTTTTGGGGTGCCCACGTCTGTTTTTGGGGCTGCAGGAGCTGCGGGAGAGGGTGCTGCGGGGGAAGTACCGGATCCCCTTTTACATGTCCACGGATTGTGAGAACCTCCTCAAGAAGTTCCTCATCCTCAACCCCACCAAGAGGGGCACCCTGGAGGTGAGGGGACACCCCAACATCATCCTGGGACCCCCAACATTGTCCTGGGACCCCCAACATCATCCTGGGGCCCCCAACATTGTCCTGGGACCCCCAACATCGTCCTGGGGCCCCCAACATCGTCCTGGGACCCCCAACATTTTCCTGGGACCCCCAGCGTGGTTCTGGACACCCCCAAGTGCCACCCCAGGAGTTCTGGGGACACCCCAACCTCACCCTGGGACCCCCAGCGTGGTTCTGGGAACCTCTGAGACCCCCCAGAGCACCCCAAGAGCTGCTGGGGACCCTCCCCATCACCCCCAGGATCTTTTCCCACCCCCAAAGTGTCCCCAGAGGTGACCCCGACCCCCCTGAGCCCCCCTTGTGCCCCCAGCAAATCATGAAGGACCGCTGGATGAACGTGGGCCACGAGGACGACGAGCTCAAGCCCTACATGGAGCCCGTGCCTGACTACAAGGACCCCCGCAGGACAGGTGGGACCCCCGGGGTGACCTCTGGGGACACGGGGACCCCCCTGTCCCCCCCAGCTGAGGGCCCTGTCCCCCCCAGAGCTGATGGTGTCCATGGGGTACACGCGGGAGGAGATCCAGGAGTCGCTGGTGGGACAGAAGTACAACGAGGTGATGGCCACGTACCTGCTGCTGGACCACAAGAGCTCCGAGGTGGGGGGACACCGGGGACATTGGGGGGACATTGGGGACAGTGGGGACATGGGGGGGACAGCAGGGTGATGGCCATGTACCTGCTGCTGGAACACAAGAGCTCTGAGGTGGGGGGACACCGGGGACATTGGGGACATGGGGGGGACAGCAGGGTGGTGGCCTTGTACCTGCTGCTGGACCACAAGAGCTCCGAGGTGGGGGGACACCGGGGGACAGCGGGGACATGAGGGGGACATGGGGGGTCAGCAGGGACACGGAGGGTGGCAGGGACACTGAGGGGACAGTGGGAGCATGGGGGGACAGCGGGGACACTGTGGGGACAGGGACCGTGGAGGTGAGGGGAGGGATTGAGGGGACAGTGAGAACAAGGGGACGAGGAGGGGACACGGTGTAAGGGTGACACGGTGACAGGGGTGACACGGTGCCAGGGTGACACAGTGCCAGGGTGACACGGTGTCAGGGTGACATGGTGTAAGGGTGACACGGTGTAAGGGTGACATGGTGATAGGGGTGACACGGTGTCAGGGTGACACAGTGTAAGGGTGACACGGTGACGAGGGTGACACGGTGTAAGGGTGACACAGTGCCAGGGTGACATGGTGTCAGGGTGACACGGTGCCAGGGTGACACGGTGCCAGGGTGACACAGTGTAAGGGTGACACGGTGCCAGGGTGACACGGTGTAAGGGTGACACGGTGTCAGGGTGACACAGTGCCAGGGTGACACGGTGCCAGGGTGACACGGTGCCAGGGTGACACGGTGTCAGGGTGAGGGGACACGGTGACAAGGGGACACTGATCTTGTGGCATCACTGAGATGTGAGGATGAGGGGACACGGGGACACTGAGGTGACTCGGGGACACGAGGAGCACGGAGGGGATGAGGGGCCATGGGGACAAGGAGGGACACGAGCAGGGACGTGGGGACACTGAGGGGACACCGTCCTCCCTGCCATGCCTGCCCCTGTCCCCACATGTCCCCACATGTCCCCAAATGTCCCCCCGTGTCCCCAGCTGGAGGAGAACCTGTCCCTGAAGCCGCGGGTGGCCCCGGAGGTGGCCAACAGCTCGGGACCCTCCCCCGCCCACAAGGTCCAGCGCAGCGTCTCGGCCAACCCCAAACGGCGCGTCAGCGACCAGGGTGAGCCCCCAGACCCAATTGGGGGGGTCAGCGACCAGGGTGAGCCCCCAGACCCAATTGGGGGGGTCAGCGACCAGGGTGAGCCCCCAGACCCAATTGGGGGGGTCAGCGACCAGGGTGAGCCCCCAGACCCAGTTGGGGGGGTCAGCGACCAGGGTGAGCCCCCAGACCCAATTGGGGGGGTCAGCGACCAGGGTGAGCCCCCAGACCCAATTGGGGGGGTCAGCGACCAGGGTGAGCCCCCAGACCCAATTGGGGGGGTCAGTGACCAGGGTGAGCCCCCAAACGGGCACACTGGGGTCTGTGGGAGGGGGGAGCCCTCAGCAGTGGGGTGTTCTGGATCTTGGGGGCCTTTGTGGGGCCAGGAAGGGGGAGCTGGGGCCCCTCGGGAATGGGGGTCCCTGTGGGGTGGGAATGGGGGTGCCCAGACCCCCAAGTCCCTGTGGGGTGGGAATGGGGGTGCCCAGACCCCCACGGGGAGGGTTTGGGGGGCAGCAAGGTGGGATCCCCGGGTGAGGAGGGGATGAGGAGGAAGGGAGGGGTCCCTGTGGGTCCGGTCTGAGGACCCCCAGCCCTGAGACCCCCTCCCACCCCCAGCCGGGCTCTCCATCCCCACCTCGGCCTCGTACTCCAAGAAAACGCAGGCGGCCAATGCGGAGAACAAGCGAGGAGGAGGAGGAGGAGGAGGAGGAGGAGGAGGAGGAGGAGGAGCAGGGGAGGAAGAGGGCGGGGGGCGCCGGGCCGGCAGCACCGCCAAGGTGCCCCCCAGCCCCCTGCCCGGCCTGGAGCGCTCCAAGGGCACCCCCTCCCCATCCACGGTCAGTGCAGGGGGGGATCGGAGCCCCTGGGTTTGGGGAGGGGTCCTGAGGGGGGTCCCAAAGACCCAGAGCCCCTGGGTTTGGGGAGGGGTCCTGGGCTGGGATTGGGGTCCCAAACACCCAGAGCCCCTGGGTTTGGGGAGGGGTCCTGAGGGGGGTCCCAAACACCCGGACCCCTGGGTTTGGGGAGGGGTCCTGGGCTGGGATTGGGGTCCCAAACACCCGGACCCCTGGGTTTGGGGAGGGGTTCTGAGGGGGGTCCCAAACACCCGGACCCCTGGGTTTGGGGTCAGTCATTTGGGGCGGGGGGGAGTGGGGGATACTCAAACCCGGGTCCCCCAGGGTGGCACTGGGGTCACTGAGGGGCTGTTGTTGTCCCCACTGGAGGGTCCCCAGGTCCCAGTGGCCGCTGTTTGGGGGGGGTTGGGGACAGCTGCGTCCCCCCAGCGCCCCCTTCCCGTGTCCCCCCACAGAACAGCGTCCTCTCCACCGGCACCACGCGCAGCCGGAACTCGCCGCTGCTGGACCGCGCCAGCCTGGGCCAGAGCTCCCTGCAGAACGGCAAGGACAGGTGGGACCCTCCCCAAAACCCCCCCGGGGGGTTCCTGGGGGGTTCCTGGGGGGTTTCTGGGGGGCTGAGGGATGGAGTTGGGGGATGGGTGACCCCCCCCGGGCCCCCATTCCCGCGTTCAGCTCCCACAGGAGCTCCCCGGGGGTTGGGGGGGATCTCTGGTGTCCCTGGGGGCAGCAATGTCCCCTTTTCGGGGGTCTGGGGGTGTCCCCGGGTGCCGGGGGGGGGGCTCAGGGGTGTCCCCCACCCCCGTGTCCCCCCCCCTAACCCCTGTGTCCCCCCACAGCGGGGCCCCCCCCCCGGGTGCCGGCAGCGTCCCCCTCCGCACACAACGTGAGCCAGGGCCCGGGGGAGCGGCCGAGCTTCCCTCGGGGGGTCTCGAGCCGCAGCACCTTCCACGCCGGGCAGCTCCGCGCCCCCCGGGACCCCCGGGACCCCCGGGACCCCCTGCCCTACGCGCTGCCCCCCGGGCTGCCCCCGCCCGCCTCCCCCTCGGGCGCCAGCCAGGGCCGGCGCGGCCCCTCCGCCAGCCTCTTCAGCAAGTTCACCTCCAAGTTCGTGCGCAGGTGAGCGGCACACGAGCGGCACACCTGGCACACCTGGCACACCTGGCACACCTGCCCCGCCCCGGGGCCGCCCCCCGCGCCCCCCACCCCTGGATGTGTCCCCCTGCTGTGTTCTGGGCTCTCACTGTCCCCCGGTGTCCCCTGGTGTCCCCTGGCTGTGTCCTCTCGGTGTGCTCCCCTCTGTGTGTCCTGGGCTGTCCCCTCGGTGTCCCCTTGGTGTCCCCTCAGTGGCCCCTTGGTGTCCCCTGAGTGTCCCCTTGGTGTCCCCTTGGTGTCCCCTGAGTGTCCCCTGAGTGCTCCAGGGATTCTCTGTCCCCTCTGACCCCTCCTCGGTGTCCCCTTGTCCCCCCTCTGTGTTTCTCTGTCCCCTCAGGGTGTCCCTGTGGTGTTCTCAGGGCTTTTCTTCCTCTCCTCCCTCTGTGTCCCCTCCTGTCCCCTGCATTGTCCCCTCAGGGACCCCCACCTCCCTTCCTGTCCCCCCACTAATCCTCCTGGGGACCCCCTGTGTCCCCCCCATGTCCCCTCCTGTCCCTGTGTCCCCACAGAGCCGGGGTGGGGGGCTGGGGGTGCTGTTTCTCCCCGGACCCCACTGCCCCCCTCCCTCCCCCCCTCAGGGGTCTCTGGGGGGGTTTTGGGGGGGTCACGGGGGGGGTGGGGGTGGCTCTGTCCCGGCCCCTCCCCCCCCAACGCCCCCTTCTCTTCTGTTTGTCTTTGTAGAAATCTGTCTTTCAGGTTTGCCAGAAGGTAGGGCCGCGCCGGACGCTGGGTCCCCCCCGCATGGCACCCCCAGGGCCCCCCCAAAACCCCCCCAGGGACCCCCAAAACCCCCCCAGGGACCCCCCCAAAACCCCCCCGAACCCCCCCGGCCCCTCCCCAGCGCTGCACGACCCCGCATGGCCCCCCCCGGCCCCGCTCGTCCGTCTGTCCTCGTCCCCCCCCGTGTGTCCGTGTGTCCCCCCCGTGTGTCCGTGTGTCCCCCCCGCCCCCCCCCGGTGCTGTCTGTGCCCCCCGGGTCCCCTGGGGGGTGGGGGAGGGGCTGTGACCCCCCCCCCCCCCAGCCCCCCCCGACTGATCTCGGCCCCTTTTGTCTCCCGAGGAACCCCCACGAGCCCGAGAGCAAGGAGAGGGTGGAGACCCTCAGGTGAGTGGGGACACCTGGGGACACCCTGGGGACATCATGGGACACCCTGGGGACACCCTGGGGACATCGTGGGGCACCCTGGGGACACTCTGGGGACACCCTGGGGACACTGGGACATCATGAAGACACCCTGGGGACACCCTGGGGACACCCTGTGACACCCTGGGGACATCGTGGGGCACCCTGGGGACACCCCTGGGCTCCCCACACCTCCAGGGCCACCCCTTTGTCCCCAGGGCCCAACCCCCCTGGTGACCCCATGGTGCCACCCCAGACCCCCGAGAGGGACCCCCAGGACCCCCCCTAAACCCCCCTGACCTCCTCCCACCCCGTTCCCCCCCAGACCCGCCGTGGGCCCCGAGAAGGGCCCCCAGGACCCCCTCCCACCCCATTTCCCCCCCCCAGACCCCTGAGAGGGACCCCCAGGACCCCCCAGGACCCCCCCTAACCCCCTCCCACCCCGTTTCCCCCCCCAGACCCGCCGTGGGCCCCGAGAAGGACCCCCAGGACCCCCTCCCACCCCGTTTCCCCCCCCAGACCCCTGAGAGGGACCCCCCAGGACCCCCCCTGACCCCCTCCCACCCCGTTTCCCCCCCCAGACCCCTGAGAGGGACCCCCCAGGACCCCCTCTAACCCCCTCCCACCCTGTTCCCCCCCCAGACCCGCCGTGGGCCCCGAGAAGGACCCTCGCGACGCCGGCGGCCGCGACGCCAAGCCGCGCTCGCTGCGCTTCACCTGGAGCATGAAGACCACGAGCTCGCTGGAGCCCGGGGAGATGCTGCGCGAGATCCGCAAGGTGCTGGACGCCAACAGCTGCCGCTGCGAGCCCCAGGAGCGCTTCGTGCTGCTCTGCGCCCACGGCGCGCCCGGCCACGACTCCTTCGTGCAGTGGGAGATGGAGGTGTGCAAACTGCCCCGGCTCTCGCTCAACGGCGTCCGCTTCAAGCGCATCGCCGGCACCTCCATGGCCTTCAAGAACATCGCCTCCAAGGTGGCCAACGAGCTCAAGCTCTGAGCCACGGCCGCCCGCCGGCGGCTCCGGCACCGCCCGGCGGCCGCGGGACCGGGACGGGGCCGGAGGGGTCACCCGGGAGCGGCTCCGGGGACACGGACACCGAGAGCCGGGAGCGGCCCCGAGGCGGCCGCCGAGCTCCGGCCGCCGGCCACGGACACGGCGACCCGGGAGTGCCTCTGAGGTGGCCGCCGAGCTCCGGCTCCGAGCCACGGACACGGCGGGGACGCCCACGGGAGCGCCAGGATGGACCTCGGGGGCTCCTGGATGGACCTCGGGCACGCTCCAGGCCTTTGTGGGGACGTCCTGGATGGATCCAGGAGCTCCTGGATGGACCTGGCGGCCCCAGGGGACCTCCTGGGGTGGGCCCTGGAGCTCCTGGATGGACCTGGGATGTCCAGGATGGACCTGGGAGAACTCACGGCTGAACCCGGCCCACGGGGATGGAGCCGGGACCTCACCTGGGGCTCACCTGGCGGCAGCTCCGGGGGTCCAGGTGTCCCCATGGTGGGGCTGGGACCTCCTGTGGGTCCAGGTGTCCCCATGGTGGGGCTGGGACCTCCTGTGGGTCCAGGTGTCCCCATGGGTGGGGCTGGGACCTCCTGTGGGTCCAGGTGTCCCCATGGTGGGGCTGGGACCTCCTGTGGGTCCAGGTGTCCCCATGGGTGGGGCTGGGACCTCCTGTGGGTCCAGGTGTCCCCATGGGTGGGGCTGGGACCTCTGGGGTCGCCCGGCCGGGACCCCCCGGGGATGTCCCGTGGTGTCCAGGGCCGCGTGAGGATGTGGGGACATCCCGGGTGGGCCTCTGGGGACAAGGGCCGGGGTTTCAGGGGACCCTGGGACCTGCTGGGGACATCCAGGGTGGCCCAGGGACCTGGGGACACCTTCAGGGAGGGGGGAGCACGGCCCGCGTGAGGACGGGGACACAGCCGGGGGGCCCAGGGGCCTCTGGGGACAGGAGTGGCCCCCGGGGGGGGTCCTGGGCCTCGGGAGGACGTGGGGACATCCTGGGTGGCCCTTGGGGACATCTTGGGTGGCCCTTGGGGACACCGTGGGTGGCTCAGGAACAGCTGGGGGGGGCCCAGGGCCGCGTGGGGACACCCCGGTGTCCCCGAGCCTTACGGGGGGGACATGGGGCCAGTCCGGGGCTCCCCCAGGACCCCTCGGTGGCCTTAGGGGGGGTGGGGCGTGTCCCCGCCCCTCCCCCCTTGGGGACAGGGGTGTCCCCTCCCCCCTTGGGGACAGGGGTGTCCCCTCCCCCCGCACTCAGGAAGGCCCCGGGGGGGGGGAGGGGCGGGGGCGCTGCTGCTGCCGGGGGTGGCTCCGGGGTGGGGGTGGGGCCTCCCCTCCCCCCCCCCCCTTTTTTGTCCTGCTGTAGCCCCGCCCCAGGCACCGCCCCTGGGGGCGGGGACACTCCGGGGGAGGGGCCGAGCCCAGGCCACGCCCCCTCCGCGGTGGATTTTCCAGGTTCTAATTAAAAACTTTCCAGAAAGATCCGCGGCATCCGAGTGGTGCTCGAGGGGGAATCCCAGTGCTCCCAGTACAAACCAGAGCTCCCAGTACAAACCAGAGCTCCCAGTATAACCCAGAGCTCCCAGTGTAACCCAGTACAAACCAGTGCTCCCAGTATAACTTAGTGTTCCCAGTATAACCAAGAGCTCCCAGTACAAACCAGAGCTCCCAGTGTAACCCAGTACAAACCAGTGCTCCCAGTATAACTTAGTGTTCCCAGTATAACCAAGAGCTCCCAGTACAAACCAGAGCTCCCAGTGTAGCCCAGTGCTCCCAGTACAAACCAGTACTCCCAGTATAACCCAGAGCACCCAGTATAACCCAGTGTAACCCAGTGTTCCCAGTGCTCCTCGTATAACTCAGTACACCCCAGTGTTCCCAGTACACCCCAGTGCTCCCAGTATAACCCAGTACACCCCAGTGTTCCCAGTACACCCCAGTGTTCCCAGTACACCCCAGTGCTCCCAGTACACCCCAGTGTTCCCAGTACACCCCAGTGTTCCCAGTACACCCCAGTGCTCCCAGTGTAGTAAAATACCTTTATTGCAATCGGGGACCCCCCGGGCCCCCCCGGGCCGGGGGCTCTCAGCGGGGGGGGGCGTGGCCGGCGGCCGGGGGGCGGGGCCTCGCGGCGGGGGCGGGGCCGGGGCGGAGCAGCGGGGGCGGGGCCCGGCCGGGCTGGAGGGGGGGCGGCGGCCGCGGGAGCGCGGGGGGCGGGGCCAGGGGCGGGGCCGGGCGCAGCAGAGGGGGCGGGGCCGGCGGGCGCGAGGGGGGCGGGGACGCCCCGGGGGGCGGGGCCGAGGAGGGCAGCAGGGGCGGGGCTGGGCGGGACACGCCCGTGATCTGCACCTGTGGAGAGAGAGGCGGGGCTGGATGGGGATTGGGTGGGGCTGGGTGGGGTGGGGGTGGGGCTGGATTGGGTGGGGCTGCAATGGGTGGGGCCAGGGTGGGGCTGGGATTGGGATTGGGTGGGGCTGCAATTGGGTGGGGCCAGGGTGGGGCTGCAGTGGGCGGGGCAGGGATTGGGTGGGGTAAGGATTGGGTGGGGCTGGGATTGTGTGGGGCTGCAATGGGTGGGACCAGGGTGGGGCTGGATTGGGATTGGGTGGGGCAGGGATTGGGTGGGGCTGGGACTGGGTGGGGCAGGGATTGGGCGGGGCAGGGATTGGGTGGGGCCAGGATTGGGTGGGGCTGCAGTGGGCGGGGCAGGGATTGGGTGGGGCTGGTTTTGGGCGGGGCTGGGCAGTGTCGGGGTGTGGGTGAGTCCAGGACAGGGCCTGGGTTTGAGGGGGGGGTGGGGTGCAGTGGGGTGGGGCAGGGCTGTGGTGTGGGTGGGGCAATGATTGATTGGGGTGTGATTGATTGATCGATTGATCGATTGATTGATTGATTGGGATGGGGTCACTGTGTGGGCAGGGTGGGGGACGGGCCCTGATGTGGAACTGGGGCCAGTCCAGGATCGGGGCTGGCACCGGGACGGGGACTGGGAGCAGTTCCCAGCTGGGAGCCGCCCCCAGCCCCCTCCCCAGCCCCTCCTCACCTCCTCCTCCTCCTCCTCCTCCTCCTGGGGCTGGGGGCGCTCCCCGGGCGGGGCCAGCGGGGGCTCCCCCAGGCCCTGGCGCTGCTGCAGGAGCCGCTCCAGCCCCAGGCGGCGCCGCGGGCCCAGCACGAAGCTCCGAACCTGCGCCGCCGTTTTGTTGCCCAGCACGGCCGCCACGGCCGGGAAATCGCGGCCATAGCGGCGCAGGGCTGGGGCACGGCGGGGAGAGACACCCGTGTTAATGAGGGACACCCGTGTTAATGAGGGACACCCGTGTTAATGAGGGACACGAGGATAACGAGAATAACGAGGATAACGAGGCAGGGACACTCACCCTGCACCACCAGCAGCTGCTCATCCGTGGTCCAGCGCGAGCTGAACTTGCTGCTGCCCTGAGGGGAGACGGGAGGAGATTTTGGGGGATGGGGGGGACACGGCTGGAGCTGCCGTGGGGACAGCGTGGGGACAGCGTGGGGACACCATGGGGACAGCGTGGGGACAGCGTGGGGACAGCGTGGGGACACCGCAGGGACACCATGGGGACACTCTGGGGACACCATGGGGACACCAGGACCCACCTCAGGCGGCCGCAGCCCCTCCAGGCCCCCGTCCAGCGCCTGCCGGAGGCCGCTGTTGATCTGCTTGATGCGCTGCACCTGCGGGAGCGGGGAGGGGACACCGAGGGCTCACCCCTGGGTGGGTGGGTGGGGGGGGGTCCCCGCGGGTTTGGGGGTGCCCCTGGGGGGGTTCCCGGGGCTCACCTGCCGTTTGAGGGCCACCAGCTGGCAGTCGAGCTGGCGCAGGGCCCGCGCGCCCAGGTCGGGGTTGGCCGTCACCTCGGCCACGTCCTCGCGGCTCAGGCGCATCCCGCGGGGGGGACGGCGCCGCTGCCGCGCCGGGGGGTGGTGCCGGTACTGGGGCTCCTTGCGCGGCCCCGCCTTGGGGCAGCACGGCTGCCGTTAGCCCGGCTCGTTAATCGGCTCCGCTCGTTAATTGGTTTAATTGGTTACGGCTGGGGAAACCCCCCCCTCACCACCCCCCTCACCACCCCCCCCACTCCTGACTTGGTACGTCCCGCCCCAGCCCTGCTCCCCCCCCAGCAGGGAGTGTCACCCCCCCCCCCCATTTCTGGGGGTTTCCCCCATTTCTGGGGGTTTCCCCCAATTTTTCGGGGTTTCCCCCAATTTTTGGGGTGTCCCGACCCCCCCCCAGCTCCCCCTCGTTGTTTTCAGGGGTCCCCCAAAAGATCCCCCCGAATTTTGGGGTTCCCACACCTTCTTTAGAGTCCCCACCCCCCCCAAGCTCCTCCCTCCTCCTCTTTAGGGATTCTCCCCCATTTTTTGGGGGGTCTGGCCCCATAATTTGGGGGTTTCCCCCATTTCCCTCCCTTTCCTGCTCACCCCACCCTTGACAACCCCCCCAAACCCCCTTGTGCCCCCCAAACCTCTTTTTTGGGGTCTGGGGGCTCCACGTCCCCGTCGGGGTTGGGTCGGTGCTCGTCGGTCTCGTCGTTGCTGCGGGGCCAGAGGTGAGATGGGGGTTTGGGGGGTTTAGGGGGGGTTCAGGGTGGGATTTTGGGCGTTTTGGGGAGGTTTTGGGGGTCCAGGGTGGAGTTTGGGGGTTCAGGATGGGATTTTGGGGTCCAGGATGGGTTTTGGGCAGGTTTTTGGGGTCCAGGTGGGATCTGGGGAGGTTTTTTGGGGTCCAAGTGGGATTTGGGTGGTTTGGGGAGGTTTTTGGGGTCCAGGGTGGGATTTGAGGAGGTTTTGGGGGGTCCAGGGTTAGATTTGGGGAGGTTTTGGGGGTCCAGAGTGGGATTTGGGGGTTCAGGGTGGGATTTGGGGGTCCAGCGTGGGATTTGAGTGGTTTGGGGAGGTTTTGGGAGGTTTTTGGGGGTCCAGGGTGGGTTTTGGGAGGTTTTTGGGGGTCCAGGGTGGGTTTTGGGCAGGTTTTTGGGGTCCAGGGTGGGTTTTGGGGAGGTTTTTTGGGGTCCAGGTGGGATTTGGGGAGGATTTTTGGGGGTCCAGGGTGGGATTTGGGGAGGTTTTTTGGGGTCCAGGTGGGATTTGGGGAGGTTTTTTGGGGTCCAGGGTGGGATTTGGGGAGGTTTTTGGGGGTCCAGGGTGGGATTTGGGGAGGTTTTTGGGGGTCCAGGGTGGGATCTGGGTGGTTTGGGGAGGATTTTTGGGGGTCCAGGGTGGGTTTTGGGTAGGTTTTTGGGGTCCAGGTGGGTTTTGGGCAGGTTTTTGGGGTCCAGGTGGGATTTGAGGAGGTTTTTTGGGGTCCAGGGTGGGATTTGGAGGTTCAGGGTGGGTTTTGGGCAGGTTTTTGAGGTCCAGGTGGGATTTGGGGAGGTTTTTTGGGGTCCAGGTGGGATTTGGGGAGGTTTTGGGGGGTCCAGGGTGGGATTTGGAGGTTCAGGGTGGGTTTTGGGCAGGTTTTTTGGGGTCCAGGTGGGATTTGGGGAGGTTTTTTGGGGTCCAGGTGGGATTTGGGGAGGTTTTTTGGGGTCCAGGTGGGTTTTGGGCAGGTTTTTGGGGTCCAGGTGGGATTTGGGGTGCGGTACCTGTCGTCGCGGTCCCGGCGGCCCAGCAGGCGCCGTGCCTGGCGGTCCATGACGCTGGTGCGGGATCGCGTTTTCTTCCAGGAATAATAATATTTAACCAGGCTGGGAATGAGCTTGTCCGGGAGCTGGGGGGCACAGAGGGGGTTTGGGGGGGTTTGGGGGGATAAAAGGGGGAGTTTTGGGGTGAGGATGGGGTGAGAGGTGAGGAAAAGGAGGGGTCACCCTTAAAAATGGGGGGGAGAAGGTGCAGGAAGACCCCTGAGATGGGGGGAGGAAAAGCCACAAAAAAAGGGGAAAACCCCTAAAAACGGAGCAGGAGGAACCCCTGGAAACAGGAAAGGAGGAAATGGCAATGGAAACCCCAAAGATGGGGGGGTCGGGACCCCCAAAATCAGGGGAACCCCCAGAAATGGGGGGGAGGCACCACCCGGTGGGCGGGGGGGGACAACAGAGGTGGGATGTACCATCTCCAATCGGGGGGGGGGGGGTAAGGGGGTGGCACCTCCTCATCCCCACGAGGGTCCTGTGACCCCCCCCAGACGCCCCAAAACTCCTCAGGTCACACCCTGGGGGTCCCACAGGAGCGACAACACCTTCAAAAAACCCAAAAAACCCCAAAAAAACCCCCAAAAAGCCCCAAAAAACCCCAGAAAAATCTTGGACCGGGACCAATCCAACCACTCTGGGGGTTTTGGGGGGCAGATTTTGGGGAGGGGTCTCACCATCTGCTGGATGCGGGCGAAGCTCTTGCCGTGGAAGCTGAAGGCCTGCTCGAACAGCACCTTGTCCTCCACCGTCCACTCGTCGGGGAAGGGAGTGAAGTTGGCCAGGTCGGCCAAGGACTTCTCCACGTCGTGTTTGTGCCACAGCAGCATCCCCAGAGCCTGGGCAGGGGGCGCGGGGGGGGGGGTCAGGGGGGCTTTTGGGGGCACCCCGGGGGGCTCAGGGGGGCTTTTGGGGGCGGCCTGGGGGGGTTTGTGGGGAGGGGGACGCGGCACCTGCTCGATGTTGTAGCCGTGCTTGTCCTTGGCCATGGCGATGTACCTGTCCACTGGGGGAGAGGGGAGTGGGGGGTGAGAGGGGTTTTGGGGGGCTTGGAGGGGTTTGGGGGGGCTTGGAGGGGTTTGGGGGGGCTTGGGGGGTTTATGGAAGGATTTTGGGGGGGCTTGGAGGGGTTTGGGGGGTTTATGGAGGGGTTTTGGGGGAGTGAGAGAGGTTTTGCGTAGGTTTGGAGGAGTTTTGGATGGGGTTTGGAGGACTGGCAGGGGTTTTGGGGGTGTATGGAGGGGTTTTGGGGGTGTATGGAGAGGTTTTGGGGGGATTTGGAGAGGTTTTGGGGGTGTATGGAGGGGTTTTGGGGGTGTATGGAGGGGTTTTGGGGGTAAAGGAGGAGTTAAGAGGGTAAAAAGGGGAGTTGGGAGGGTTGGAAGGGGTCAAGGAGAGGGCAAAGAGGGGTTGGGGGGAGAAAGGATCAGTTTTGGGGGATGAAAGGGGCGGTTGGGGGGCACGCAGGGGGTGAGGGGGGTGTCACGGGCAGGTTGAGGGGGGTCCCGGGGGGTCCCAGCCCCCCACTCCCACGGAGGGGGCTCACGTTTGGCGTCGGACACGCAGTGGTTGGGGGCCCACACCAGCATCCCCTTCAGCTCCTTGTTGCTGTAGCGAGCGGGGCTCTCTGGGGGGGCACGGGGGGGGTCACACGGGGTTTGGGGTGGGGGGGGGACACCCCCCCGGAGCCCCGCGCCCCCTCCCCAAATCCCCGTACCTGGTTTGCAGTCGGGAATCACCGCCTGGTAGTCGGCCCCCACCCGGATCATGCTGTCTGTGGGCAGGGAGGGGCACAGGGGGCCGGGGCTCACCGGGGGGGTGGGGGGTCCGCACCGACCCCCCCCGGGGCTGCCAGAGCCGGGGGGGGACCCGCGGCCGAGCCCCCTCCCCGCCGGCGAACAAAGCTGTGGCCGCGCACACGCGGGCGGGCGGCCGGGGACAATGGGGACGGGGCTTTGTTCCCCCCCCGTGTCCCCGCGTGTCCCCCCCACCCACCCAAACCCCACGGGGGGGGGTGGAGGTGACGCGAGCGCTGTTTCCCCCCCACCCCAAATAAACACGTGGGGCGAGCGCGGTGTCCCCGACACGGCGTGGATTTGGGGGGGTGTCCCGGGGGTGGGGGGCACGCAGGTGAGGAGGGGGGGGGTTATTTTTGGGGAGGGGGTCGCTCACCGTGGGCGTGCTCGTCCTCGCTGGCCTCGTCCTCGGAGTGGGGGGGCCCCGCGCCGCCCCCCGCCTTGGCCCGGCTGCGGGACAGGATCCCCGAGGGCTTCTCCATCACCGACGGCATCGCCCGGGGGGGGCGGCGCGGGGAACCCCCCCGAGCCCCCCGGGGGTCCCCGCGGGGGAGGGGCTCGGCCCCGGCGCCCCCCGCCAAACTTTAACCCGAGCGCGGGGGGTTTGGGGAGGGGGCGTGGGAATTTGGGGAGGGGGGGGGAGAGGACGCGGGGCGGACGGGAGGGTCCCTCCCCCGAAAGGAGGAGCACCCCCGGCTGGGGAGGGGGCGAAGCAGAGCGGCTTTAGGGGAGGGGTCCCGGGCGGGGGTGTCGTGCCGGGGGTCCCGAGCCCGCCGAGCCCGCACAAAGCGCCGCCGGCCGCTGCCGCCGCCTCCCGGTGCCAAAGTAGTTCCAGCTCCCCCGGCCTCAGCACGGCCCCCCCGCCCCCCGTACCCCTCCGCGCCGCCTCGGGGGGCTCGGGGGGGCCCGGGGGGCGAGCGGGGAGCGGGTGTGGGGCTGGGAGCCTGGCGGGGGGGCCGGGGGAACAAAGGGCCGGGGGGGACAAAGGGGCTGCGGGTCAGGGGCTGCTGCGGGCGGGGGCTGGACCTGCTGGGGAGCTGAGGGGGCAGAACGGTGCTGGGGGGTCAGGGGGGTGTTATGGGGCTGGGGTCTGACCCTGTGTGGGGCTGGGGTCTGTCCCTGTGTGGGGCTGGTCTGACTCACAGGAGTCTGTCCCTGTGTGGGGCTGGGGTCTGTCCTGTGTGGGGCTGGTCTGACCCACAGGAGTCTGTTCCCATGTGGGGCTGGGGTCTGTCCCCGTGTGGGGCTGGGGTCTGACCCTGTGTGGGGCTGGGGTCTGTCCCTCTGTGGGGCTGGGGTCTGTCCCTCTGTGGGGCTGGGGGCCCATGGGGATTCCCACCCTCTGTCACACACTGTGGGGCTGCCCCACACCCCCATCACCCCCTTCCACCTGGGGGTGCCCCACTGCGTCCTGTGGGGTGACCCCATTGCGGGAGGGTGTGGGGCTGGATCAGGGCTGTGGGGCAGGGCTGTGGGGCAGGGCTGAGGCCTCTCAGTCAGGGCCATGGGGCCAAGATACGGGGCAGGGCAAGGACCACAGGGCCAGGCTGTGGGGCTGGGTTATGGGATGAACCAAGGGCTATGGGGCAGATGTATGTGACAAACTGGACTCCGTCAGTCCATACTGGGAGCTGTGGGGCCATGCTGGGCTCTGTGGGGCCAGTTTAGGGCCATTCCGGAATCTCTGGGGCTGTACACGGATCTATGGGGCAGTATTGGGATCTCTGGGGCTGTACACGGATCTATGGGGCCGTGCCCGGCTCTCTGGTACTGGTTTAGGGTTGTGCTGGGCTCTGTGGGGCCGTACCAACCTCTCTGGGACTCGTTTCAGGGCTGTACCTGGATCCAGTACCTGGATCTGTGGGGCCGGTTTAGAGCTGTACCTGGCTCTGTGGGGCCATACCTGGATCTGTGGGGTGGTATCCGGCTCTGTGGGGCCGGTTTAGGGCCGTACCTGGATCTGTGGGGCCAGTTTAGGGCCGTACCCGGCTCTGTGGGGCCGGTTTAGAGCTGTACCGGGCTCTGCGAGGCCGTACCTGGATCTGTGGGGTGGTACCCGGCTCTGTGGGGCCGGTTTAGGGCTGTACCTGGATCCGTGGGGCGGTACCCGGCTCTGTGGGGCCGTACCCGGCTCTGTGGGGCCATACCTGGATCTGTGGGGCCGGTTTAGGACCGTGCCGCGCTCTCTGAGACCCCCGCTCCCACAATGGCGGCCCCGCTCCCCTCAGCGCACTGGGCGTGGCCTCCCGCGCTCCCGCCCCCTCCGCTCTCAGCCAATCAGCGCCGAGCCGCCTTCGCGCCCTGCGCCGCCGCCACGCGCCCGTTCCCCGCCCTTCCCGCTCCCTTTCCGCGCACGCGCGGCGGCCCCGCCCGCGCCACCGCCCCCTCGCCCCGCCCCTCTCCCCTCCGCGCCTGCGCATTGGCCGAGGGCTCGCGCGCTTCGCGCTCCGCCCCCCCTTCCCACCCCCCCCCGTATAAATAGCGCGCCCCCCGCGCGCGCCCCCTCAGACCCCCCGCGCCCCCCGCGCCGTGAGGAGCCGCCGCCGCCGCCATTATGGGGGTGAGCGGGGCCGCGCCGCGCCCGGGGGGAGCTCGGCCTGAGGGGAGAGAGGGCGGGGGTGGGGCCTGCGAGGCGCCGCTGAGCGGATTTGTGGCCGCCTGAACGGGTGGAGGGGTCGCGGCGAGGGGATACGGGAGTTCTGCGAGGGAATTTGGGGTCGTCTGAGAGGGTGGGGGGGCACCGCGAGGCACTCCGGGGGTTTTGTGCGGGCATTTGGGGTCGTCTCAGAGGATGAGGAGGCTCTTTGGAGCGATACGAGGCTACCACGGGCTGATTTGGGATCTTTCTTGGAGATTTGGGACTTTCCGTGAGGTTTTGGGGTTGTCTGAGGTCATTTGGGGCCTTTAGGAGGACGCTTGTGGCTCTGCGAGGGGTCTGGATGCTGCTATGAGGAAATTTTGGGGGTTATCCCAGGCTGTTGGGGCTTCTGTGAGGGTTTTCGAGCCTGGCATGAGAATTTGAGGTTCCCACGGCCAAATGTGGGATCTTCTGAGTGGATTTGGGGCTCCCTGAGCGGGTTTGGGGGCATTATAGACGATTTGGGGGTCTTGGGGCTGTGTAGAGAGGGTTGGTCAGGACTGGGGGGGATTTGGGGTGGATTTGGGGGTCTCTAAGGTGAATTTGGGGCTGTGCTCCCCCAGACACCTCATACAATGTCCCATCCAATCCTGAACCCCAACTGCTGGAAAATTTCCATGTTCTCCCCTCAAAAATGAGCCTAAAGTGGAGATTTGTGCATCCACATCCCAGCCAGCAGCAGGTGGTGGCTGCTCCAGCCCCCCAAAACACCTGAAATCCCCCCAAACCCGCTGCCAGATTTATTTCTGGGGGACACTTTGCCCTGTCCCCCTCCCCAACCAGCAGCTTTTCCTGTCAAATCTTTGCTTTTGGGTGCACTCAACTCAATTTTGGTGGAGCTGAAGTTGAGGAATCCTGGTCCCTCTGTGATCAGAAATTTGGAGGGATCCCAGCAGGATCCTCTGTTTTGGCTGAAATCCCCCACATTTTTACCACCAGACTCCTCAAATTTGGGGAAAACCACTCCAAAGTTGTAACTTGGTGTCACTTCCTCATCCCACCCAAAACCCCCCAAGATTTTGGGTCAAAACCCCTCAAACTGGATAACCCCATCAGCGACACTCCCACAGGGATACCAAAAACATAACATTGATTTTTATACCCCAAAACCCATTTTCCCCAAAGATTTTAGCCCAGCTCCCCCGCAGCTCTGCTGTTTCGGGGCAGAATTTCGGGACTGCCGGCGGGCAGAGCTTTGCCGGGATGGGATTTGGTGCGAATTCCCGGGATTTTGGTGCGTTTTTTCCCCCTCCCTGCAGAGGAAGTCGAGCAAAGCCAAGGAGAAGAAGCAGCGGCGGCTGGAGGAGCGCGCGGCCATGGCCGCCGTCTGCGCCAAGGTCGAGGCCGCCAACAAAGTGAGTGTGGCGAGCAAAAACGGGGAGAAAAAGGCCGGAATCGGTGAAAATCCCGCGAGGGCCCCGCTGGCGCTCGGCCGCTCTTTGGTCTCTTCCAGCTCCAAGATCCCCTCGAGGCTTTCCCGGTGTTCAAAAAGTACGACAGGAATGGGTGAGTGACGGTGCTCCCGGTGTTCCTGGAGCGTTCCTGGTGTCCCCAAGGCCATTCTGGGTATCCCTGGGGTGTTCCCGGTGTCCCCAAGGCCATTCCCGGTGTCTCCAAGGCCATTCCTGGTGTTCCCAGTGTTCCCAAGGGCATTCCCGGTGTTCCTGGAGCGTTCCTGGTGTCCCCAAGGCCATTCTGGGTATCCCTGGGGTGTTCCCAGTGTCCCCAAGGCCATTCCCGGTGTTCCTGGAGCGTTCCTGGTGTCCCCAAGGCCATTCCCGGTGTCTCCAAGGCCATTCCTGGTGTTCCCAGTGTTCCCAAGGGCATTCCCGGTGTTCCCGGAGTGTTCCTGGTGTCCCCAAGGCCATTCTGGGTATCCCTGGGGTGTTCCCGGTGTCCCCAAGGCCATTCCCGGTGTCCCCAAGGCCATTCCCGGTGTTCCTGGAGTGTTCCCAGTGTTCCCAAGGCCATTCCCGGTGTTCCCAGAGTGTTCCCGGTGTCCCCAAGGCCATTCCCGGTGTTCCTGGAGCGTTCCCGGTGTCCCCAAGGCCATTCCCGGTGTCCCCAGAGTGTTCCCGGTGTCCCCAAGGCCATTTCCCGGTGTTCCCAGAGTGTTTCCAGTGTTCCTGGAGTGTTCCCGGTGTCCCCAAGCCCATTCCCAGTGTTCCCAGAGTGTTCCCGGTGTCTCCAAGGCCATTCCCGGTGTTCCCAAGGCCATTCCCAGTGTCCCCGGAGTGTTCCCAGTGTCCCCAAGGCCATTCCCAGTGTCCCCGGAGTGTTCCCAGTGTCCCCAAGGCCATTCCTGGTGTTCCTGGAGTGTTCCTGGTGTCCCCAAGGCTGTTCCCAGTGTCCCTGGAGTGTTCCTGGAGTGTTCCCAGTGTCCCCAAGGCCATTCCCGGTGTTCCCAGAGTGTTCCCAGTGTCCCCAAGCCCATTCCCGGTGTCCCCGATGCCATTCCTGGTGTCCCCAGAGTGTTCCCGGTGTTCCTGAGGCCATTCCCAGGGTCCCTGGCGTGTTCCCAGTGTCCCCGATGTGTTCATTCCCGGTGTCCCCGTTGCCATTCCCGGTGTCCCCAAGGCCACTCTGGGTGTCCCCAGAGTGTTCCCGGTGTTCCTGAGGCCATTCCCAGTGTCCCTGGCGTGTTCCCAGCATCCCCAGTGTGTTCCTGGTGTCCCCGTTGCCATTCCCGGTGTCCCCAAGCCCGTTCCCGGTGTCACCGTGTCCCATCCCGCAGGCTGAACGTGTCCATCGAGTGTCGCCGCGTGTCCGGCCTGGAGCCCTCAACGCTGGACTGGGCCTTCGAGCTGACCAAGGCCAACATGCAGACCCTGTGAGTGCCACCTGTCCCTTGTCCTTGTCACCTGTCCCCTGTCCTTGTCACTTGTCACCTGTCCTTGTCCCCTGTCCTTGTCACCTGGCACCTGTTCACCTCCCCATCCCCATTTCCCCCTCCCCATCCCCATTTCCCCCCCATAAACTCCATTTTCCCCCTCCCCATTCCTGTTTTTCCTGTCCCCGTCCCCATTTCCCCTCTCCCCATCCCCATTTTCCCCGTCCCCATTCCCGTTTTCCCCCTCCCCATCCCCATTTCCCCCCTCCCCATCCCGTTTTCCCTCTCCCCATCCCATTTTCCCTCTCCCCATCCCATTTTCCCCGTCCCCCTTCCCATTTTCCCTCTCCCCATTCCCATTTTCCCCATCCCCATCCCATTTTCCCCCTCCCCATCCCGTTTTCCCCATTCCCGTTTTCCCCGTCCCCATTCCCGTTTTCCCTCTCCCCATCCCATTTTCCCTCTCCCCATCCCATTTTCCCTCTCCCCATCCCATTTTCCCCATTCCCATTCCCATTTTCCCCGTCCCCATTCCCATTTTCCCTCTCCCCATTCCCATTTTCCCCGTCCCCATTCCCGTTTTCCCCGTCCCCATTCCCATTTTCCCTCTCCCCATCCCATTTTCCCCATCCCCATCCCATTTTCCCCGTCCCCATCCCGTTTTCCCCGTCCCCATTCCCATTTCCCCCCTCCCCATCCCGTTTTCCCCTCTCCCCATTCCCATTTTCCCTCTCCCCATCCCATTTTCCCCATCCCCATCCCATTTTCCCCGTCCCCATCCCGTTTTCCCCGTCCCCATTCCCATTTCCCCCCTCCCCATCCCGTTTTCCCCGTCCCCATTCCCATTTTCCCTCTCCCCATCCCATTTTCCCGTCCCCATTCCCATTTTCCCTCTCCCCATCCCGTTCTCCCCGTCCCCATTCCCATTTTCCCGCTCCCAGCTACGAGCAGAGCGAGTGGGGCTGGAAGGAGCGGGAGAAGCGGGAGGAGCTGCGGGATGAACGCGCCTGGTACCTCCTGGCCCGCGAGCCCGGCGCCGGCCCCGTCGCCTTCTCCCACTTCCGCTTCGACGTCGAGTGCGGGGACGAGGTCCTGTACTGGTGAGAGGGGGTTTTGGGCTGAAATCCCCCGGATTTGGGGCTGTTCCCCAGGTTTGTGAGGTTGTTTTGGGGTTTGTTCTCGCAGTTACGAGGTGCAGCTGGAGAGCAGAGTGAGGCGGCGCGGGCTGGGCAAGTTCCTGCTGCAGATCCTGCAGTTGGTGGCCAACAGGTGAAATGGGGGGGATTGGGGTGAAATCTGGGGTTTTGGGTGAAATCTTGGGGTTTGGGGTGAAATTTTGGGGTTTTGGGGTGAAATGTGGGGTTTTGGGGTGAAATCTGGGGTTTTGAGTGAAATCTGGGGTTTTTGGGGTGAAATCTGGGGGTTTTGTGGGCTGGGCAAGTTCCTGCTGCAGATCCTGCAGTTGGTGGCCAACAGGTGAAATCTGGGGTTTTGGGTGAAATCTTGGGGTTTGGGGTGAAATTTTGGGGTTTTGGGGTGAAATGTGGGGTTTTGGGGTGAAATCTGGGGTTTTGAGTGAAATCTGGGGTTTTTGGGGTGAAATGTGGGGGATTTGTGGGCTGGGCAAGTTCCTGCTGCAGATCCTGCAGTTGGTGGCCAACAGGTGAAATGTGGGGGTTTGGAGTGAAATCTTGGGGTTTGGGGTGAAATTTTGTGGTTTTGGGGTGAAATCCAGGGCGTTTGGGGTGAAATGTGGGGGTGTTGGGGTGAAAACTGGGGTGTTGGGGTGAAATCTGAGGGTTTGGGGTGAAATCCAGGGCGTTTGGGGTGAAATTTTGGGGTTTTGGGATGAAATCTGGGGGTTTTGAGTGAAATCTGGGTGTTTGGGGTGAAATGTGGGGTTTTGGGGTGAACCCAGGGCCCTTTCCAGGGCAAACCTGGGGCAGTTTGGGGGTGACTGAGGCCCTTTTTGGGCTGAACCCAGAACAGTTTGGGGTGAACCTGGGACAGTTTGGGGTGAACCTGGGACAGTTTGGGGTGAACCTGGGACAGTTTGGGGTGAACTCAGAACAGTTTGGGGTGAACCCAGAACAGTTTGGGGTGAACCAGAACAGTTTGGGCTGAACCCAGAACAGTTTGGGGTCAAACCCAGAACAGTTTGGGGTGAACCTGGGACAGTCTGGGGTCAAACCCAGAACAGTTTGGGGTGAACCCAGAACAGTTTGGGGTGAACCCAGAACAGTTTGGGGTGAACCTGGGACACTTTGGGCTCCATCCCAAACCACTTTCCGGGCTGAACCTGGATCAATTTGGGGTCAAACCCGGATCAGTTTGGGCTTGATCCCAAACCCCTTTCCTGGTTGAACCCGGATCAGTTTGGGCTGAACCCAGGACAGTTTGGAGGGACCCCAGAACAGTTTGGGGTCGAACCTGAGGCAGTTTGGGCTGAACCCAGAACAGTTTGGAGGGACCCCAGAACAGTTTGGGGTCAAACCCAGAACACTTTGAGGTCAAACCCGGATCAATTTGGGCTGAACCCAGAGCAGTTTGGGGTGAACCCAGAACAGTTTGGGGTCAAACCTAGATCAATTTGGGCCGAACCCAGCACACTCTGGACCAAACCCAGCACACTCTGGGCTGAACCCAGCACACTCTGGACCAAACCCAGCACACTCTGGACCAAACCCAGCACACTCTGGGCCGAACCCAGCACACTCTGAGCCGAACCCAGCACACTCTGGACCGAACCCAGCACACTCTGGGCTGAACCCAGCACACTCTGGGCTGAACCCAGCACACTCTGAGCCGAACCCAGCACACTCTGAGCCGAACCCAGCACACTCTGGGCCGAACCCAGCACACTCTGAGCCGAACCCAGCACACTCTGGGCTGAACCCATCACACTCTGAGCCGAACCCATCACACTCTGAGCTGAACCCAGCACACTCTGGACCGAACCCAGCACACTCTGAGCCGAACCCAGCACACTCTGGGCTGAACCCATCACACTCTGAGCCGAACCCATCACACTCTGAGCCGAACCCAGCACACTCTGGGCTGAACCCAGCACACTCTGGGCTGAACCCAGCACACTCTGGGCCGAACCCAGCACACTCTGGGCTGAACCCAGCACACTCTGAGCCGAACCCAGCACACTCTGGGCTGAACCCAGCACACTCTGGACCGAACCCAGCACACTCTGAGCCGAACCCAGCACACTCTGAGCCGAACCCAGCACACTCTGGGCTGAACCCAGCACACTCTGAGCCGAACCCAGCACACTCTGGACCGAACCCAGCACACTCTGAGCCGAACCCAGCACACTCTGGGCTGAACCCAGCACACTCTGGGCTGAACCCAGCACACTCTGGGCTGAACCCAGCACACTCTGGACCAAACCCAGCACACTCTGGACCAAACCCAGCACACTCTGGGCTGAACCCAGCACACTCTGGACCGAACCCAGCACACTTTGGACCGAACCCAGCACACTCTGGACCGAACCCATCACCCTCTGCTCTCCACCCCAAACCCCCCCGGCCACCTGTAACCCCCAGCTCTTTGCAGCACGCAGATGAAGAAGGTGATGCTGACCGTGTTCAAGCACAACCACGGCGCTCTCCAGTTCTTCCGCGAGGCGCTGCAGTAAGTGCTGCCCGCCCCGCCAGCCCCCCGCCCAGCCCCGCGCCGCCCCCAGCCCCGCCGGGAGGTGACAGCAGTGACATCGGGAGGTGACAGCAGTGCCACCGTGTCGTTGCAGTGGCCGGGGCCGGGCGCCGCGGGCAGGCGGGGCAGGGGCAGAGACAGAGGTGGGTGCTCGGGGAACCCCCTCCCCAAAATAAAAACCAAAACCCGGGGACCCCTCCCCCGCTGTCGGCACCGCCCCCCTCCCCCAAAATTCCCGGAGTGGGGGTGGGGGAACAGCCCAGCTTTGGGTTCTGCCCCAATGAGGAAGGGTTTGAAAAGTGGTTTTGGGGATGGTTTGTGTCGTTCTGGGGTTTTTAAAGGGGTTTTTTAAAGGATTTTTTTAAAGATTTTTAAAGGATTTTTAGAAGGTTTTTTTAAAGGATTTTTTAAACGGTTTTTAAAGGGTTTTTTAAAGGTTTTTTAAAGATTTTTAAAGGATTTTTTAAAGGTTTTTTAAAGGATTTTTTAAAGATTTTTAAAGGTTTTTTTAAAGAATTTTTTAAAGGTTTTTAAAAGATTTTTAAAGGATTTTTTAAAGGATTTTTTGAGGTTTTTTTTAAGGATTTTTGAAGGGTTTTAAACGTTTTTTAAAGGATTTTTTAAAGGTTTTTTAAAGATTTTTAAAAGTTTTTTTTAAAGGATTTTTAAAGCGGTTTTTAAAGAGTTTTTTAAAGGATTTTTAAAGGATTTTTTAAAGGATTTTTTGAGGTTTTTTAAAGGATTTTTTAAAGGTTTTTTAAAGATTTTTAAAGGATTTTTTAAAGGATTTTTTGGGGTTTTTTTAAAGGATTTTTAAAGGGTTTTAAAGGCTTTTAAAAGGATTTTTTAAAGGTTTTTTAAAGATTTTTAAAAGTTTTTTTTAAAGGATTTTTAAAGCGGTTTTTAAAGGATTTTTAAAGGATTTTTTAAAGGATTTTTTGAGGTTTTTTAAAGGATTTTTTAAAGGTTTTTTAAAGATTTTTAAAGGATTTTTTAAAGGATTTTTTGAGGTTTTTTTAAAGGATTTTTAAAGGGTTTTAAACGTTTTTTAAAGGATTTTTTAAAGGTTTTTTAAAGATTTTTAAAAGTTTTTTTTAAAGGATTTTTAAGCGGTTTTTAAAGGGTTTTTTAAAGGATTTTTAAAGGATTTTTTAAAGGTTTTTTAAAGGATTTTTAAAAGATTTTTAAAGGTTTTTTTAAAGAATTTTTTAAAGGTTTTTTAAAGATTTTTAAAGGATTTTTTTAAAGGATTTTTTGAGGTTTTTTTTAAGGATTTTTAAAGGGTTTTAAAGGTTTTTTAAAGGATTTTTTAAAGGTTTTTAAAAGATTTTTAGAAGTTTTTTTTAAAGGATTTTTTAAGCGGTTTTTAAAGGGTTTTTTTAAAGGATTTTTAAAGGATTTTTTAAAGGTTTTTTAAAGGATTTTTTAAAGGTTTTTTTAAAGAATTTTTAAAGGTTTTTTAAAGATTTTTAAAGGATTTTTTAAAGGATTTTTTGAGGTTTTTTTTAAGGATTTTTAAAGGGTTTTAAAGTTTTTTTAAAAGATTTTTTAAAGATTTTAAAAGGATTTTTAAAGATTTTAAAAGGATTTTTAAAGATTTTTAAAGGGTTTTTTAAAGGGTTTTTAAAGAATTTTTAAAGGATTTTTTAAACAGTTTTTTAAGGATTTTTAAAAGGTTTTTAAAGGTTTTTTTGAAGGATTTTTAAAGGATTTTTTAAAGGCTTTTAAAAAGGATTTTTAAAGGATTTTTTAAAGGCTTTTTAAAGGAATTTTAAAAGATTTTTTCAGGTTTTTCAAAGGATTCTTTAAGGTATTTTAAAAGCTTTTTTAAAAGGTTTTAAAAGCTTATTTAAAGCTCTTTTAAAGGCTTTTTAAAGTTTTTTCCACTTTTTCGCCAGTGAAAACCTCTGTTTTCTACACTTTTAAAATTTAAACCTTTAAAACCCTTTCCTTTATTTATTTTAATTCATATTTTTTTGGTTATTTTCCTCCTTTCCTGCTTGGATTTTAAACTCATTTCATATTTTATCCCCCCAATTTCTGAAGAACCTTTACAACCCCTCATTATTTTGATTTTAAACACATTTTTGGGTGTTTTTTCTCCTTTTCTGTGTATTTTACAAACTCTTTTTCCGTGTTTTTAATCCCATCCCCAAATTTATTTTCCCCCCCCTTCCTTTTTACCATTTTTAACCAAATTTTCCAAAAATTTCTCCTTTTTCCCCTCATCTCCAAAATCCAATTTTAGGTTTCCCTTCACCCATATCTGGAATTTTTGAGCCCAAATTCCGTTTTAATGCATTTAATTTTTCAGTTTTCCCGGTTTTGGCTGTTTTTCACCCATTTTTCGCCGTTTTTGGCTGTTTTTAACCCATTTTTCACTGTTTTTGGCTGTTTTTCACCGTTTTTGGCTGATTTTCACCCATTTTTCACCGGTTTTGGGTGTTTTTCACCCATTTTTCACCTCGATTTTCCCTTTTTTCCTCCCCTGGATGGTTTTGAATTCGTTTTTTGTTAAATTTTTGGGGCTTTTTTACCCATTTTTGGGTGTTCCCCCCTCCCACGGCCAGCTTGGGGTGACAGCGGGGGGGTCAGGGTGACACTGGGGGTGACACTGGGGGGGGGTCAGGGTGATACCGGGGGGATTTGGGTGACACTGGGGGTGACACTGGGGGATGTTTGAGGTGACACTGGGGGGGTCAGGGTGACACTGGGGTGGTTTGGGTGACATTGGGGGTGACACTGGGGGGGGTCAGGGTGACACTGGGGGGGTCAGGGTGACACTGGGGGGGTCAGGGTGACACTGGGGGGATTTGGGTGACACTGGGGGTGACACTGGGGGGGGTCAGGGTGACATTGGGGGGGTCAGGGTGACACTGGGGGGGTTTGGGTGACACTGGGGGGGTTCAGGGTGACACTGGGGGGTTCAGGGTGACACTGGGGGATGTTTGAGGTGACACTGGGGGGGTTCAGGGTGACACTGGGGGGTTCAGGGTGACATTGGGGGTGACACTGGGGGGGTCAGGGTGACACTGGGGGGGTTTGGGTGACACTGGGGGTGACACTGGGGGATGTTTGAGGTGACATTGGGGGGGTCAGGGTGACACTGGGGGGGCTCAGGGTGACACTGGGGGGGGTCAGGGTGACATTGGGGGGTTCAGGGTGACACTGGGGGATGTTTGAGGTGACACTGGGGGGGGTCAGGGTGACACTGGGGGGGTCAGGGTGACACTGGGGGGGGGTCAGGGTGACACTGGGGGGGTCAGGGTGACACTGGGGTGGTTTGAGGTGACACTGGGAGGGTCAGGGTGACCCTTGGGTGGGGCTCAAGCGGAATTCGGGGCTCCCCGGGGTGTCCCCATGGGGGGAGGGGAGGGGTGGGGGTGGCGGTCACCCCGTGTCCCCGCTGTCCCCCCAGGTTCGAGGTGGACGCCGCGTCCCCGAGCGTGTCCGGCTGCTGCGGGGACGATTCCTCCTACGAGATCCTGAGCCGCAGCACCCGCTTCGGGGAGCCCCACCCCGGGGGGGGCCCCTGCGCCGGCTGCTGCCACTGAGCCCCCCCAAACTGCCCCCGACCCCCCCCGGGGGGTGACACCAACCCCCCTTCCCCCCTCCCCCGCTGGTGTGCCGGGTTTTGGGGCCGGAAGGGGAATTTTGAGCTTTTCTTTTGGGTTTTTTTTTCCTTTTTTTTCAATTATTTTTCCTTTTTTTTTTATTTTTTCTCCTTTTTTTTTTGTTTTTTTTTTCCCTTTTATTTGGTTTTTTTTTTCCCATTTTTCCGTTTTTTTTCCCTTTTTTTTCCTTGTTTTCCTTTTTTTTCCTTTTTTTTATTTTTTTCCTTGTTTTCATTTTTTTTTTTCCTTTTTCCTTTTTCCTTTTTCCGTTTTTCTGTTTTCTTTTCTTTTTGTTTTTTTTCTTTTTTTTTGTTTTTTTTTTCCTTTTTTTTTGGGTTTTTTTCCAGCGGTTTTGTTTGTACGTCACAAATAAATAACGATGAAACTTTAATTACGGCTCCTGGTGTTGGTGGGGCGGGGTTATGCTAATATCATGCTAATATCATGCTAATATCATGCTAATACCATGCTAATATGCTAATATAATGTTAATATAATGCTAATATCATGCTAATATCATGCTAATACCATGTTAATATCATGCTAATATGCTAATATCATGCTAATATCATGTTAATACCATGCTAATATTATGCTAATATCATGCTAGTATCATGCTAGTATCATGCTAGTATGCTAATACCATGCTAATGTCATGCTAATATGCTAATATCATGCTAGCATCATGCTAGTATCATGCTAATATCATGCTAATATACTAATATCATGCTAATTAAGCGCTGTTTAAAGCGCCGAGCGCGGCTCTGAATAAATTATGCTAATGAGGGGGGCGTGGCTTTCGCGCGCTCTGGGAAGGGGCGTGGCTTAGCGCGGGAAACAGTCGGCGCGCGCCGGAAGTGACGTCACAAGCTCGCCGCCGCCATGCCGCCCTCAGCGCTCATCGCCCGCTCCCTCCTGCGCTCCGCGGCCCGGCCCGGCCCGGCCCGGCGCGGCCTCACCTCGGGGCCTCCGCAGAGCCCGGTGGGGCTCGGGGTGAGCGCGGGGAGCGCGGGGGGCGCGGGGTGACCTTGGCGGGGGGCGGAGGGAGGGCCCGGGCGGCACTGACGGCGCTGTGCCCGCAGGACACCGCGGTCGGCCTGGTCGCCGTGTTCGTCTCGATCCTCGGCCCCGCCGCCTGGGTGCTGGGACACCTCAACCACTACAAGAAACGGGAGGAGTGAACCGGGACCTCCGCCGCGAGCACCGGGACCAGCCGAGCCGAGACCCCCGCCCCGAGCACCGGGACCAGCCGCCGGGACCACCGGGGAGCGCCGCTCCCGCGCCCCCGGGACCCTCCCCGTCCTCCCCACCCCAATAAAGGCCGCGGCTTCCGCCTGTGCCGTTCTCTGTCGGGTCCCGCCGTTACCGGAACCGGGCCGGGACCTCACGGGCAATGAGGGCGTTGCTAAGGGCGGGGTTTGTTGCTAGGGGCGGGCTCAGCGCGGTGGGCGGGGCGTATCAGGGGCGGAGCCCCGCCATCCCCGGGGGCTCCGTGAGACGGGGCCGGTACCGGGGCTCGGATCCTCAATTCCGGGTCCGAATTTGGGGGGCGGGGTCTCATTTCCGAACATTTGATGGGCGGGGTCTCGTTCCCGCCATTCCCCGCCCGCGGCCGCCGTTACCGTGGGCGTGGCCTGTTGCCATGGGCGTGGCCTCTCACAATGGGCATGGCCTGGTTGCCATGGGCGTGGCCTGTTGCCACGTACCTGACTCGTTGCTATGGGCGTGGCCTGTTGGCACGGGCACGATCCGTTGTCATGGGCGTGGCTTGTCGCTATGGGCGTGGCCTGTTGTCATGGTAATGACCTATCACAGTGGGTGTGTCTGTTGCTATGGGCGTGGCCTGTTGCCATGGGCGTAACCTATCACAGTGGGGGGGTACGTCTGTTGCTAGGGGCGTGGCCCGTTGCCATGGTAATGACCTATCACAGTGTGTATGTCTGTTGCCATGGGCGTGGCCTGTTGCCATGGTAATGACCTATCACCGGGCATTGTCTGTTGCCATGGGCGTGGCCTGTTGCCATGGGCGTGGCTCTACCGGGCCCGCCCATTGGCGCCGTGCCCTCTCCCCGTTCCCTCCCGGAAGCCCCGCGGGTTCCGTTCCGGTCTCGGCAGCGCTTCCGCCGGAAGGGACGTGGCAGTGACGTCAGCGCGGCCGGAGGGTCCCGGTGTCCGGCCCGAGCCCGCGGTGAGGGGCGGGGGGGGCTCGGGGGGGTCCCGGGGGGGGGTCCCGGTGTGGCCGCTCCCCCTCCCGGTGACCCCGGTTTTGTGCGGCAGCCGCAGGCGATGAGCCCCGATGCAGGCGCGCCGCCGGCTCGGCCCTAGGCAGCGGGAACCGGGCGCGTACCTGGGGCCCCCCCCAGACCCAAATCGTGCCCCCCCCGGAGCCCCCGCCCGCGGACGCCATGTCGTGTCGCGACAGGACCCAGGAGTTCCTCTTCGCCTGCAAATCGCTGCAGGGCCGGCAGGTGCGAGACCCCCGGGACCCCCCCCCTGAACCCCGGGACCCTCCCCCGGACCCCGGGACCCCCCCCCTGAACCCCGGGACCCCCCCCCTGAACCCCGGGACCCCCCCCCCTGAACCCCGGGACCCCCCCCCTGAACCCCGGGACCCTCCCCCGGACACCGGGACCCCCCCCCTGAACCCCGGGACCCCCCCTGAACCCCGGGACCCTCCCCCGGACCCCCCCCCCGAACCCCCGGCCCCGGGGGCTCCATCTCCCCTCCCGCAGGACCCCCCCCCCCGAACCCCCAGCCCCCTCCTCGCTCGGGGGGCTCCCCCTCACCTCTCTCCCCTCCTCCGGGACCCCCCCCGAACCCCGGGACCCCCCCCAGCCCCCTCCCCGCTCCGGGGGTCCCCCTGACCCCTCTCCCCTCCCGCAGGACCGGGGGGTCCCGGCCGGCAGAGCCCCCGGGCCCGGGCGGCAGCGCAGCGAGTTCAGCCTGATGGCAAAGTGAGGAGGGGGCGCGGGGGGGGGCGGGCAGAAATGGGGGGAGGGGTCTGCAGGTGTGGGGGGAGGGTCTCAGGTGTGTGTGGGGAGGGTCTCAGGTGTGTGGGGAGGGTCTCAGGTGTGTGTGAGGGGTCCTCAGGTGTGTGTGGGGAGGGTCTCAGGTGTGTGGGGAGGGTCCCCAGATGTGTGGGGGGTCTCAGGTGTGTGTGGGGTGGGTCTCTGGTGTAGGGAGGGTCCCCAGGTGTGGGGGGGGTCTTAGGTGTGTGGGGGGAGGGTCTCAGGTGTGTGGGGAGGGTCTCAGGTGTAGGGGGAGGGTCTCCAGGTGTGTATGGGGAGGGTCTCAGGTGTGGGGGGAGGGTCTCAGGTGTGAGGGGGGAGGGTCCCAGGTGTGGGGAGGGTCTCCAGGTGTGTGTGGGGAGGGTCTCAGGTGTGGGGGAAGGGTCCCCAGGTGTATGGGGAGGGTCTCAGGTGTGAGGGGGGAGGGTCTCAGGTGTGAGGGGGGTCCCCAGGTGTGGGGGGGGGGTCCCCAGGTGTGGGGAGGGTCTCAGGTGTATGGGGAGGGTCTCAGGTGTGAGGGGGGGTCCCCAGGTGTGTGTGTGGGGGGGGGGGTCTCAGGTGTGTGGGGAGGGTCTCAGGTTTGGGGGGGGGGGGGGTCCCCAGGTGTGGGGAGGGTCTCAGGTGTATGGGGAGGGTCTCAGGTGTGTGTGGGGAGGGTCTCAGGTGTGGGGGGAGGGTCTCAGGTGTGTGGGGAGGGTCTCAGGTGTGTGTGGGGAGGGTCTCAGGTGTATGGGGAGAGTCCCAGGTGTGGGGAGGGTCCCCAAACCCCCACCTCTGACCCCCCTGTCCCCCCCCAGGCGCATCGGGAAGGACCTGAGCAACACCTTTGCCAAGCTGGAGAAACTGACCATCCGTGAGTGGGGGGATTTGGGGGGCCTTTGGGGGGTCCTGGGGGGTCCAGGGGGGGCTCCCGGACCATCCGTGAGTGGGGGGATTTGGGGGGGCTTTGGGGGGGTCCTGGGGGGCTCTGGGGGGTTCCTGGGGGGTCCTGGGGGTTCTCCCTGACCATCCGTGAGTGGGGGGATTTGGGGGAGTTTTGGGGGGTCCTGGGGGGGCTCCCTGACCATCTGTGAGTGGGGGGATTTGGGGGGGTCTCCCTGACCATCCATGAGTGGAGGGATTTTGGGGAGCTTTGGGGGGTCCTGGGGGGGCTCCCGGACCATCTGTGAGTGGGGGGCTCTGCGGGGCTTTGGGGGACTCTGGGGGTCTTTGGGGGGTCCTGGGGGGGTCCTGGGGGTCTTTGGGGGGGGGCTCTGGGGGGTCCTGGGGGTGGTCCTGGGGGACTCTGGGGGGGCTCCCTGACCATCCATGAGTGGGGGGGTCCTGGGGGTCTTTGGGGGGGGCTCTAGGGGCATCTCCCTGACCATCCATGAGTGGGGGGTCCTGGGGGGTCTTTGGTGGGTCCTGGGGGTCTTTGGGGGGGCTCTGGGGGGGGTCTCCCTGATCTCCCCCTCCCCCCGCAGTGGCCAAACGCAAATCCCTGTTCGACGACAAATCCGTGGAGATCGAGGAGCTCACCTACATCATCAAACAGGTGAGTGGGGAGGGGGGCTCAGGGCTTTCTGGGGGGTCCCCAGGTGTTTTTGGGGGTCCCCAGGTGTTTCTGGGGGTCCCCCTGAGCCCCCTCCCCGTGTCCCCCCCTCCCCAGGACATCAACAGCCTGAACAAACAGATCGCGCAGCTGCAGGAGCTGGTGCGGGCGCGGGGGGGGCCCGGCCGGCCGCCACCTCCAGAGCCACTCCAACACCGTGGTGGTGTCACTGCAGGTGGGGACAGCTCGGGGGGGGCTGGGGAGGGGTCTCTGAGACCCCCAGAGCCTCCCCCCAGTGCTCTGACCCCTCCTCAATTCCCTCCCCAGTCCAAACTGGCCTCCATGTCCAACGATTTCAAGTCGGTGCTGGAGGTT